>SKCR01035435.1:0-191793 GCA_019454045.1 Zanthoxylum bungeanum | reverse complement strand
ATATGCACATAACAGTAATGCTTATCGATTTCTTGTGCATGAGTCTAACATACCATATATTCACAAGAATACGATAATGGAGTCGAGGAATGCATCATTTTTCGAATACGTTTTTCCTTGTAAAACTAATTCGAATTCAAATGTGCACAAACGGGCACATGAGACTATCATTGAAGATAGTCAGGATCAAGAACAAATAAATGTTCCAGAGGATCAACAAGTTGTTGAACTTGAACCAAGACGTAGCAAAAGAGCTAGAACCGAAAAATCATTTGTCCAGATTTTCTGACATTTTTGCTAGAAAATGATCCTCAAAGCTATAATGAAGCTGTAAGGTCAGCTGATGGTGCTTTGTGGAAAGATGCCATCAATAGTGAAATTGAATCCATCTTACAAAATCACACCTGGGAGTTAGTGGATCTTCCTCCAGCATGTAAACCTTTAGGGTCCAAGTGGATTTTCAAAAGAAAATAAGGCAGATGGATCAATTGACAAGTACAAAGCAAGACTTGTAATTAAAGGATACAGACAACGTGAAGGTCTTGATTACTTTGATACTTATTCTCCTGTAACGAGAATAAATTCCATAAGGATGATAATAGCGATTGCAGCTTTGCGCAATCTTGAGGTACATCAGATGGATGTGAAAACAGCCTTTCTAAATGGAGATTTAGATGAAGAAATTTACATGGAACAACCTGAAGGCTTTATACCTCCAGGACAAGAAAAGAAAGTCTGTAAGTTGGTTAAATCCTTGTATGGATTAAAACAAGCTCCGAAACAGTGGCATAAAAAGTTTGATGACACCATGTTAGCAAATGGTTTCAAAATCAATGAGTGTGATAAATGCATTTATGTCAGAGAGACAGAAGTTGGCTATGTCATTTTATGTCTCTACGTTGATGACATATTGATTGTCGAGAGTAATGTTAAAATGGTGAAATCTACCAAGAATATGCTGAAATCCAAGTTTGACATGAAAGACATGGGTCTAGCAGATGTCATTCTGGGAATAAAGGTCTCGAGAAGTCCTGATGGACTTATTCTTGATCAGTCGCACTATGTAGACAAGATTCTTGGTAAATTCAACAATGATGATTCTGCTGTGGCTAGAACTCCTTTAGATGTGAGTCTACACCTATCGAAGAATAGAGGAGATGGTATATCTCAAGTAGAATACTCTAGAGTGATCGGGAGTTTGATGTATCTATCGAGTTGTACAATACCTGATATAGCCTGTACAGTAAACAAGCTCAGCAGATATACGAGTAATCCAGGGGTTGATCACTGGAAAGCAATAGTGAGAGTACTTAGGTACTTACGTTTTACTCGTAATTATGGGTTGCACTATCATAGATATCCAGCTGTAGTCGAAGGATACAGTGATGCTAATTGGATATCTGACATGAAAGACTCAAAGTCTACCAGTGGTTATGTGTTTACACTAGCAGGTGCAGCTATATCATGGAAATCCTCCAAACAGACTGTGATAGCCAGATCTACAATGGAATCAGAATTCATTGCATTAGACAAGTGTGCTGAAGAAGAAGAATGGCTTCGAAATTTTCTAGAGGATATTCCAAGTTGGCCAAAGCCAGTGCCAGCAATTTGCATTCATTGCGATAGTCAATCTGCAATTGGAAGGGCACATAACAATATGTATAATGGTAAGTCTAGACATATTCGTCGTAGACACAATACCGTTAGACAATTACTCTCTACTGGAGTTATTTCGATTGACTATGTAAAGTCAAAGGATAACATTGCGGATCCGCTAACCAAAGGGTTAAATAGAGAGTTGGTAGTGAAATCATCGAGGGGAATGGGACTAAAGCCCATTAGATAAATGTTTATTACGAAGGAAAACCAACCTTGTTGACTGGAGATCCCAAGATCTAGGTTCAATGGGACAACCTACTCGTAAAAGACATAATTGGTTCACTGTGGGGGGTTACCCTCTAGTCCATTCCTATGGTGAAATGAAACAGTGATGCTCGTATGGATTGAGGTTAAGCAAAGGCTTCTAATGATTCTTATGCGTCGGGAATCCGAGCAGAGTATTACGAGATACTCTTAAATAAGAAATCACCTATGTGAGAGAGAAGTGGGGCCGCTTCAAAGGGAATTGTACGGGGCACAATTCTTAGAAAATCTTGCAGAACCAGGTTGATGTTCATGGCCAAAATGAGCATAACAATGAGAACTCAGATGTGTTAGGTAAAACATCTGTGTGATATATGTTCTCCATTTACATGAACGGCAGTACAGTTCAATGACATCGCGTCCACTGTCAGCCAATAAATGAGATATATTTTCACAAGGAAGGTTCAAAGGCTGAGGCCTACCTATCCTATGCAGGTGTTGAACCGTTGAACTCTTCTAGGTCAAAATAAAATGTTTTATAAACTAATTTTATTCGACGTTTTTCGCCAATTTCATTCATGTGGGGGATTGTTGGAAAATGGCTTATTCATAAGCATTTTGAGGCACAATTTCAAGCATGGTCCACTTCGAGTTAGTGGTTGTTATTGAATGATTTGGATACTCCTCCGTGAGTAGTTCGAAATGGTATATTCATATGCTTAAAATGGTGCTTGGGTGAATGAGAAATTGTTGTTCAAAGTTCACCCATTGGTGTTGGAAAATAAAGAAAAGTAAGCTTGTCCCATATGGGAAAGCTATAGAGGGAATATTATGCTTATATATGATTGCTCATATGTAGATGGGTAAGAGTTGTAAGGATAGAGGCTCTCTCTACGTGCGCGGGGGGGGGGGGTGCAAATCAAATCCGATTCAAGCTTGGCTGTGTGCACCCGCGTGTCCTGCGTACACGAATGCCGGACCAAAATGTGCGAGCCCGGCCTAGCGAATTTTTGCAAGCCTCCTCTTTATTTTTTTCCAAGCTTTTGATGTTCCATAACAGTTATTCAATTTTATTAATTAACTAAGTGGTTACAAATCAAATGGAAGGTCTCCCACTAACTCAATTTAATTGGCATGTTAATTTCTTTTTAATAGACATGTGTATTTTCGTTTTTTTGGTGAGTTGAATACAGAAACAAGTTTTAAGTTTTCTTTTTAGAAGAGTTCAAGCACTTCTTGTTCGTTGCAGTCGAATTTACAGACGTCTCGCGTTCTACTGCACCAATCGGTAGGGGACGAATTTGTTTTAAGGAGATTGTTGCCGCATCAACAAGCCTCGGAATTCTGCCTTCATCGCTGGGACTGATTTACTATTTTCGCTTTTTCTTTCTGCTTGTTGTCATTTGTTTCACTGTTGAAAATTGTATCATTCCAGTTCGGTTTATCACTTATCAAAATTGTATCATTCCAGTTCGGTTTACTGATTGTTCAAAGTCCGTTGTAAGAACACATTAACCAAATTAAATTGTAATACTACTTAGGTAGAAAAATCAGCAAAATCAAATAACAACTTTGCCTAATAACTTGGACTGTTTCAGAACAGCTCTTATTTGACTTATTCTTTACTAATTATTAAACGGCAATAAGAATGGACTTGTAACAGGTCAACCGGACCTCCTTGCTCAGTTACGCTGTCAAGTAACATTAGAATTCAATATCATTCTCAGATATTGCTATAAGGGATGAGTGGCTGTGTTGCCATAATATGAAATTTTGTTTAGACTGGTTCTTGTGAAATGCAGAAATTGGTAATGGTTTCATAACTTTTCTCTTCTTAACTACGTTGCTTTGATGAAGACTACTTGTAATGTTCTTATTAAAGACCAATTGGCGCCGTAGTGAATATTAAAGGATCAATTTTGGTTACACCTTATGGGGTTAATTGGGAATGAAAGACATGTTGATTTTTCTACACATTAGTTGATGGAATGATTAGGTTAAGAAAAGATCCGGATCTTCATATGTTACTTTCCAAACGGATGAAATAGGCTTAAGAGAAGAATTGTGATTTCATTAATCTAATTTTAGCTTAAATGTAGAAATCTCAATCAGTTGTCTGATAGGTTACTGTGACTTGCGTATGACGTGGAAGACTTGTTGTGCATGGACTATTGGTGATGCATGCATGGGTAGTGTGCGGGGAGCGATTTTGTTGGAGATTGTTACTGATGATGCATGGTTTAATCAACAATTGCATACTTAGCCTTATCAATTGAGAGATTGATATATTTATATTTTAAATTTATGTATTAGACTATTGCTAATTATGTTCTTCCAGGGACCATAATCAAGAAATCAAGAAATTAATAAATAAATTTGTAAATTTTCTCTCATCCTAAAAGAGTCAATCGATTATCTGTCTGGAACCATTCCATTGGTATCAAATATTTAACTTCTCTGACTGGGACCACGCTGTTGGTACCAAAGATTTTAATCTATTTGTGATCTGGTTGCACTACAAGAAAATGAACTTTTAGCGTCAAAAACTTTAGCGTCGAAATAAAAATCGACGCTAATAATCATTTTTAGCGTTGAAACAAATATTCGACGCCAAATGTGAAGATTTTAGCGACGAAAACAATTTTCGACGTCAAATTGTCAACTTTTAACGTTGTCTACATGATTCGACGCTAAAATTGAACTCTAATTTTTTTTTAACTATTCCCATAATCTTTGGCGTCGAAATAAATTGCGACGCTAAATTTTAAGCTTTTAGCGTCGAAAAATATATTCGACGCTGGAAATTAACATTTAGCGTCGATTATATTGCATCGCTAAAGGTTTAGGACGGTGCGCACCGACAATCCCTTAATTTTTAGCGTCGAAATTTATGTTCGACGCTGAAAATCTGACATTTAGCGTCGAATTCCTTATTTCGATGTTAAATGTAGATTAAAATGCAGAATGCCACCAATTCTTCTCCCCCTCTGTTTTTTCTCTCATCTCTCTTCAATCTCATACTATGCAATCTGAGATTCTCTCATCTGCAACCTCACAACTCTCCTACAAATTTTAAATAAAATTGTAATTTTCCATAAGGTAAATCTTCTTTCATATATCTTTATTATTTTTCTTTATATTTGCAAAGAATAATTATATATCTCACCTTCAGTATTTCAGTTTAACCTTTGTAAAAAATTATGATTTTCATTTTTTATGATTATGTTTATTATATACGTTGTGTTAGTGGTTTATGATTCATATATGTAGATTAGTTAATTAACTAAATATATTTTATTCTGTAAACTAATTAATTAATCAACTATATATATATATATATGCTTAAATAAATAATTAATGAATTGGTAATTTGATGAATGTAAAATGATGTTTAATAATTATATTTTTATATTTAGGTATCTGGCTGAAATGTATAGATATTAGATGAGCTCGGTGGATAGATTGAATGTTGAATACCGTAATGGAGTGTATGAGTTCATGGAATCGGCAAAGCAACACATTGATGCAGAAGGTCGTGTTCGGTGTCCATGTATAAATTGTTTGAATATGAAAAAGAAACAGTTAGATGAAGTTCATAATCATTTTTACATGCCGGGAATATCACCAACTTACCGTACATGGATTTATCACGGTGAGCAGTATAATTCTCAATCATGGTTTATTGATTCCGGTGAAGGGAGCAGTAGTTACAATCAACTTGCAAACGATGAGATAACCGATGCTTTGCATGACTTACAAGGTCCACAACTTGGTCATAGTGGTGACATACCATTGTTAAGTGGAAATGATCAAAATTTATTTAGTGAACTACTTGATGAGGCAAAAAATTTCCATTTGAAGGTGCTGGAATGTCGATCTTGAATTTCATTGTGAAATTATTACACATTAAAGTGATCAACAGAATGACCAAAAAAAGTATTGATATGATGCAAGAGTTACTGGGGCAATATTACCGGTCGGAAGCGAATTGCCTAAGTCATATTACGAGGCAAAGAAAATGTTGCGTGATCTGGGAATGGGGTATGAATCCCTTCATGCTTGTAAGTATGACTGTGTATTATTTCGTGCCGAGTATGAATCACTTGAATATTATCCGATATGTGGTGAAAGTCGGTACAAAGTCAAAGTTATGAGGAAGAAAATGTCTCAAAAGATATTGTGATATTTCCCATTAACGCCCAAGATGCAGAGGTTGTTCATGTCACGACACACAGCGACTGACATGATGTGGCATCATGAAAAGAAGATAGGTACGGAGGGCATACTAGACATCCTGCGGATGGAACCGAGTGGAAGGAATTTGATGACATGTACCCCTGTTTCGCTGAGGATCCCTGTAATGTCAGGTTAGGTCTTGCCTCTGATGGTTTTAAACCCGTTTAGGAATATGTACAACTCTTACAGCATGTGGCCCGTTATTATTATTCCATATAACTTACCTCCATGGAAATGTATGAAGGATCCGTTCATGTTTATGTCATTGTTTATCCATTGTCCACGTTCCCCTGGTAAAGATATGAATATTTACTTGAGACCATTGATCGGGGAGTTACAAATATTATGGAATGTGGGTGTGCATACCTATGATGCAGCTTCCGAGCAGTATTTTCATATGCATGCCGCATTATTATGGACCATTAATGATTTTCCAGCTTATGGTTCATTATCTGGATAGAGCACTAAGGGATACATGGCATGTCCAATTTGTGCGGGTCAAACACTTTTGCAACGATTACAGAATAAAATATGATACACAGGGCATATTAGATTTCTTGAGTTAAGTCATCCTTGGTGAATGAGTAAATTATTCAACGGTCAACAAGAACCTCAGAGTATGGCCAGTCCATTGTCTGGATTCGACATACTTTGCCAACATCAACATCTCAGAGACAGCACACTTGGGAAACATCCTAATAATAGAGATAAAAATTGAAAACGTCAACCTGAAGAGTTGAATTGGACAGGAAAAAGTATTTTATTTGAGTTAGAATATTGGGAGACTCTGAGTTTGCGACATAATTTGGATGTAATGCATATAGAAAAAAAAATGTGAGAGTTTAGTTGGAACACTCTTCCATATTCCGGGTAAGACAAAAGACACTGTAATTGCTAGATTGGACCAACAAGATCTTAGAATTAACAATGAATTGCATTTACAGGTCATTTCTCGAGGTCTTATTAACCCACCTACTAGTTACGTGCTAACTTAACCAGAGAGAAAATCATTATGTGATTGGCTGAAAATGGTTAAATTTCCTGATGAGAATGCATCGAATATTGGGCGTTGAGTCAGAGATGATACAATAACGAGGTTAAAAAGTCACGATTATCACGTACTTTTGAAGATTTTTCTTCCTGTTGGCATTTGACCTTATCTGCCACTGAATGTATGCGACGTCGTACTTGATCTATATGGCTTCTTTAAATAATTATGTCAGAGGACATTAACCATATCTGTTATTGATGAACTTGAGCGAGGAATCGTGATAATCCTTGCAAGCTGGAGCGAATATTGCCACCCGTTTTTTTGATGTGATGGTACATATTGCCGTGCATTTGCCGGCTGAAGGTAGGAAGGGAGGTCCTGTCCATTACAGATGGATGTATCCCATTGAGAGGTACTATACAGTTTTAAATATTACATTCTTAAATTTGAGTGTGCATAAAATTTATTATTAATACAAATTTGTTATCATATCTGCAGGGCTTTGGGACATTACAAACAATATGTGAAAAATAAGGCATGACCTAAAGGGTCAATAGTAGAGGCTGTTTTAATAAGTGAGGAAATAACATTTTGTTCGATGTACATGCAGAATATTGAAACTCATTTTAATCGTCGGTAACGAAACTATGATGGAGATGCAAGTAATAAGCAAGATATCACAGTGTTCCGTCAAAATTGCAGACCGTTTGGAGCAGTAGGTAGGGGTGAGCATCGGTTCCGGGTCTACCCGGAACCAATTGGAACCGGACCGAAAATCTGGGTTTGGAACCGGAACCGGTTGTAACCGGTCCGGTTCCGGTTCCAAATATAAGGAACCGGTTGTAACCGGTCCGGTTCCGGTTCCAGAATAATCGGAACCAGAACCGGACCATAGAACCGGAACCGGAACCGGATTTGAGAACCGGATTAGATACCCGATTTTGGACCCGGTTACATAAACAAATTTAGAACCGAATTTAGACCTGGTTTCATACCCATTAATCGCAAAACGTCGTCGTTGTTGTCGTTAAAGTTATAAAATTAAAAGCATCAGCAACCCTAAATCTAAGCCAGTAATGGCAGTACACTCATTCGCACTTCACAGCAACCATTTCCATTTCGACGATTTCGCTTCATACATCTGATTTCTCTCATCAGTTCTCACTCTCAGTCTCTCACAGAAGTCTCTCACATAGGCTTCAAAGCTCTTAAAGAAGCTTCGAAGTTGCAATCACTAGAAAAGATTCCAAGTTACAACACGTGTACCCAAATCCTCTCTCAACTCAAGGTTATTGTCACAAAACCCTAAAGCATCGATTTGTTTTGCATTCATTCCTTGTATTTTTTTGCTTTTTTTTCAACGATGAACTGTTAGATATCTTGTTTTTTGTCTTTTATTTTGTGGGGTTTTCTTAGTTTTATATTTTAAAAATCGGTAAAGTTCTTCGATTATGCGATGTAGTTAGGCTAGGATCTCAATGTTTCCTGGTGTAATGGGAAGTTACATAAGTAATATGCAAGTGATTTTCTCATGTGATCGATGAATATCAGTTTAAGGAAATGTGAAGGGTGATGAAAGCTCATATGGGTGCTGAAAAAGTACTCTACAAAAAGCCAGAAATAGATTGAACATGTAATTACAGAAGTTGAACATGAGAAATATGATTATAAAACAATAGTTATATTACTAATTCATTCGTATAGCTGAAACAGAGGAAGAATGAGAAGATATAATGATGGATGATGGATGATACACATAGAACCTAATATATAAGTTGTTTTTCTACAGACGAAGAGAAGTATCTACATTAGAATGATCAAAATTTCGGGATGTACTTATACTGGAGGCACCATTAGGCTATAAGTTTGTCAAGTTTGGACTAGTAGTGGCTTGAAAATCAAGTTCTTGTCTAATGAGCTTACTGGTTTCAAATTCTTCATAAGTAAGTTCTGGGTTCTCATGAATTTGCCTCCTTATCTTCTTCATCCACTTCACTGTTTCTTGATCATTGGCCAACTCAATTATCTTGTCTTTGAAATCATTATGTATTTTGTATGTATAAAAATCATTATATATACAAATGAAATTGTTATATAAATAGGGTAATTCGGAATCGGACCGGAACCGGACCGGAACCGAATTGGAACCGAATAATAGGGTACCCTATTTAATTGGGTAGGTTCCGGTTCCACTTAGTTAGGAACCGATTTTTTTGGCTAGGTTCCGGTTCCATGCGGAACCGGAACCGAAACCGGTTTTGCTCACCCCTAGCAGTAGGTGTCAAACTACTAACATTTGAGGAAGCTCAACGTGCGCATTGGTTTACATTGAGTAATTGCGATGAAATGTAACTATATTTAACGTAAGTCTTATTGGTGCATAACTGTATTTTTATTGTCTTACGTTAACGTAACTCATTTTTTGTAGGCAACATATTACCATGCTATAATGTGGTGGTGATCACAATGTTGATGGAAGACACAAAAAAGAATTTCCTAAATGGTTTGAGACAACTGTAAGCTCTAACATTGTCTTTTTTTTTTTATCCTAACAGTAAATATTTCAGTTTGTTTTATTAACACATAAATGTTATCATGTTTTAGATAAACAACCAAGTGCAAACTGGTGAACTGGACTTGTCCTACTCGTTGGTTTCCTTGGCATATGGGCCTCAAGAACAGGCTTACGAATACATTGTATGCATTGTGAACGGAGTTAGATTTCATACCGAGCAGCGAGATGTTTCACATGTCACTCAAAATTATGGAATTGTAGTCTCAGGAGAACACGACTCAGATATTATTGACTTCTACGGAGTGTTGCAATCAGTCATTGAGTTGATATACAGACCCAGACGACGTATTGTGCTATTCGAATGCAAGTGGTTTGACAAAAATGCCAGAAATAAGAGAATTCTCAAGTTAGTAATAATCTAACGTCAATTAATGTTCAACATTATTGGTACAGAATGATCCATATATTTTTTGTACCCAAGCACGGTCTGTGATATATATATCTGATCCAAAGCTATGAAATGGTTGGATGGTGGTAGAAAAGTTACAACATAGGGGCATTTGGGACACGCAGGAGAAAGATAGTGTTGAGATATCAGATGAAACACAAGAAGTCTCTGACAACTTCGAAGTTCCTGAACAGATATTTCATGTACCAAATGTCACCGTTCCTGAAAATATCACATTAACTCGAGATAATACAGACATTGAGATAATTCCTCATTCTGAAGTTAGCGTGGAAGCAGCAAATGAAGAAGAATTTTACACTGAAGATGACTTCGAGTCCAGTCACGAATCCTCAAATACCAAAGATAATAGTGACTAATATAGTTAGTATATGACGTGATGAATGAATAATTTTTACTATTATAATGAATTTTCTTGTTGTTTTGAATTACTATCATCATGAATGATTGGTGTTGTTGTTGTCATGATTTATTAGTATATCATGGTTGAATGTTAGTTTTTGTTATTATTAAAATAATTTATTATCATACGCTTTAGCGTCGAAATACTAAATCGACGCTAAAATAATAACATTTAACGTCGAAATATTAAATCGATGCTAAAATAATAACATTTAACGTCGAAATATTAAATCGATGCTAAAATAATAACATTTAGCGTCGAAATATAAAGTCGACGCAAAATTTAACCTTTAGCGTCGATTTCAATATTTCGACGCTAAAGGTAAAACTTTTATTTTCCCTCGAAAAAATTTCATTAATTTCCATTTACCGCTATTGTTTTAGCGTTGAAATATTCGACGCTAAACGAAAATAATTCGACGCTAAATTTTTATTAAAATCCCTAATTTCAGTTTCCCCTCATTCTTCTCTCTCTTCACGAAATCAGAAAATTCCCTCTAAGTTTCGACATTTTAGGGGCTTCAATATTCAACCCAGAATCAATGTAATGTTATGTTTCTTGTGTTTCTAAATATTATGATTCTTGTGTTTTTATCTTCAATCTTCAACGCTAAATGTTATGTTTGTTGTGTTTCTAAATGTTATGATTCTTGGCATATGTTTTTCAATTCTTCATGTGTGTCTTTGTTCAGTATGTAAATTGTCTGATGGGTTTGTGTTTGTTCGGTGAAGGTAGGGGCAATGGGTTAATACAAAGTTTACCTCTTAGTTTTCGAGTGTAACGTAAAGGGTTCTTCGATGTCTAATTCATGTTCTTTAAGTAATCATTTTCCTTCTTAATATTTTTTGGTTTAAAGCTTGTAATGATATATGTGAAGTTTATCATCAATATATTCATTCATTTCTGTTGTTTAGATTTATGTTGACTTGAGCTATCTTTGAAGGCAATTTGCCGTTATGGACAATTTGTTGGGCAGAACAGCAGTAAAGGGTTCTTCGGTGTCTAATTCATGTTCTTTAAGTAATCATTTTCCTTCTTAATACTCTTTTGGTTTAAAGTTTGTAATGATGTATGTGAAGTTTATCATCAATATATTCATTCATTTCTGTTGACTTGAGCTATCTTTGAAGGCAGTTTGCCGTTATGGATAATTTGCTGCCCATAATAGCAACAGAACAGCAGCAATTTACTGCTGTTCAAAACAGTAGCAATGTTGCTGTTTTGGGACCAGAACAGCATCAAATTTGCTGATGTTTTGCCCAGAACAGCAGCAATTTGCTCTTGTACATATAATTTTCTCTTCTACAATTTGCCCTTGCCCAGAACAGCAGCAATTATAACTTTCTCTAATGGAGTCATTGCTACTTTGCTAGCATGACATGTGTTGTCTTTTTTTTTAGCTTACCTTTACAAAGCACCTTGCCATAATCTATTCAGGAATCGAAAACATGAGATGAATTGAAGGGTTGCATATAAATGGAAAATCAATGTATTCAAAAAGTTGGGATGTGTTTGAACTGCTAGTTTACATGATGTTAATGTACATGTCTTCTTGTAATTACAAAGCATTGTTATTTTACAGATGGCACCGGACAATCGCAGACGGGCTAATGCGACTCCATCTACATCAACAAGGACAGACGCCCCTGCTGGAGTCTCTGCTAGCACAGGTGACTCGAGTACATCGAAGGGTCGAGGACAAACCCGTGGCCTGGGGTTGTGCAAGCACGTTAAAGCTCACAGTCGTATCCGGATTGAGATATCAGATGATGGACAAAGACAAGTCGGACAACATAATTCACGTTTACTACACTACATGCCATAGGTGCTACAACTCGGTTTGAAGCTCCCCAAAACTATGTTTCATGGAGAAAGATACCGTGGGAGAATAAAATCAACCAGCTCTTCTCTTCACTACTTGTGAGTTTCCTTACGGTATTAAGTTATCGATATTGTTCTTTAGTTAAATTTTTTATTTTATACTCATTTTTAGTCGGTTGTTATTCATGTAGGAGTGGTTCGACTTCGATCTGACCAAAGTTAATGTCCAATAGTATATTGACTACCACATGGGGAAAAATTATAAGGATTATAGGACAAAAGTCCTGAAACCAATATTCGACGAACATGGACCTTCAGATGCTCCACAACAGAAGCCTGATTTTATACAAGAGCAAGACTGGAAATTCTTGTGTGAGCTTTGGTCTAGCAAGAAACAAGAAGTAAATTTTAAAATAAACACAATTTTATAATTCTCTTTATTTTCGGTACTTACAGTGTTGTTAAATGCAAGATAAATGTCACGCAAATGCGGAAAATCGAAGTCACTTGCGTTTTAACCATTGTGGAGGTTTGAAGCCATTTATTCAACATCGTGCCGAACATTCTGAGGTAAATATATCCTAACGTGAAATTTAACAGTTCATTATTTTTACTGATGTGGAATAATACTAAATGTATTTTATATTTTTAGTAGAGTAGCACAGGTGAGGTGCAATCATTTCCAGATTTTTTTCCGAGTGACGCATTACAATGAGAAGAACAAATGAATAAATGAAGAAGCCGAACGCTGCTATGTAACGAAATGATGGAACATAACGAAATAAAATAATTATTATTATATATGTTAATTTTTTTTCAAATTTTAACATTAACTTATTTCTTTTAAACATAATGAAATGATGGAACTCCAACATCAAACTCATGAGACATGGTCCAACCCGATACCAGATGAGCAGTTGTCCCAATTGGTTTTCAAAAACCAGACAGCTTACAACGTCAGCCTTGGCACTCGTAAGAAGCCGATGTCATCTGCACGCACTACTGTTTATTCGAACAATGACTCGTCTCTTCGAGACCAGTTAGCCACCACCCAAGACCGGCTAGCGACCACCGAAGACCGGTTATCCACCACCCAAGATGAGCTGGAGAAAACTAAGGAGGAGCTACAACAGGTGAAGGTGGACCACGAGAAGAAGTTGGAGCAGTTCGACCAGCATATACGGGCTTTCCGGGAGATGTTGGAGGTCTCAATCGGTCAGGGTGCATTGGGCTCGAGCGCCCCCATCAAAGTAGCAATAAATTTTATATCCATTTGTATAAACATTTTGAACAGATAGTTTTAATATAATATGTATTTTTTTAATAAATTTTCATTATAATAGTAAAATAATTATTAGAATATTTCCTAATTGTGTTATGTTTCACGAATTTTTGTTCAAATAATGAAATTTTTTAATATTAAATTAATTATTTTAGAGCAAAATTATGTAAATTAATATTTAAAAAAACATTTTTAAACTATTTTCGTCGAAATATTCGACGCAAAAAACACATTTAGCGTCGAATATTTCGACGCCAAAAGTTAAACAAATCGCCGCTGTAAGTGTACAAATATTATTTTTGAATATCCTTTAGTGTCGTTTACATTCGACGCTAAAAGTCCTATTTTAGCGTCGAATTAGTCGTCACAATATATGAACTATAGCGTCAGAAACTTTTATTTAGCGTTGAACAAAATTGGACGCAAACTCACAGTTTTTAGCGTCGAAAGTATTTATTTCGACGCTAAATATCGTTTTCTCTCGTCCACATTTTGGCGTCCAAGTTTGGCGTCTAATATTTTCGACGCTAATAATCATTTGCGTCGAAATAGAGACTTTTGGCGTCGATTACTTTCGACGCTAAAGGACATAATTTTTGTAGTGTTGGGATCAATTTATTGGTACCAAAAACTTATCTATATTTTTCCCTCATAAATATATCTAGGACATATCAATTGGTATCAGAGCGAAGTTATCAAATGGCAACAGAAGATGAGCGAATTGAGCAAATTAAAATTGGTCTTAGAAAGTTGAATGTTAGTCTTGGAGGAATTGAAGCCGGAATGCACTGAATTGCAGAATCGTTGAAAAAACTATTAGATGTTTTTGGTCTAACTCATGGCTCGTCTAACCCAAATTTAGTTAATAAGGAGAGCTCTTGCCAGCAGCCTCATGATTGTTCAAATATGTTCGGCGAGAGGTGTGGCATTTCTTCGCAAGCCAGGGCAAAAAACAACGGAGAGGAAGATGATTTGGAAGAAGGGTTTTATGAACTCGAAATACTTTCTAGTACGGATGCTGCTCAAAAGAATGTCGCTAAGGGCGAAAATAAAGACGGCTTAATTTATGAATCAGAATTCTCTAGTGATCATAATGATATCGAAGATGCTGACCAAAATGATATGATATTATCGGAGAAAGCGTCTGATCCAAGTGGAAAACCCAAATCAAGAAAAAGTACTTTCTCAAGTCTGTTCGAAGTGATCGTGGATGCTCATAGCAATTCTATCTATAATGCTCTTAATCAATATGTTAAAGAACGAAAGTCTAGTACTTATTACGAAAGTCTAATACTTATTGGCTGTTTCCATTTATGGTAATGATCGGAGAACAGTGTGATCCTGGAGATGGAAGTTGTGGAGCAGTGTTATATGTCAGAGTTATGCAAGAAAATATTGTCTTTTTGACCAGAACTGCTTAGATGATGCTTGAATATTTTATGGCTACCGATGTTGAAGGTGGTTCATTTGGGAGGTTTGTTGTAACTGCTGTGACTTCAGTTCATAAGATAGAAATTATATTCAACATATCGTCCATCAATGGCATGCTGTTTTACCGGACTATGAATGTTAATTTTTCCCAGTTTTTGTGGCCTTAAAATGTGCCATCTTTCTTGACTCATACGAAAGAGAAAGCCAACACGTCGAGGGCCATGAAGGATGAAATCATATCTTCATTACTTAAACTATCTGAGGACAAAACTTTGTGCATGATGGAAGAAACTCCCTCAATCTTGCAACTCATGCTCGATAAGACAGATCTGTCAAATGGATTAATATTCGGTGAGTACATAGAACCAAAGAGGATTGATATGTACCACGCCATGTATATGAAGGAGAAATGTGTTAGGGTTGGTGTTCTGAGTTCCAATCCGTATTATTTTTATGACCGATTAATGATTACGAATAATTATTTTTTCCATGATATTACCTATTTAATGGTAGCACATCTTGTCTTTTATATACATATTCGATCTAATTTAGATTAGATTGAAACTAACTGAGGTTTAGTGATGTATATATTAGACAATGACCCGAGAATATATATGTAGTACATAGTTACAACAAGACTTGTAATTGACATTGGGAGGTGTTACTACTTGAGGTATATTCTCAAATAAAGTTCCCAGTCAAGATTTGCTGACATGGGTCGGTTGGTAAAATCCGTTGAGACAAGTACAATTAGTATATCGATACTTGATCCGATGGTTTATCCCAATGAATCATGAGTATTGGGAGACTCGTAAATATTTGTATGTGTTTATTTGATGAACATTGAACGATTCAGAAGAAGAATTCCTAATAGATGACACACTAACGTCAATAGAAATCTTTCTGAGTCGAGTTGCATATGTGGTCTTTTGACTTGAGATACTACCGTGGATGTATAAGTGATCCTTCAGTTCCACACTTTGACAACAATCACGGGCACCGATCAATCTAGACCAGATCCCGCCTGTTCGTTGGGTATTGTCCGATGTTCGTGACATTCTGTGATGTATCCAGAGAAGATCTGTCAGTCCCATGTGTGGGATTTAAACATCTAATTCGTTATCTTTAAAATCAGCAACCGTGGTACATTCTGGAAATGAGTTCTGAATGTTGATTGAGAGATCACAGATATGTCACGACACATTTATGAATTGTACATAACGGAGATTTGACATTTTCATCTATGTCTCTGTTTTAATTCGGATAGCATAAGATGGAGAGACTATAGAATATGCTCATAACTCGACTTGTATGGTTCATCGTGGTTATTTGTGGTCGCCATAATTTGTGAGTTGGAAAATTATGGACACAGAATGTGTTCCGTGATAAATATACATGAACCTATAGAGTTACACTAATAAAGTATACTCTTAGAGCATTAGGGTAATTAATTACGAATAATACGGATTATTTGTAACATTGCACATACCATGGTATTTTTATATCTAATGTATATTTGAATATGATATATAATTTGATTAAATACACATTGGATCCAATTGAATTTTGACACTTTTCAAATAAATTATTGTTTATTTAATTAAAAGTTAATTAATTTAATAATTATTTATTAAAGAATATTCTTTATTAAATTATTTAATTATTAAAGCTTACTGGATAAGCTTTATTGCATGGCAAAATTATGTCCATCTATTTGGATCAATTTTGGCCAAGTCTTTTAAGTGTCAAAAAGACAAAAAATATATATCCCCTCTATATATAATTTTCGGCCACAGAGGAAATAATTGGAAAAATTAATTTTCAATTTTGGTTTTCTCAGAAAAGAGATAGGGTTAATTTTAGGGATATTCGGTTATCAAAAATTCCACCAAAATTGAGAGTTTGAAGGATAATTTGATGTATTAAAAATCAAATGAGGGGAAATATAAGATTAATGTATCTTTATTTATTCTTTTGATTTGGAAAATTTGTTTATTTTTTCCATAATTTTGAATATGATGTAGACTATTTTTCCATCATATTTGGTGTTGAATTTATGTGTTTGATAGCCAAATAGGAACCTTGAGATGCTTGTGTAAATTAATTATGTTAATTAGTATAATTAGGTCTAATTAGGGCGTGAGATACCAAATTGTCAATCTAGAATAGCTTGAGCTACTCATTGGTGACATATAATTGTTCTTGAGTTACTTTATGGTAGTTGACTCTCAATTGGTAATTAGGGATTTGGACATGAATTTTGAATTAATTAGGTATTAATGTGATTAATTATATAATTAATTTAAAAGTGTTGATTTTGTGAAATTGAGGTGTTGTTGATGAAATTGGATGTGTGATAATTCGTAGGAAATTTTTTTAAAATTTTCGGAATCGTTCCGGATGTATTGTGGGAATTTTTCGAAAAAGTAACATTAGAGGAAAAATCATAATTTACAGAAATTACGATTTTTTGGGCCACTGATACAGTACTCAAACCATTGTAGCAGTGGGTATAAATGTGTAAAAAAAAATTCAAAATTTTTAGAATTATTCTGGATGCGTTTTGGGAATTTTCTGCAATATATGCAAAATGGAATTTACTGAAATTACCACATTCAGCCACTGCTACGGTACTTGAGTTACTGTAGCAGTGGGCTGGTTCGGTTTTCTTAATGATCCGGTTTTTCGGTGACCCCGGTCAGTCGGTTCGGTGAACTAGTTATCAGTTATCGTGTAACCGCGGAAAATATTTCCAAAAATTTCTTCCTAAGTTTATATTCGTAATCATACTTTAAAATTTGATATTAATATGTGATATCGGTGAAATATTGATAAATTAGAGGTATATAATATTGATTAATTTATTCGGATTAAAAAAAAATTAAAAATCGATTTCGTCGGCAGACGCGTTTTCGCAGCATTTGGTTTCCCAAATTCTTGCAGTTAAGTGGCCGAACCCGCACCAACACCTGAACCGTGAGGACAAGGTTCATTTGAAGAGGCTGGCAATGATAGGTTGCTGTGACTTGTGTATGACGTGGAAGACGTATTGTGCATGGACTCTTGGTGATGCATGCATGGGTAGTGTGCGGAAGCGAGTTTGTTGGAGATTGGTGCTGATGGTGCATGGCTTAATGAACAATTGTATACTTGGCCTTATCAATTGAGACTATTAATATTCTTCCAAAGAATAGAATGAAGAAATCAAGAAATTAATAAATAAATTTGTGATTTTTCTCTTTATTATTGATTATTTAACTGGAACCACTTTAATGATATAAGATATTCAATTTTTCTGGGTGAGACCATTCTATTAGAGTATTAGTACCAAAATTTTTAATGTATTTATTCTCTGATTGTGAACACTTTATTGATATAAAAAACTTATCTATCTGTTTCTCTCAAAAATATACATGAGACTTATAAATAGGAGGTGGTATATCATGTGCCGGGTGTATATGCCTTCTATCTCACAGTAGGTGGGCCCCACAGCTGTGTGGGGCCTGCCTGCTGTGAGAGAGAAGGCATATACACCCGGCACATAATATAATTTTCGTATAAATAGGAGGTGGTATATCATGTGCCGGGTGTATATGCCTTCTCTCTCACAGTAGGGGGCCCCACAGCTGTGTGGGGCCTGCCTGCTGTGAGAGAGATGTCATATACATCCGGCACATAATATAATTTTCGTATAATTAGGAGGTGGTATATAATGTGCCGGGTGTATATGTCATCTCTCTCACAGTAGGCGGGTCCCGCATAATTATGGGGCCCGCCTGCTGTGAGAGAGATGTCATATACATCCGGCACATAATATAATTTTCGTATAATTAGGAGGTGGTATATCATGTGCCGGGTGTATATGCCTTCTCTCTCACAGTAGGTGGGCCCCACAGCTGTGTGGGGCCTGCCTGCTGTGAGAGAGAAGACATATACACCCGGCACATAATATAATTTTCGTATAAATAGAGAGGTAGTGAAGGTTGGGAGAATATCGAAAATCAAGCAATCAAACTTATAATCGCTCAAAGCATTACATAAGCCCTAGCCTACCGCCATCACGACAAGAAATCAACTAGATCAAGGTACCCCTCAAGCCTTGGTCTACCGCTATTCATTAAACACCCGTACTGACTTAAGCGTCGGAGTGCCTACGGCGTCCACCACACCGGTGGGTAGTCATTCTACGCTTTTTTCCTTTGTTTTGCATGATCGCTGGTGTACTCATCCTACGAAATTCAATTGTTGGACTGAAGGCGAAATTCCTTAAAAGATATGACTTCCAACCCTAGTAGAAGAGAGGGTAGTTAGAGTTGGGATCGAATTAGGAGTGTCTAGATCATTGGGATTAGGGGTAATCCCAATGATAATAGGATTTGTCAAAATTTAAGTATTCAAGTAGGATTTTGGTCTTCAATGTTGGCTAGACCTTCGAATGAGGTGGTCAGGGTCTGTTAGGAAACCCATATCATAGTCGTGTGGGTCTATTTGTCAAACATTTTCTTTAGGGCTTCTAGAAGCCATGTATTGGGTTTAATTAAATCACGTCTGGGCCTGACCGCCTGAGCAAAGGCAAAAATAGTTGGCTAACAGCAAAGCCCGTGTATTATCTAGGACCTAAAGTCAAATTTGGCTCCTACAGTTTGTCTTATACTCTTTAAGTCAAGGAGTCATTGGCTTAGTGAGTATTCTGACTATCGTGTCGTCTGAGATATCCATGTCGAATGGAACTTACAAAGTCAAGTCAATCCTAAGAGCTTGGGCCCACATGAAGGATGCAAGTTTTGATCGTACCTGAAGATGAAGGTTTGAGTCTACATTGTTGCTTGAACATGGGTTGGATATGTGCGAAGGTGCCAATCTACCATGTCTACTGGACCTGTAGGAAGGCTCCAGGAGTAATGGTACATGGATTGGATCTGTAAAAAGATGTCAATCTACCGTGTCGACTGGACCTGTAGGAAGGCTCTAGGAGTAATGGTACGGGGATTGGATCTGTAAGAAGATGCCAATCTACTGTGTCGAATGGACTTGTAGGAAGGCTCCAGGAGTAACGGTATATGGATTGGATCTGTAAGAAAATGCAAATCTACCGTGTCGACTGGACCTGTAGGAAGGCTACAGGAGTAACGGTATGGGGATTGGATCTGTAAGAAGATGCCAATCTACTGTGTCGACTGGACCTGTATGAAGGCTCCAGGAGTAACGGTATATGGATCAGATCTGTAAGAATATGTTAATTTGCCGTGTCGACTGGACCTGTAGGAAGGCTTCAGGAATAACGGTACGAGGAATGGATCTGTTAGAAGATGCCAATCTATCGTGTCGACTGGAGAATGCCCCCAAGTCTGCAAATCAATAAAGCAAGGCAAACAAATAATAGTTAGGTGAGGTAGTTTGGGGATTTTGCCAAGTAAAAATATAAAGTAAAACTTCATGTTTCCTGGTCAATGGGACGTCTGGAGATTTTGTGGGATAGATGAAGGACGAAAATTGTGGTTTGTCTATAGTTCCATAAGTGTAGACGGGAAGATATATCTTTAAAAAGCCAAGATAATATGTCGTGTCGAGTGGGCAGATGTACTTAAGTATTATGCTTGGCAAGCAATGAAAAACTGCACATCCATGGGGTATGTCCCCAAGGCGACCATAGGCTGCTTCGAAACCGTCGCTTCTATGGGCCTTGGGCTTTATACAGCTAGAGATAGTTGGAGCTTTAAATGGCTTTGCACGGGATACGAGGCGTCGCTTTAAAGATAACGGGTATAAGTGAACCTCGAGGATTCATTTGCTCTCATTCCAAATCTTTCAAATTTCAAAAGCAGAAGAGCTCTCAACTTTCTCAAGGTAATTCTTAGTTCATTGTTCTTGTTCTTCATCGTATTCAAGTGGTTTTTGAACAAATTTGGTTTTTGATCTCTGAATACCTAGTATTGTATGGTCTATTTTGTTTAAGGTTTTCGATCCTTCAGGGCACATAATTTTATCCTTCCTTTTGTGCATCAACTGATGTCGAGTGAGAGTAGTATGGGGTCTAGTGACACCTCTCTTGAGATGTATGCTGACTCTCATACTATGATTGATAATTATCCTCGGTTGTCTGGGGATAAAGGTGAATATTTTTCAAATGAGATGAGGCTGGTCGTAGTCAGGCCTCCTGAGGGAGTGCCAAAAGATGTGGAGCCACTAAGGACTTTACCTGCGCTGTGAGGGTCGAGTGAAACCCTTAGTACCAGTGAGCCTACTAATATTTTAACTAGGAATCCTACCAATCGTGTGAAAGAACATTCTATGAGGGAAATGAAGTTAAAATATAGGTTCCCTCTGTCGATTGAAGTGAGGTTAGCCTCTCCTTCTGAGATGATTGACTATAGGATTCCAGGTTGGATCAGTTTCTATGAGAGACTGTTTGCTGATGGGTTGAGGTTCCCATTGCCTAGGTTGGTTCGTGAGGTCTTAGATCATTATGAGGTAGCCCCATCAAAGCTAATGCCCAATACGTGAAGAATATTGATGTCGACTGAGTGTATGGCATTTGAGTTAGGAATTGATTTTGGAGTGAAAGACCTCCTAAATACGTATTATTTGAAGGAGCACTTAACTGAGAAATGGAGGTATCATTTGTATCTTCGCCAGAAGAGGGAGCACTTAGTGCTAGGACTCACGACGAACGATAGAGGAGATTGGAAAATTTTTTATTTTTTTTGTGAGAGGTGAGAGTGTCTTTTGGTCGGCTGGAGCTGGTCGGATCCCTGAGTTTTGAAATTCATCGAGTGAGTATTCATTTTCTTCCTTAGTCTTTGTAATAATGATTTGTTTATAGACTGAGGCTTATCAATTCCTTTACTTGCAGGTTTATCTCGCAACCATTCATTCGATACCACCCAAAGTGTCGTGTCAAACACCAAATTTCTCCTAAGTCTTCCTGCTGTTCAGATAAATTGGAGGGTTATTCTGGAAGAATGTCGGTTTAGACTAACATCTTTGTGGAAAGAAGTTTTCGATTCTAAAGGTATTCCCTTGGCTATTCGTTCCCGTATTCTGGCTGTGATTGTTGGGATTTGGTCGTGTCGAGTCCAATTTGGAGGTCTCCTTTTTTTAAAGCTACTTACTGCAGAAGAGAATCTGTTTGCAGTGGATATTATATCTGGTCGATTCAAATTACAGTCCATTGATGAAATACATGCCAAGAAAAGGAGCAAAAATGCCAAAGGAAAAGATATCGAGGTGCCGCTAGAAGTCCAAAGGTCGACGGGGGTGGTCCTGGAGAATCTTTCGGAGGAAGCTCGCAAGAAGTCAATTGAAGGGGAATATTCTCAGAAGAAGAGGAAAGCTTTGATTGATCCCGAAGAGGACCTCGAAAATGTGATCATCAAGATCCCTAGAGGACTGTGATGTCCGACCCCTCCAGTGTTTCTAAGTTCGTGAATGGGTTGCTTCTTGAAGAGGATGAAGGTCGTTTAGAAGAGTTAGGACCTCTTGAAGCTGTAAAAAGAGCTATAGCCCTCACTCGAGTAGAAGCAGGGTTGTCGTCGAGTGAGAGGGAGGAGGACGAAGACATGGAGGAGGGGGTTTTGTGGGTAGGAAATGAGGTTGTAGAATTCGAAGGGTAGGTGAGGATTGAGGAAGAGACTGCACCAAAGCCTGATGAAGCAGTCAACATTCCATGCGACGGTACACCAGTGGACACTCAAGACGTTGCTCCTTTAGATTATTATTATTTTTTCTGCTTGTACTTTAGCTTTCTTTTAAACTCAAGATGTATTTAACAAGTTTATTAATGAAAAACTAATTTTGAAGTATTCTAAACTGCCACTTGAATGTAGAATAATTCATCGAAGTATTATTGGCTTCAGACTTAAAAGGGTTAATTAAGAGTAGTAGCTGAGCCTACAAATGGGCTTTGCTACCTCTTGGAAGCATGAAAATTTCTAAAAATGATTAACTAAAAAGGTAAAACTTAGCGCTTGGGAGTATCTCTGCCCCTAGTCAAAGAGTAGCCCAATGTCTAGTGGCTGGTCTTTGACTTAGAAGCGTGGGGGCTATCTATAGTAAAGTTTTAGGTGGGCCGCGTTCCAGCTATTTTGCCCAATAATTTTGGTGATGATTCGTGGGCCTTCCCAAGTGGGTCCTAGTTTTCCTTCTCTTGTTTCCTTAGTTTTTTGGAAAACTTTGCGTAGTACCTAGTCGCCTTCCTTGAAGGTGCGGGTTTTGACTCTCTTGTTGAAGTACTTAGCCACTTTTTGATGGTAGGCAGCGAGTCGAATCTGGCAGCTCTTTTATTTCATCGATAGTGTCGAGACTCTGACTTAAGAGTTGCTTGTTGGCGTTGTCGATAGTAGCGTGCTGATGGGACGCTTCCTTCGACGGGGATGAAAGCCTCTGCTCCTAATTCTAGGGAGAATGGAGTTTCGCCACTCGACGAGCGTATTTTAGTTCTATACGACCAGAGTAACCCTGGGAGTTCGTATGCCAACGCCCATTTTGCTTTCTCCAAGCGTTTCTTTAATGTGTTGAGGATAGTCTTGTTGGAAGATTCAGCTTGCCCATTAGCTTGGGAACGTGGTGTTGAAAAGCTGATTTTTGTTCCTCACTTCTTACAGAAGTCTGGGTAGCGATGGCTGATGAATTGGGAGCCATTATCTGTTACGATCTCATTGGGCAGCCAAAGTGACATGATATTCTTCCAAACGAATGATTGAACTTCTCGGTCACGCACTCTAACAAAGGCTTCAGCTTCTATCCATTTAGTGTAGTAGTCTGTAAGGGCCAACATGTAGACTCGCTGGCCTGGTGTTGTTGGGAGCTTGCCTACTATATCCATTCCCCAATTCATGAACATCCATTGAGATGGATGAGGTTGAGCTTCTCTAGTGGTAAGTGTGAAATTTGAGCGAACCTTTGGCATTGCTCGCATCGTCTGGTGAACGCTACAGCATCGGCTCGCATGGTAGGCCAATAATAACCTGATGATTGGGCTCGACATGCCAGAATTCTTCCCCCTGAATGGTTCCTATATTCTCATTCGTGTAGTTCAGCTAGCACATACGTGGCTTCTTCATGAGTCACACACTTAAGGTACGGCCCGACGACTAATCTTTTGAGGAGTTGACCGTCAAACAAAGTGAATCTTGCTGCTTGCCTTCGTGTTTTTTGAGCTTGAACTTTTTCGTGCGGAAGTGAGCCATCTCTTAAGTACTTGACCAAAAGGGGTCGTCCAGTTGTCAGCTGGGGAGATGGAGGTGATTTCAAGAGCTTCTTCTTTCCAGATGGCTGGCCATTGGAGATATGTTATTGGGATCGACTGGGGTTTGTCCCCCTGCATCGCCGACCCAAGTATGGCCAATTCATCCGTGTGGGAGTTTTCTGTCATTGGCATATGCGAGATAGTGAATTCATCAAATGTTGCTTGGAGTTCTTTTACCTTGGCTAGGTAGGCCATCATCTAGGTCTCTCGGGCTTGGTATAAGCCTTGGAGGTGGTTGACCACGAGTTGAGAGTCTGACTGGACCTCAATCTTCTCTACTCCGAGGTTTTTTAGCTAAGACCAGTCCAGCAATGAGTTCTTCGTACTCGGCTTCATTATTAGTCACTTTGAATCCATATTTGATCGCCTGTTGTAGTATATCTCATTCGGGTGTGATCAGCACAAGTCCAAGCCCACAGCCTTTTCGGTTGCTTGATCATTCTACTGTTAGCTTCTATACTGCTGCCGGTTGAACGCATTGGATTCTGCATCGGCCTGGCTCTGTAGAGTGGGTGAAAAGTCTACCATAAAATCTGCTAAAGCTTGAGATTTGATGGCGGTTCGGGGCAAGTTGTTTATGTCATATTTCCCCAACTCGACTGCCCATTTAATCAGTTTCCCAGAGAGATCAGTCTTATGAAGTATGTTCCTCATTGGATAGGTTGTATAGACGGTGATTGGGTGTCCTTGGAAGTAAGGCCTGAGCTTTCGGGTCGGATGTTATCAGTGTTAATATTAGTTTTTCCATCAGGGTAGAGTGTCTCGAAGTTGAGTAGGGCCTTGTTTATGTAATAGACCGGGAGTTATGTTCCGTTTTCTTCTCGTACCATGATTGTGCTTATTGCGTGTTCAGAGACGCCTAAGTAGATGTAAAATCGCTCCCCGTCCACTGGCTTGGAGAGCAAATGTGGAGTGGTCAGATATTTCTTGAGCTGGCCAAATGCTTCTTCGCAGGCTGGAGTCTAGACAAAATCTTTCATTTTTCGCGAGGCGGAGAAAAATAAAAAGCATTTATCCGTAGACTTGAAGATGAATCTATTGAGGGCGGCCATTCTGCCGGCTAGTCGCATGATATCCTTTAGGCATGTAGTTGAACAGATCTTGAGGATGGACTTGAACTGGTCTGGATTAGCTTCGATCACTCTTTGAATCACCATGTAGCCTAGAGATTTCCCGGATGATACTCCAAATGTGCACTTGGTTGGGTTCAATTTCATATTCTGTTTCCTCATGATGTTGAAAGCTTGGCTCAGATGGTCCAAGTGTTGCTTCGGCCCCAGAGATTTTACTAACATATCATCAATGTAGACCTCCATTGTTATCCCAATATGTTCGGAGAACATCTTGTTGACCATGCGTTGGTATGTGGCTCCAGAGTTCTTAAGCCCGAAAGGCATCATCTTGCAGCAATAGATGCCCCTGTCAGTAATGAAAGATGTCTTTTATTGTTCGTCTAGATGCATCAGGATCTGGTTGTAGCTTGAATAGGCATCCGTGAAGCTCAACAGTTCGTGCCCAGATGTAGCATCAACCATTTTGTCTATGTGAGGCAAGAGAAATGAGTCATTTGGGCAAGCCTTGTTCAAATATGTGAAATCGATGCAGACTCGCCACTTTCCATTCTTTTTCCTCACTACTACGATATTAGCCAACCACTCTAGGTAGTTGACCTCTCTGATTGTTCCATTTCCTACGAGCTTTTGGACTTTCTCATTGATAATTCGACTCATCTCTAGGGCAACTTTCCTTCTCTTCTCTCTAACTGGGGGTAGTCTGGGTCGACATTAAACTTATGAGTAATCAGCTCGGGGTTGATCCCGGTTATATCTTGGTGTGACAAAGCAAAACATTCATGCCGATCTCTGAGGAAGTTGATCAGTTCGGCCTGTAGATTGGGCTCCAGTTGGGCTCCTATCTGAACTTTGTGATCCTCTAGATGATGATGTATCTGGACCTCATCAAGTTCTTCTACATTGGGCTTATCAGGATCAGTCTGATGAGGCCATTGTTGTAATTGCGATGCGGAAGCTTGTTTGGGTTTCAATATTGTCTGGTAGCAACTCATTGACCTGTTGATCCCATTTGATCTCTCTCACTCCCACTTGGTGGGAAATCTGATCACCTGGTGGAAGGTTGAAGAGACTGTCTGCATGTCATGAATCCATGGGTGACCCATTATCATGTTGTAGGTTGACGGACAATCTAAGGCCAGAAATGTTGTCATCTTGTTTACTCCCCATGGATATACTGGGAGCATGATCTCTCCAAGAGTGAATTTATGCTCTCCGCTAAATGCGACCAATATTGTTGACCGTCGGTTGATACTGTTCAAATCTATGCTCATGTCGGCAAGAGTTGATGCGAAGATGATGTTGGCTGAAGATCCGGTGTCGACTAGCACTCGCTTGATTATAAAGTTAGCCACATGTAATGACACTACTAAGGCATTATGATGAGGCTTTATTATAGATGAATTCTTATCATCAGTGAATCCTATAGTTAAGTTTGTGAAGGTCTCTTCAAGTGATTGTGTGGGCTCTGGCTTCCCATTGAGCACTTGTCTGAGGTGTCGTTTGGCAGCTGAATATGAGACGCCACTGATTTGGACCCCCACTAATGGTATTAATGATACTGTCTACTGGAGCCGAGGGCGGGGGCCTGTCGCTTCTATCGTTTCTTTCGTCTCTTCGGGTCAAAGTGTGTTTTCCCTTCTATGTTAAGAAGTCCTTAAGGTGACCATTTTTAAGAAGTTCCATTACTTCCATTCTCAAAGCTATGCAGTCGGCCGTCAGATGGCTGTAGTCTTGATGAAATTCACACCACTTGGAGGTGTCATTTCTTGTCGAGTCATTATAGGGGTGATTGGGTGATTGGGCCATTTTACCTCAATTCCCATGGTTTTTAGAATGGAGACTAAGTCCCCTGGTGATACATTGAGGTTGTGGTCTGGGATTCTGAGTTGATTAGTAGTAGGTTGGCGTCGGGCAATGTAGTTTGAGGGTTTCTGTCTGTAACCTCTGTTCAGATGGTGGCGATATCCTATGTGTAGCCTTCTTCTGTCCAGTGGGTGAAGGCTCATTCTTTCAGATTCTTTAGGCCGCTTAGAGGGGGCTGAAGCCTTCTCCTCATGGCGATTGCTGGGTCTGTCGCGCCTCTTGTTTCTTTTATCCTATTTCATTTGAATCTCGATCTCGGATTGGGCCATTGCTTGGTCTATAGTTTGGCATTTGAACTTAGTTAACTGCTCGTATAACCCGCTATCTGCGACTAGACCATTGCGGAATGCTTCAACTGCCGTGGGTTGGTGGTAGGGGTGAGCAAAACCGGTTTCGGTTCCGGTTCCGCATGGAACCGGAACCTACCCGGAAAAAATCGGTTCCTAACTAAGTGGAACCGGAACCTACCCAATTAAATAGTGTACCCTATTATTCGGTCCCAATTCGGTTCCGGTCCGATTCCGATTCCGGTCCTGTTCCGAATTACCATATTTATATAACTTTGTCAAACTTTAAAAATTGAAACTGCGAAAAAGAAAAAAAAATCAATAAGGGACATAACCACAATGCTTGAGAAAAATCAAATGGTAGCAAATTCTTCTTCTTACAGACTAAAAACCCAGGAAAATTTCGGAGAAAGTTAAGTACAAATTTTTAAATATTTTTGTAAGATGATCATACGGTCTAGCGTCAAAGTTAGTTCTTTCTCTGATCTGATTAATAAAGTTTCCATTTTTCTCTCTGCTTTGGAATTTGTGGTTTGAGTTTTAGAACTACCCAGAATTAAATCCCATTGGAAGATCTTTTTTTTTTTCTTTGGGAGTGTTTTGATTATTGTTGTTGGGTTTTTTGTACCAGATGCTGTTTATTTTCCCCCGGTTTGCTGCGACAACTTCATTTGTAGGACATTATTTATCTAATCGGGTATCAAATTCGGTTCAACATTCGGGTATCAATACGGGTATCGAATCCGGTTCCGGTAGTTCTAGAACCGGAACCGGACCGGTTAAAAATGTATTTGGAACCGGAATCGGACCGATTCCAACCAGTTCCGGTTCCAAACCCGAATTTTCGGTCCGGTTCCGGATCTACCCGGAACCGGTGCTCACCCATAGTTGGTGGAGGTCAAGGATGAAGATCATTTCCTTGTTAAAGCGGGTGCTCTAGCTTGGAAGGGATTCTCCCTTCCTATGTTGGATTGAGTTGAGATCATCTGTGGTCTTCTCCAATCGGCATGAACTGGCGAAGTGTTCTACAAACTTATCAGCAAGCTCTTGATACGACCCTATAGACCGGTAGGGTAGATTGATGAACCAAGTCAGGGCTGGTCCAGCAAGGGTCTCTCCAAATCCTCTACACATGCATGCTTCCTATTGGTGGGCTGGAAGGGCGGTGGATAACATCTTATACTTGTAATAGACAACATGGTCGTCTGGGTCGGTGGACCCATCATATAGCCTCATATCCGGTGGGCTGAACTTGTGTGGGAGTTTGATAGCTGTGAGTGACTCATGGAAGGTGGTGTCCGATATGGTTACTGCTCGGCTCTTATTGATTGGGAGCTTGACCCCGGGAAGGTCTGCCAATAGTGTTTCTTTAAAGTCCTTCATCTCTTTGCGCATATTATTGATGACCCTTTGAGCTGGGCCATTCATGGCAAGGTTGCTTGGTGGTTGATGTCTTTGATAATGATCTACTGGAGGCTGGAGTTCGGGGTTCCTCTGAGGTGGAATGGATCCTTCGGGGGGCTCAAAGTCGCTTGGGTCGGCTGCTTCGTCAAATGCCCCAGAAAGATTGATTAGGAGTACAAGACCGGGTGGCCGGTTGGAGGTTGAAGCTATCTGCCCTAGCTGCTTCTGAAGCGCTGTGTTGGAGCTCTTCATGGAGAGGTTTTCTTCCTCCAGTGCTCGGAGTCGTTCCTGTAGTGCAGCTAGTTGGGTAGAGACGACGTCTGGGGTAGTGTCATTACCATGGGCCATTGTCGTTGAAAAACTTGTCGCTGACTGACTGAGATCCTTCTTCGTTTTTGATCGTCAAGGCCCACGGTGGGCGTCAAATTGTGGACGCTGAATTTCACATTCAGTCCAACAATTGAATTTCGTAGGATGGGGGCACCAGCGATCCTGCAAAATAAAGGAAAATATCATAGAATGACTACCCACCGGTGTGGTAGACGCCGTAAGCACTCCGACGCTTTAGTCAGTAAGGGTGTGTAATGAATAAGCGGTAGACCAAGGCTTGAGTGGTACCTTGATCTAGTGATTTGTTGTGGTGATGGCGGTAGGCTAGGACTTAGGGAATGCTTTGAGCGATTGCAAGTTTGATTGCTTGATTTTCGATATTCTTCCAACCTTCACTACCTCTCTACCTATAGGCATTGTAAATAGACTTTACTGTATGATTTTGAATCCTTAAAAGAGATGACTTACAATCCTACTAAGAGAGAGGGTAGTTAGAGTTGGGATCGAATTATAAGTGCCTAGGTCCTTGGGATTATGGGTAATCCCAATGATAATAGGATTTGTCAAGATTTAAGTATTCAAGTTGGATTTTGGTCTTCAATGTCGGCTAGACCTTCGAATTAGGTGGCCACGGTATGTTAGAAAACTGATATCATAGTCGTGTGGGCCTACTTATCAAATATTTTCTTTAGGGCTTCTAGAAGCCATGTATTGAGTTTAATTAAATCACGTCTGGGCTTGAGCAAAGGCCGAAATAATTGACTAACGGCAAGGCCCATGTGTTTTCTAGGGTCAAATTTAGCCCCTACAAGTATTAGTATCAAAATTTTTAATATATTTATTCTAACACTTTATTGATATAAAAAATTTATGTTGATGGTGTTTTTTAGGCACTATGATATTTAAGCAGCATGGTAGGGGTAAAAGGGTAAATTCCCTCATTGGTCAAAATCATTAAAAAAAGGACCATCATGACCGACCACATAAGTGAGGGTCGAGCACTTAATGGTAGGTGACCGACCACTTCGGTTCGGATGACCGGGCATTATCAGATCGGCGGAAGCATTCTCAGTTCAAATGACCATAATGACCGACCTCATGAAGACCGACCAGATAGCGAGATATGCTCCAGAAGATGACACCTTATTCTTGCGGATAAGACGACAAGTTATCCTATTTTCATGGGGAAAAACTGGTGAGACAGAGTCCTAGTAGGATAAAGAAAGTAAATGTAGTTTTGATTAGGAATCCTTATGGGAAAAATGAATAGTTTCAACTAGGAAATTCTTATAGGAGAAGGAATCTGATTTCTACACTATTATAAATAGAAGGGTAGAGTGTGCATACAGAAGGAAAGGAAGTGGAGAGAAAGGTAGAGTTGAGATCAGAATCATCAAGCTCTGACTTGTAAAACACAAAAAAGATCTGAGAATCGTGTTTGAGTAATAAAAGTATCATCCTATTTGTGCCCGTGGACGTAGGTCGGACCAAGATCCGCCGAACCACGTTAAATCTCCTTGTCAATTGGCGTATTTATCTGTCTTTTGCTAAGTTTGCTTTTGGTCCCCCATAACCAAACAAATTCACTATTGAGGGAGGATTGTCTCGGGAGTAATATTCTCATATTACCCCTGAGACCGAAATCAGCCGTCAACAACTTATCTATCTGTTTCTCTCAAAAATATACATGAGACCTATCATTATATGTGGGCTGCCCCAGCGACCTAGAATGCACTCGTCATTTTGTTCCTTCTTTATAATAAATATATATATAAACTACTAAAACTACTTTCGAGTCTTAATCCGAAACCAAACAGCTGAGAATACAAGGGGCGATTGCCTAATAGAAAATGACCCACGAATTGTCCTAACCCAATCAGAGATGCACAATTATAGAGCCCCTCATTCGCCGCTGAAAAGTTGAAAAAAGAGAACAAGGGATAACAATCAAGATAAAATCATTATCAAAATTTTTGATAATGATTTTGAATTTTTTTTTATTATCCAAATGAGATTATTTTAGTGATAATTTTATTATTATTTAATCTTATTTAAATTTTTTTTTTTTGATTTCCTTAACCAAAAAAAAAACAAGTGTTTGACCACTTTCAAAACCACAAACGAAAGCGTCGCTTATAAGCATCCACGTGTCTCAATATTGTCCATGAGATTGATCTCTAACAAAAATATCTAGGTATCAAATTTTTTTATATTGATTTTGATTTTTTTTTATTATCAAAATGAAATTATTTTAATGATAATTTTATTATCATTTAATCCTATTTTAATTTCTTAAGATTTTCTAAAAAAAAAAAAAAAAGTGTTTGACCACTTTCAAAACCACAAACGAAAGGGTCGCTTATAAGCATCCACGTGTCTCAATATTGTCCATGAGATTGATCCTAACAAAAATATCTAGGTTGTGAAATTAGTATTTAAATTATATATATCTATCTAGTGGAGCCCAGCAAAGTGGAAATGAAAGCATCCCCCAATAGAAATATCGCAAAAAAAAAAATAATAATAATAATTATTATTATTATGAACTGATGTTGACCTTTAAATTACGCGCCACCAACCGTAGCCGCCTAGTCCCTGTATTAGAGTTGCTAAAATGATAAATTTATAAGAATTTGTATAAAAACTTGCATATTAGTGTTTTTGTATAATTTTATTTATTTATATTAATATCATTATTTATTAGAATCGGTGTTCAAATGAGTTAAAATTTATCAATTTTGATCCATTTCGAATGTGGATTCAGGATAAAATTATCTCAAAATTTTTATTGGTTTGAAAATTAGAACTATTTCTCATTTTGAATTATTGATCAAATGGCTCAAGGGATTTATAGGCCCAAAAAAAAATTGATTTGGGATGAAAAGTATTTCCAAATTCTTATTTGATTTTTTTATTCAAAATAAAATTTATTTTAAATTTAATCAAAAATATTTATTATAAACGAAAAATTATATTAATAAATCCCGTATGCAAGGACATGGAATCATGAAGGATTTTCTCCATCTCTACTTCTCAGCCATTTGCTTTTGATTTGTCTGCTGAGGTGGCATGTGTAGGCGACACAAATTGGGTTTGTAGATATTTTGCTGAAGATATTTTAACAGCCATTAGATGTCTAACACGCTAAGAGTCTTAGTGGGAGATGAGGCGACATATAATAATAATTTATTTCAAGATGAGATGAGGCTCCTAGGCTCCTTCTTTCATAATAATTTTCACTTCAAAAAATAAAACAAAATTAAGAAAATAGGAGAAATTGTGTTGAATAAATAAGAGATTACAACTGATGTCAATTTTAGGTTAAATTTTAATATCTAATTCATAACTTGTATAGATAGTCCCCAATAATGACTTGGGTATTTACATGGGGATTTTTTCTCAAATTTAAGAGGCAAAAAATAAAGAATCGTTGATAGAGAATGAATGAAATTCAGAAAGGTTGAGTTTTTTTATTTATATTTATCTATCAAGTGTGTATTTGTTTATATATATATAAAATAATGGATAATTAAAATTTAATTATTTATTAATTTTTATCTTATAATTATTTTAATCAAAATTTTTAAAATAAAATTTAATTCAACACTACATTTTGCCACGTGTATGTCTCGAGCGTTGTCCCAAAACCAAACAGCTGAGAAAACAAGGGGCAATTGAGTAAATGAATGACCCAGGAATTGCCCTAAGCCAATCAGAGATGCACAACTATAGTACCCTCATTCGCCGCCGAAAAGTTTATAAAAAAAAAAAAAAAAAAAAAGATATCGATTGACAACTTTTTGAAACCACAAATGAAACCGTCCCTTAATATCCATCCACGTGTCTCATTACTGTCCACGAGATTGATCTCTTAACAAAATATCTATCAAGTGGAGCCCAGCAAAGCCGAAAGTATCTTTACATAAAAATATCCCCAAAAAAAAATTAGAACCTAACGTGGACCTTTGAAATTCCGCAAAACCAACTACACAGCCTCCCAATAAGCCATTGCCTTCTGATCTGTAAGCTGACGTGGCACGTGTAGGCGACACAAAATTGGGTTTTGTAAGATATTTTGCTGAAGATATTTTATTTTAACAGCCATTAGTTGTCCAACACGCTAAGGGGTTTTAGCAGAAGATGAGATGAGGCTCATCATCCTTTCATAAATTCATAATTACTTTCTTTGAAAAAAAATTCTAATAGGGTTTTAAGAAAAAAAATGGGAGAACTGGTGTTGAACAGTGAATGGTCAATGGAGATGAAGAAGAAAGATGGAGTAGCGAAGTGGGAAAGGTACTTACAGAGGATGGCTTTAAGGGTTTTGCTTGTTGAAGCTGATGATTCTACCAGGCAAATTATAACTGCCCTTCTCAGGAAATCTAATTACGGAGGTTTGTTTTTGTTTATTATTTTTTTCTTTCTTGATATAGGAAGTGGTTGATTTTGAAGTTTATAGATTGGTTGCATGTTTGATTTAAGCAATTCTTATTCAATTTTGAGTGTATTTGTATTCATTTGTATCGGGGTATGGAATGGAGTGTGTGGTTTTAGTAACAGATACTCTTGAGCTTCACCTGTTCATGTCTTTGCTATCAAGCTTAATTATGCATTCTATTGAGTTTTCTATGTTATGATATGTAATTGCTAAATTGATGTTTAATGGTGGTTTACTACTCGAGCAACTGATACCTAATTACACACAAAGGGCTTGATTCTGGTTCAAGTTGTTGGTTTTATAAGAATCTACTTGTATATTTGTATGATGGGAACTGGGCAAAAGGTATTTTATATGACAGAATCCTGTTTAGTTATGGTCCCTGTAATTTCATATGTTGGGTTGTGCTTCAATTCTTAAGTGCAGAGACGCTATGACGGGAACTGAGAATTCTTTTTGTTTTGAGCAGTTACTGCTGTTCCTGATGGCTTGAAGGCCTGGGAGATACTGAAGGGAAGACCGCATAACATAGATCTTGTATTGACAGAAGTGGATTTGCCATCAATAAGTGGATTTGCTCTTCTCACACTAATTATGGAACATGGGATTTGCAAAAATATCCCAGTTATAAGTAAGATGCAGCAAGCATTAACAACTTACTTGCAAATCACTAGTTGTTTTTCTGATATAAGATTAACTTCTTGTTTTATTAATTTATTTTTGTGATTATGCAGTGATGTCTTCACAGGACTCAGTTAGTACGGTTTATAAATGCATGATGAGAGGTGCTGCTGATTATCTCGTTAAGCCTTTAAGGGTGAATGAGCTGAGGAATCTGTGGCAGCATGTATGGAGAAGACAATCTGTAAGCCTGCTCCTTAACTTCTCTCTCTCCCCCTCTATATTATATCCTTCTAGCATTTACATTTGATCTATAACATACCATTTTAATCAAGTCTTGTTTTATTTCTATTGTTTGATTAGTCAACTGTTGGTGGTAATGAAACTCAAGATGAGAGTGTCGGACAGCAAAAGGTTGAAGCCACTTCCGAAAATGATGCTGCAAGTAATCATTCTAGTGGTTACATGGCTTCCATCCAGAGAAATGAGGAATACGTTGAGAAAGGAAGTGATGAACAGGTGAGTGTCCCTCTTGTTGTACATCATGTAAGCAATGAATAATTTGGTGCCCAATTAGCATGATTTTACAGTAATTATATCCTAGTTATTTGGCGTACTTACTTGGATACAAGAGTGTTGGCTTTAATATTTTTGTTTATCGTACTTCGTGTAGTGGAGCAATCAAGCCATATTGACTGTTAAAGAATTCCTTTTGTACCAGTGTTGCAGAAGCATTTGCTCTTGAATGGAAGTGAAATCACTTCCAGTATTTTCAGTAGTGAATTTGTAATAGATGTAAAACCTAGATAACTAAAATTTCTACCCTACTAATTTGATAATGACCTTGGGTTAATTGCTAATAAAAATGACTTGACTTATATTAAAATGATTAATTGTCTAAGATTGTATGTATATATGAAACAATAACCACATATACGCACGCCGTGGTTATCCAATTGCACTTCTGGGCATGCTTAATGTATGTACCATTAAGGCCATGTATATATCTCTGTCTATGACTCATGATTAAAAGTAATTTGCTTCTACTTTAGGTTGGCTTCATGAAGTTTTATTTAGAGACTGCATGTTTTCTGTCTCTTGCAGAGCTCTTGTACCAAGCCGGACTTTGAAGCCGAAAGTGTCCATGTGGAAGATATGCCGGACTCGTCAAGGCAGATAGGGGGAAAATCCTTTCAGAGTGATCTGAAGATGCAGAATCATAAGGCATGTGTAAATTATGGCCAGAAATCACTTGCGCCTGTGGCTGAAGCTCAGGGTAAGATGCAATTTCAATCAGGCTTCCTATTATCTTCTCATTTCCATCAAATATAACCTAATATTTTGCAAATCTCTCACTTAAATCAGGATCAGAAGTTGCTGCTTACAAGGAAACTAATACAAGAGCCAATTTGGCGGAGAATATTGAACCACAATGTCAAAGGAGCGATGTTATCCCCACTAGTGAGGTCTGTGATGTCCCTGACAATTCTCCCAGAGAGGTCATCGACTTCATGGGCACATTCAATAATCCTAAGTCTCCCTCGAATAATTGTGCTATCAAGTTTGATTCTTCTCCACAGTTGGACCTTTCCTTGAGAAGAACTAATCCTGAGGGCTTTGAGAATCAAGTGAAAGAGAGAAAGTTTACCCTTGGGCATTCTAATGCCTCAGCTTTTACGCGGTGAGTTTATTCATCTACTAAACTTTATCTTTGTTCTCATCATTAATACAAATTCATACAACCTTTTCAATCTATACAGTTTAAAATTTAACTTGCTCAGGCTTTTTAGTTGTAATGAGTTTGGTTACTAGTTGGGAACCTTTTGAGGAACTTGACAGTTTTATTGGTTTCAACAAGAGTGAACATAAATTCCTATAAATGCGGTAGAATTATACTTTAAATGGAATACTAAATTTTTTTTTTTTTTCTAATTACAAAGTATATAAGTTTCTATCTTGGATGTGAATTTTTTTACCACCATTTGTGAATAATGCGTTTATGTGTAGTAAATGGGTGGAATATTTCGTCACTGGATCGTTTGAAATATATTTTGATGTCAATTTATAATTTCTGATCAATCTAATGATTCTTCATTCAGGTACTCTAACAAGCCATTGGAGCCACTACATTCATCATCGAGTGGTGTTTGTAATCAGCAGAGAGAATTTGAAGCTGATTCTGAGAAGATTTTTTCCAATATTATTACTGCCTGTAACTCTGATACTCCTGTTGCCACTCTAAGGACTCAAAGAAGTGTTAATTCTCTGGCTACTGGTCACTCTAAGCAATCTGAAGCTGCAGCATCACTTCCTCAACCGCCGATATGTCCTGTACCTGTTTCAGTGAAAGGTATGAATCGTAATAATCTATGCAGCGGCTATGGTTCTGTTCTTCCCCATGTTTTTGGTACACAATCGGGTCAATCAACAATGCCATGTCCAAGTTCAGTCAGTCAGCAAGAACCCTCCTTTGGAGCGAATCCAATGCATTCATCCAACATTGAATACGGCAATCGTGCACGAATTTGTGAACATCATGGTGAAAACGCAATCAATTCCAGCAATCAAACTATGCACAAACTAGATCACAAGTTGGATTCTCTGGAGGATCAAGGGCATATTTCTCCTGCCACTGATCACAGTGCAAGCAGCAGTTTCTGCAATGGTTCACTAAATCGACTAAACAGCATGGGGTATGGAAGCGCTTGTGGAAGTAACAGCAATGTTGATCAAGTCGCTGCAGATAGCAAGAATGAAGGTCTCTTCCCTTCCAGTGGCAACACGCAACGATCAATCCAAAGAGAAGCAGCTCTCACAAAGTTCCGCATGAAGCGGAAAGACAGATGCTATGAGAAGAAGGTAAATAACTTAAATTACTATAAAATCTTTATGAGCAAACCTGTATCTGTTATAATCACCCACTGTTTGATTGCTTGGGGGTAAAAAAAAGTCCATTTTCATTCATCTGTCGAGCTATATACATCAGTATATTTTACATTGTATTTACTAAAAACAATTATTTACAGGTTCGGTACGAAAGTAGAAAAAAACTTGCAGAGCAGCGTCCCAGAGTGAAAGGACAATTTGTTCGTCAAGTACTATCGGAAACTCCAGCTGCAGTATCTGAGAATCACCTCTGGCAATTCAGCTGATGGTTTGTCCATCAAACTAGCATTAGTTAGAATGTGGACAGATTAGTATACGACTTAGATTTTGATTAATTAGGTCTTACATATGTTATAGTGTTGGTGCTGACTTCACATCTTACTTTTCTTCGTATGTGTGCAAATGACAGATAATACCCCCCATCATACCTTGTTTCTATCATAATCTTACAATGGAGCTAAGTGAGCTCTATGTTTAGTTGTCAATTTGTGGAATTTTTTTCAATTAAAAACTAATCCCCTTCCTTGTTTATATGAAACTAAGCTTTATAGCCTGTGTTTCATGACTTGCATCTTTTAGTGCATTTTTCTGAAGATTAATGGCTTGGCAATGGGGCACATCTTATATATTTGACCATAATTAACATAGTTATCATTGACTTTGTGTGAAACAATAAAGATAAGATGTTTTTCTTTAGCCTTGTTTATAATGAGAGTTTTGTGTACTGCGTATAATCTAACATAGTGATTTTCTCGCTGCATTTATTGTGGTGATGTGGTGATGAAATGCACTAGTAGCAACTTGTCACTAAATGCAAGAATTTTTCTTAGGCCTATCAAGAAACTCAAAAAGTTTGTGCAAAAAAGGTGTTGAAATTTATAATTTTTTTTGGAATTTATAATTATCAATAAACTGATATTTATAATCACAAGACTATTGGGACGGCTAAGTGATTACTAATTAGGGGTGATAATTTGAGTCAAGATTCGTTTATTCGTTCAATTTAATTCGCTTTAAAATAAATACGAGTTTGAAAAAACGGATTCATTTAATAAATGAGTTGATTCGATTACTAATCGAATACGAATTTAAGCTCATTGATTCGTTTATTCGTTTATGATTCGTTTTATTATTTTATTTTATTAGTTATTATTATTTTTCAATTAAGATTCGAGAAATTATAGGTAATTATCATAGAAAAAAATAATATTTTTGATATTTGATAAGGTATTTTTAATAAATATATTAATTACATATTTTATGTGTATATATTTATGAAGAATTAATGTAAATCAATTGTGGTAAATTATGATATTAAATAATATCATGACTAAAAGAATTATTCGTATTCGATTCGTTTAACAAACAAATTGAATATGAATCCTCATATTAGGATTCGTTTAATGAACGAATTGAACACAAATCCATAACATTTTGATTCGATTCGATTATAATTTGATACAAATTTATTTGTTGATTCGTTTTACCACCCCTTTTGTTGATGGTGTTTTCAGGCACTATGTTATTTAAGCAGCACGACAGGGGTAAAAAATGTAATTCACTTCTCAGTCAAGATTATTAATGCCGACCCGACCACTAAAGAGTCAACAGTAAGGGGCCGGGAACTTTACGGTTAGTGACCGAGCACTTGAGTTCAAGATGACCGGGCAATTATCAAGTCAACAGCAGCATTCTCAGTACAAAAGACTATTATGACCGACCACATGAAGACCGACCTCGTGAAAACCGAGCATAGGGCAAGACATGTTCGGGAAGATAAGGCATTCTATCCATACAAGATAAGATAATAAGTTATCCTATTTTCATAAAGAGAACTGATGAGTCACTATCCTAAAATGATAAAAGAAGTGAAAGTAGTTTTAAAAGTAGGAATCCTGATAGGAAAAGGAAATCATCTCCAACTGGGAATTCTTGTACAAATAGGAATCTGATTTCTTCACCATTATAAATAGGAGGGTAGAGTGAGTGTAGAAAGAAAAAAAAAGGAGAGAACCAAGATCATCAACTGAATCATCAAGCTCTGACTTGTAGTAAACAAAAAGAGACCCGAAAAGAGTGTTTAAGTAATAAAAATATCATCCTGTTTGTGTCCGTGGACGTAGGTCGGATCCAAATCCACCGAACCACGTTAAATCTCCTTGTTGATTGGTGTATTTATCTGTTTTCTGCTAAGTTTGCCTTTGGTCCCCCATAACCAAACAAATTCACTATTGAAGGAGGATTTCTTCGGGAGTGATATTCCAATATTACCCTGAGACCAAAATCAGCCGTCAACAGTTGGCGCTGTCTGTGGGGAACTGGACAAAAAGCAACTCGTGTAGTAAGACAATGGCGGAAGGCGGAAACCACCAATCATTAGGAAACTCAGCCGCAGATTGGATGGAGAAGATCGAGGAGAACCTAAGGAAAGAAAGGAAGGAAAATCAAACCCTGCTAAAAACCATAGTAGACCGATTGGAAAAGATAGAAGGAGCACACGACGAGGCCGGGACTAGCCGACGAAGGAACGAAATAGCAGAGGGAAAAAGAATTGTTGATACAAGTGAGGACGACAGACCCCGGAGGAGGGGCCCCTACAGGGTAAAATCTGTGGTGGTTCAGGAAGACTCCCAAACTGAAGACATGTGGGAGGAAGAAGATGACAAATCATCACCAAACTCCTCCTATAATATCCCTCACAATGCCAGAAAAAAAGGGAAAGAATATGACGAAAGAGCACAGGAAGATACCGGACCTGAGAAGCACCACGCCCAAGACAACATAAAAAGAGGAAGTCACAAGAGGCGGCATGGAACCAAAGACGGCAGCATGAAATCTTGGCTGCGGGAGGAGCTAGCCAAATGGGGAGTATTCCCTAACACAGACATAGGAGATGCCCGGGATAGTAAAGACGAGTCCCCCCTCACAAAAGAAATAAGGTCAGAAAAATTCCCAAAAAGATTCAGCATGCCAACCATGGCGCCATACAAAGGCCATACCGATCCCAAAACCTACATCGAAAGTTTCGTCCTACTAATGGAGGTACAAGGGGTAGCGGGGGACGCCATTTGCAAAGTGTTCCCCTTAACTCTAGCCGGACTGGCCATCCTATGGTATAGAAGCCTAGCCCCAAGGAGCATCGGAGGCTTCACACAACTTAAGAAGTCGTTCATTCGACACTTTAAAGGGGCCTGCGTTCCCAAAAAGACGATTGGAGAATTAAGACTTATGAAGCAAGGAGATGACGAGCCCCTGAAAATTTTTATTGAAAGATACCACAACATGGTACTGGAAGTCGAAGGATATGAGTCCCTAGAAGCCCTAGAAAGCTTAAAGGGAGCCCTAAAAGTCGGGAGGCTATGGACTCATCTGAGAATCCAGGACACGCCGGATTATGCCACCGCCCTAGAGGTAGCCCCGAAGTTTGTCTTGGTAGAAAGCGAAGAAAAGATCTCCCGAAGGGGGACGGCCATTCGGGAAAGAACAGCAAGAACAGAGGCTCCCCGACGACCGGACAGGGAGTTCAAGAGATTCAATCCAAAACCCAAAGAATTCAAACCGATACCTCGAAGAGAGCAGGAATGAGGGGTCGCGACCCAGGTGAATCATGTAGTCCGAGAAGAAACATATATTCCCCTAAGCAAACCACCAGGGCGAATCATCATGGAAATACAGGAAAAAGGCCTCTTGATAGAACCCGATCTCAGGAGATTCCCCCCAGATAAAAGGAACCAGAAGTCTTACTGCGTACATCATAATCTGAGGGGGCACACAACGGACGAATGCAAGGATCTGCGGGAACAGATGGAAGACCTGGCGAGGAATAGATATTTAAATAAATACATTGACCATGAAGTTATGACGACTAGGCAGAGGACACATAGCACTGACCAGAGATTTTAATCGGTCAGGAAAAAACTATAAACTCGGGAGTCAGACGTACTAGAAACGGAACAGGACCCGGGATTACAAGGTGGTCGGTCGGTATCAAACAATGCACAAATGAGCCAAATATAAAGTTTTTTCTCGAAATATCCCGCAGAAGAACTGTAAGGAGGACATTATGTCCCCAAATATGAATAAAACATTTTTCATCCGCTTTCTTAAAAACAAAGTTGAAAGCCATATACGAAAACGGGGGACATACTCGACGCCCACTACAAAAGACAGTTGGCACCAAGGCCGCTTCAACCATCGGCTCGAGGCTGGATTTTGCTCCGCCGAGGACACTTAGTTTTTCAGCTCGGGGTCGGGGGACGTCCCACCGAGTCAGCCCTTCGGACCGAGGACGTAACATTCCCCCAGGTCCAAGTGCCTTTTTCAGCTCGGGGTCGGGGGACGTCCCACCGAGTCAGCCCTTCGGACTGGGGACGTAACATTCCCCCAAGTCCAAGTGCCTTTTTCAGCTCGGGGTCGGGTTACGTCCCACCGAGTCTACCTCTTTGGACTGGGGACGTAACATTGCCCCAGGTTCCCACCGAGTCAGCCCTTCGGACTGGGGACGTAACATTCCCCCAGGTCCAAGTGCCTCTCTTCATTCGGGGTCAGGTTACTTCCCACCGAATCAGCCCTTCGGACTGGAGACGTAACATTCCCCCAGGTCCAAGTGCCTCTCTTCATTCGGGGTCGAGTTGCGTCCCACCGAGTCAGTCCTTCGGACTGAGGACGTAACATTCCCCCATGTCCGAGCATCTCTCACAGCTCGAGACAGGATCACATGCCACCGAGCACATCATCGTTAGCTCAGAGGCAAAATTTTCTCCTCACAATCAAGATTGGGTCAGTCAGGGGTCAGGACTTCTAAATCTCTGGTACAGATATTACAGAGGAGGAGTCATTCCTAGTTTGGACAACAATGAGAACTTAATCTCCTGATGGAATGACCCAAGTAAGCAATTTGCTTTGAGGTGGAGAATCGTTCTGAATAGGATCAGCATCTCCAATAACCGAGGATATGAAGATAGAAACAGAAGACTTAGTTGATGGCGAAGACAATTTCTCTGTGATTTCTGGAGCGACCACCAGCAAGGCGATCAGCACACCATCTTTATATAGTTCCCGTCACCAACTTGCATACTCGTTGGAACCGAGAACTAGGGGACATATGTTGATGGTGTTTTCAGGCACTATGTTATTTAAGCAGCACGACAGAGGTAAAAAAGGTAATTCACTTCTCAGTCAAGATTATTAATGCCGACCCGACCACTAAAGAGTCAACAGTAAGGGGCCGGGAACTTTACGGTTAGTGACCGAGCACTTGAGTTAGATGACCGGGCAATTATCAGGTCGACAGCAGCATTCTCAGTACAAAAGACTATTATGACCGACCACATGAAGACCGACCTCGTGAAAACCGAGCATAGGGCAAGACATGTTCGGGAAGATAAGGCATTCTATCCATACAAGATAAGATAATAAGTTATCCTATTTTCATAAAGAGAACTGATGAAAAGGAAATCATCTCCAACTGGGAATTCTTGTACAAATATGAATCTGATTTCTTCACCATTATAAATAGGAGGGTAGAGTGAGTGTAGAAAGAAAAAAAAAGGAGAGAACCAAGATCATCAGCTGAATTATCAAGCTCTGACTTGTAGTAAACAAAAAGAGACCCGAAAAGAGTGTTAAAGTAATAAAAGTATCATCCTGTTTGTGTCCGTGGACGTAGGTCGGATCCAAATCCACCGAACCACGTTAAATCTCCTTGTTGATTGGTGTATTTATCTGTTTTCTGCTAAGTTTGCCTTTGGTCCCCCATAACCAAACAAATTCACTATTGAAGGATGATTTCTTCGGGAGTGATATTCCAATATTACCCTGAGACCAAAATCAACCGTCAACACTTTTAATACAAGGAGGATTGTGCTCTGAATTTTATGGGAGAAAAATATTTCCATTTTCCGGAGAAATAAGTATCCGGAACATATCAATTTTGGGGATGAATGACTGAGTAGAACTCATTATTTGTATTTATATTTTTATTTTATTTGAAAAATTGTTAAAGAGTATTGTGATAAGCACACGTGGATTCTTTTTTAACAGAAGTTCCTATTTAATTTTTTAAACAGGTAAGGTGATATTTTTACTAAAATCGATCTCCAATAAATTAAAATATTATACGTTGACATTTGGTTATATTTTAAATAGAGTTTTTGAGAATTTAAAAAAAAATTATTTTATCTTTACTTGTAAAAGCTCAAAATTTGGGTTTTTGTGAGTAGAACTTGAATTTTTTTTTAAAGATTTAAATTATCTATAATACATTTATTTAATTTAATAATATTATTTTAATTATTTCATAACACAACTTAAAAAATTTATCCAATAAAATAAATTTATAATGTTTAATAAAAGTTCTAACTCCCAACCAAATAACTATGCATGGCAACGGGCCGGGCTCGGGCCGGGCTTTGCTAAGCCCGGCCCGAGCCCGGCAAAAAAAAAAATTTGGCCCGGGCCCGAAAAAAGCCGGCCCGGGCTGTCATCGGGCCGGGCCGGGCTTGGCCCGGGCCCGATTTCTTTATTATAAAAAATTGTAAAAATAAAAAATTTATTATATAAATATATATATTATATAAATAAAAATATTTATTTATTTATTTTAAGCCCGAACCCGATTTTTTTAGTATAAAAAATTATAAATATAAGAAATTTATTATATAAATATATATATTATATAAATAAAAATATTTATTTATTTATTTTAAGCCCGAACCCGATTTTTTTAGTATAAAAAATTATAAATATAAGAAATTATTATATAAATATATATATTTTATAATTAAAAATAATTTATTATTTATTTTAAGCCCGGGCCGGGCTGGGCCCGGGCTTTTTGGGTTGAGCCCGGCCCGGGCCCGGGCCCGAGTCGGGCCCCCATTTTGAAGCCCGGCCCGGGCTTTTTTCACCTCGGGCCGGGCCAAAGCCCGCCGGGCCGGGCCGCGGGCTTTTTTGCCATATACAAATAACTAATTTTTTTTTTTAATCGAAAACTCTAATTCTAAAATTTCTATCAATAAAAATTCTTATTGAAAAAACTCTAATTGAAAAGTTATAACAAACGGACCACGTTTTGAGTAAAACACAAAACTTCAATATAAACCACAAATCACTATAGATATAAGCGTCTGATAAATACTCAAATATTTAATTAAAAATCAAGACTCAAATTTTTTTTTTTTTTAAAAAAAAAAAAAATTTGAGGTGTGTACATTAAGTTATCTACTAAACATGGATAAAAATCAGCTTATAGTACAGAAGTCAATATCCCCCATGCGGTTTTCAAATAATTTTATTTGACTTATAATTTGAATTGGAATCTTAGGAAGAAAAAAATAAATTTAGATTTTATCTACTCATGAAAATCTTTTAATTATTTTTAATTCCATCTCTTGCAAATATGATCCTCATAAATTTCAACTTTGTTTATTTTTTTCAAAACACACCCTCATGTTTTCTTTATTTTACTTTTGACTAAATAATAATTTTCATATATCCACTTTTTAAAGGAGAATCTACAATTCAAAAGCTTTCATCTTCAACCAATAGGTTGTGTCAAAAAATAAAAAAAAAGCCAAAAAAATAATAATTAACTTATCTATGAAATTAAGGCTTGAATTGAATCAACCGATTGAAGAAGAAAACATAAAAGAGAAAACTTTTGAATTGTACAGACAAATTTTAAGAGTGAATATATAAACTCTTATTTAGTCAAAAGTAAAATAAAGAAAACACGTTGGTATACTTTGAAAAAATAACCAAAGTTGACATTTATTTTAGAAGTTTGCAAGAATTTGAATTAAGAATAATTAAAAGATTTTCAATGTGGGGGTCGTTGGATGCATCCAATGGCCACAATTTGAATGCCCGCATTTGACGAAAATGTGGGCATCCGCTCTCTAGATTCATTGTGTGTGCCTATATACATACATACATATATGTGTGTGTATTAAATCTAAATTTATTTTTTATCTTCCTAAGATTTGAACTCAAATGAAAAGTCTATATATATATATATATATATATATATATTTATAAAATAAAAGTCACCATTACACAAATCTTTGAATTGAATTTTAACTTATAAAGTAGGGTAGTCGATGAGGCGTGTGATAACCAGGAAAAATGAAAAGCTGAAAACTTCAATAAAATATCCCAAGGTAGAGATGGCAATTAGAATTTTTTAAATAAAAATCTCTGGATTTTCTATCATCTCTAATTGAAAGTGACTTGAAAACAAAAGCTAGTGATGTGTCGTATGTGACGACCCACAATGCAAATATAAAGTAGCCAAAAAACATTCAGAACCATATAAAATTTCCCAATTCGATTTTCAATATCACAAATAGACAAGCAAGTCTCTGTCTTCTTAGCTTAAGCAGGAGTGAAGGAGAAGCAATGATCAATTCTATGACATATCAAACAATTACAATCCCCTTTTATTTTCTTACCGAAAGAGGTGATCGTAGCAGTTAGCTGAAGCGAAATGCTTGCTTAATAGATACATTCTTGCCCAGCCACGAACTAGCTATTACATCAAGTTTGCAAAGACACTTGATAAGAGATTTACTAGTATTCTGATCTAGGTTTCCCAGAGAGACATGAGAAACCTCAAAATTCTGCAAACTGCAGATTCAATAATAGTAATGGGTCGGATCGTAGGGTTGACCGTACATTTGAACACCGTTGGTGCCTATGGTGAAAACTAGATATTTTGTAATCCCAATACTCACAAATTGTTAAGACTTGTAGCATTCTTTAACATCAACCTCCAACTCTGTCTCTAGCTGTAATTATCAAGAACTACACTGAAATATCAAAACTTTGCAGAAAAATACAGTTGTTAAAAATGGTTGAATCTGTTGTGATTAAACACACAATAATAGAGGTGATTGGAGAGAAAACTCTTCTTTTATATTACTCACAAAAGAATTACAAAGCTTACAATTCAAAGCTTTATAAAAAAACTCTCACACCACTTTACTCTCTATTCTCACTCAATTTAGGATTACTGGGATTACTGGGATGATTACAAATGAACTCAGAAGCTCCATTTTATAATGCCAAAACCGTGTGAACAGTGTCACACGGTTTGGCAGTTGGCAACTTTGCCAACTTGACAACTTTGGTCTTTATCATGCTTTCGGCGCATGATTTTGCTTGCCACTGCATACTGCATGCAAGCTGTGAAGACTTTGTCTTCCTTTGCTGTCTTCAACAAATCTCCCCCTCGGTGAAGGTTTCTCCAAAATCTGAGCCGACCATCAATCATCCAAACCGGATCCTCAAAAGGATCCACCCCTGGCTGCATCTGTATGACTGCCTACGTACCCTGAGTTGGGATCAAGCCAATCGTAGTTCTCTGAATCTCCCCACTCTGACTATGTGGAGAGTTTTGTCATCCCGGCTATGGCACGACAGATTTCAAGCTTCTCCTTCGGTAAAACCTTCGTGAACATATCGGCACCGTTGTCGTCGGTGTGAATTTTCCTGAGTTCTAACAGCTTTGAGCTCAGGACGTCCCGTATCCAGTGATACCTCACATCGATATGTTTTGACCTCGAATGAAATGTCGAATTCTTACCGAGATAGATAGCACTCTGGCTATCGCAGTACAAAATGTATTTCTCCTGCTTGAAACCCAATTCTTGGACGAATGTCTTCATCTACAGCAATTCCTTGCAAGCTTCTGTTACTGCAATGAATTCTGCCTCTGTTGTAGAAAGTGCAACACATCTCTGCAACCTAGACTGCCATGCCACAACTCCTCCTGAGAGAGTAATCAGATACCCCGAAGTAGACTTTCGGGTATCCACATCTCCTGCCATATCTAATCGGTATAGCCTATCAACACTGGTTTGTCGCTGCTTCCAAAACATAGCCTCATTTTGGATGTGCCTCGTAGATACCGCATGATCCATTTGATCGCATTCCAGTGTTCCCGTCTTGGGTTTGACATAAACCGGCTGACCAATCCAACTGCGTGTGCTAAGTCTGGCCTCGTGCACACCATGACATACATAAGACTTCCCACTGCTGAGGTGTATGGAACCTGTTTCATTTCCTCCTTCTCTGTCTCAGTAGAGGGACTCTGCTGTGTACTCAATCTAAAGTGGGTAGCAAGAGGAGTGCTAACCGTTTTAGCCTTGTCCATCTGGAATCTCTGAAGTACCTTCTCGATGTACTCCTCCTGTGACAAGAATAACTTCCTGGCTTTCCGATCACGATCGATCCTGATGCCAAGAATCTGTTTAGCTGGCCCCAAGTCTTTCATCTCAAAAGACTTACTCAGTTGATGCTTCAAATTATCAATCCTCGATTAATTCCGGCCAACTATCAACATATCATCTACATACAATAGTAAGATGATAAAGTCATCGTCAGAAAACTTCTGAACGAAAACACAATGGTCTGAAGTGGTCTTCTTGTATCCCTGCTCCCCCATAACTGACTCAAACTTCACGTACCACTGTCTCGGTGCCTGTTTCAAACCATAGAGGCTTTTCCTGAGTCTGCACACATAGTCCTCTTTCCCGCTGACTCTGAAGCCTTCTGGTTGCTCCATATAAATTTCTTCTTCCAGATCTCCGTGAAGAAATGCGGTCTTGACATCCATCTGCTCAACTTCCAGGTCGAGGCTTGCTGCTAAGCTGAGTACTACCCTGATGGATGACATCTTCACAACTGGAGAGAAGATTTCATCGAAGTCAATGCCTTTCCTCTGATTGAATCCCTTGACAACTAGTCTGGCTTTGTATCGGGGTTGTGAAGTATGATCCTGTTGCTTCACCCTGTACACCCATTGTTCTTCAAAGCCCGTTTGCCTCTTGGCAATTTCACCAACTCAAAAGTGTGATTGTCATGCAGCGATTTCATCTCATCCTGCATGGCTTCCTCCCACTTTTCTCTGTCATCTGTTTCCACAGCCTCCTTGTAGCTCTCGGGTTCTCCCTCGTCAGTAAGCATCACATACTCATATGCAGAGTATTTGGTTGAAGGTCGCCTCTCTCTGTCAGACCTTCTCTGTGGAACTGTTGGTGGAACTTCTGGTACTGGTGGTTGATCATGATCATCATCTCTGGGAGCTTCATCACCTGTACCCTCCTGTCTGGGAACCTCATCTTCAACTCGTATCGGCACCGGTGTGTGAGGTTCTGGATTCACATCTCTGTATTGTTGGGGCATTGTCTTCATCTCCTTTCGGATATCTTCTATGGTCTGGTATTCAACAAAGACAACATCTCGGCTCCTGACGATCTTCTTCTCCACATGATCATACAGTTTGTAGCCGAAATCATCCTGACCATAGCCAATAAAGACACACTGTCGCGTCTTTGCATCAAGCTTGGATCTCTCGTCCTTTGGGATGTGTACAAATGCTTTGCACCCAAAGACGTGCAAGTGTTGGTATGACACTTCTTTACCTGTCCAAGCTTGGTTAGGAACATTACCTTTCAGTGCGACCGCTGGGGACATGTTCAAAACATGTACTGCTGTGTTGAGTGCTTCCCCCCAAAATGTCTTCGGCAGCTTGGCTTGTGATAGCAAGCTTTTGACTCTTTCGCACAAGATTCTGTTCATCCACTCAGCTAGGCCATTCAGCTGAGGTGTCTTCGGAGGTGTCGTTTGATGTCTGATTCCTTGCGTCTTGCAGTACTGATCAAACAGACCTCTGTATTCTCCATCGTTGTCTGTTCTGATGCATTTGAGTTTCTTACCGGTTTCTCTCTCCACTAGGGCGTGAAACTCCTTGAACACTCCAAGCACTTGGTCTTTTCTCTTCAAGGTGTATGCCCATGTCTTCCTTGAATGATCATCAATAAATGTCACAAAATACAGTGACCCACAAAGTGTTCTTGTCTGCATCGGACCACATACATCTGAATGTATGAGGTCTAGTACCTCCGGTTTCCGTTGAGGCGAGGAGCTCTGGAAGGACACTCTGTTCTGCTTTCCAGCCATGCAGTGTTCACACTTCCGTAAGTGTGCGTTCTTCAATTCGGGAAGAAAATTCCTCATGCGTAGTATCTTCATCCCCGTTTGACTTATGTGACCGAGTTTTTTGTGCCATAGCTCGGCTGCCTCATTACTGTTAACTGTATTTATGCTACTATTTGAAAGCTTAGCATGCATCAAGTACAGAGTTGAATCTTTCTTACCTCGTGCCACGACCATTGATCCTTTAGTGAGCTTCCAGCATCCGTCACTAAAGGTGCTGCAGAAACCTTCATCATCCAGGTTGCCTGTTGAGATCAGGTTTAACCGGATGTCCGGGATGTGCTTGACTCCCTTCAACACTAGCCTTGTCCCGTTCTCTATTTCAAGGCATATGTCTCCAATACCGACGGCTTTGGACTGGTCGTCATTCCCCATCCTTACAGCACCGTAGTCTCCTGGTGTGTAAGATGAAAAGAAGTCTCTATGAGATGTGGCGTGTATGGATGCGCCACTATCTATCACCCAACTGGTCTCGTGGCTGGTAAGATTCACAACATCTTCTTCATATATAATATGGAATTCTTTGGAGGTTTTCTCGGTGGTAGTAGCAACTCTTTCTTGATTAGAGTCACCATCTCTTCTGGACTGCTCGTTCTTCAGTTTGTAGCAATCCCGCTTCATATGGTCTTTCTTTTTACAGTGATAGCACTCAATATCTCTGGTTCTTGATTTCCCCCGGTTCTTGTCTGATTTACCTGGGCCTCGGCTTTTACTCCTCCCCCTTCTGGTGTTCTTTTCTGTCACTTGAGCTTCTGAGGTTGAGGTTGATGCTGACTCCTGCATTATCGTCCTCTTTTCTTCCTCGAAGATCCTGGTCTTTGCCATCTCCATAGTGACTTTCCCATCTGCGGCTGAGTTTATCACCGTAGATCTGAACGTTTCCCAAGATTCTGGTAACGTATTAATGAATATTAAGCCATTTACCTCATCACCGAAGTCTATGCCCAATCCAGACAGTTCTTTCATTGTTCTGAGGAAATCATTGATATGGTCTGCCACAGCTGTACCTTCCTGGTATTTCAACCCCATCATCTTCTTGATGTAGTACAACTTGTTGTTGCCAGTCTTTGCTCGGAAAAGCTCCTCCAGCTTTCTCCATAAAACACGTGCATTTGTCTCTTCACTGACATGGTTCACGATACTGTCGTCGATCCATTGACGAATAATACTGCATGTTTTCTGGTGAAGATTAGCCCACTTCTCATCGGTCATTCCTTCTGGTTTCTGCTCCAGAAACACCGATCCATCATAGTCCTTCACATACAGAAGGTCTTTCATCCTTCCTCTCCATGTGAAATAGTTTGTACTGGTTAACAAAATCATTTTTTCGTTGCTCCCTTCCATCATAAAAAATTCTAAGCAGAATTTCAAAAAACGGACCTCACCGTTGCGTCCGGAATGGTCGAAAATGATGGAAATGACACTTCGTTTGTCAAAATCAAACACAGGGACTAATTTCTTAAATTTCAGAAATTACAGGGGTCAAAGTGCAATTTCCAAAAGTTCAGGGGCCAAAGTGAAATTACGGAAAAGTTCAGGGACTAAATTGCAATTTCCAAAAATTTCAGGGACTAAATTGAAAATTACTGAAAGTATATGGGCTCAATTGTAATTTCCAGAAAGTTCAGGGACCTCTCTGAAATTTTCCAGGCACCGCTGACGTGGCTGACACGTGGCGCTGACTGGGCTGCTGACTGTGCAGGGTCTGCTGACGTGGCGCTGACTGGACGACACGTGGCGGATGACGTGGTCGTCTTCTTCCTTGAGCAGCGCGTGGAGCGCGTGTCTGCGAGTGGAGCGCGTGGCGAGCTCTCTGACCTGCGCGTGCGGCGCGTGACGCTTCACCGGAGCTCCGTTCGATCGCCGAAAAATACCACCGTGCTCGTCTCGCCGTGAAAAGTCTGATGGTATGCTCAAAATCAATTTTCGACAACTTTCGTCGGAACCAATTTTCCGAACCGAATCTCTGTTACCGAGTTTCGGGATCTCTCCGAGTAACCTTAGCTACTGATACCACTTGTTATGATTAAACACACAATAATAGAGGTGATTGGAGAGACAACTCTTTTTTTATATTACTCACAAAAGAATTACAAAGCTTACAAATCAAAGATTTATAAAAAAACTCTCACACCACTTTACTCTCTATTCTCACTCAATTTAGGATTACTGGGATTACTGGGATGATTACAAATGAACTCAGAAGCTCCATTTTATAATGCCAAAACCGTGTGAACAGTGTCACACGGTTTGGCAGTTGGCAACTTTGCCAACTTGACAACTTTGGTCTTTATCATGCTTTCGGCGCATGATTTTGCTTGCCACTGCATACTGCATGCAAGCTGTGAAGACTTTGTCTTCCTTTGCTGTCTTCAACAGAATCTCTCAGCAACATAGCAAAAAACACTTTATAGTGAGATTATAGATGACTAATTGTATAAAACCACACCATTTTCTGATAAACACTAATTGTTTCATAATTATAAATAAATAAATATGGAAGTTGATCGTTACTGGTTTTATCCATGTTTTCATGGCTTAATGGAACTGAAATGTAGCTTGTTGATGGCTATGGAACTAAAGAATGCCATTTTGCATAACTCAGGTATAAATTACAAGCTACATGATAAAATTACTATTTAGTATTCAATGGCTCTTGTGAAAGAAGAGGCTAAGACAATGAAAACTATCCACTTCCTTTTCTTATATTAGGGGTGATTCGTCCCAAAAGGGCGCAACCCAACGGTTGGAGCTTGGGACCTTTCTGAAGGTCCCAGGTTAGAGCTCTGGTAGCTGTAGGCACTACATTTTTGGATAAGACCCGATGATGAGTCACGTATGGAGGCACTACCCTTTAAGTTGCGGAAGTCGCAAGAAACAGACGTCGGAAGGGAAAACTCAATACCTTGCTAGATTTCATTCGTTTGCTTAGTCTCGGGTTCGCCCAATTAATCTCTGTTTAAACTGTTAGACTCTGCCCAAAAGTCCCCGCATCCCACACCAAGCCACACGCCCAAGCCCACACACCACCAAGCCACACGCCCAAGCCCACACACCACCAAGCCACACGCCCAAGCCCACCAAAAAGCCATCCCACACGCCCACAAGCCTCCAAGACCAATCCAAAATAATTAAAACATTAAACACATGTTAAAATCCAAATCAAATCTCCTTCCTAAATTAAATAAATCAAATCAAATCGCCTTCCTAAATTAAAAAAATCAAATCAAATCTCATAAATCCATTTCCTAAACTAAAACAAATCACCTTCCTAAATTGAATAGATCTTTTCCTTATAACACACTAATTGAAGATACCCCACATGATTGCATGATTTATTTCCTTCCCAAATAAGGACAACACTAACCCTTTCTTATAAAAAAGGAGCACAAACCAAACCCTTAGCCCCTAGCACATTCACGCCCAAACACAAAAAGAACAGCCCTCCATCACCGAAAACTGCAGCCCTGAAACCCCCCTCAATCACCGAAAATCACAGCCCTGAAACCCCCATAATCATCGAAAATCACAGCCCTGAAACAGCCTTCAATCACCGAAAATCACAGCCCCTAAACACACCCAAACAACCGCAAAACAGCAGCCTTGAAACCCTTCAAATTACTGCAAAATACAGCCCCAAACTGCACCCTTAAGTTACCAAAAACAGCCCCCAAAAAAACCCCCTGCATTACCGCAAAAACTGCAACCAGAACAGTCTCCTAAACCACAAAAAAAAACTGCAACCAAAACAGTCACCAAACCGCAAAAATAGTCACCCAAAACAGCTCCAAATTACCGCAAACAGTTACAAAAAATAACGACCAGAAACATCAGCAAAAACAGAGAAAACAACAGCCCAAAACAGCGAGGCGACGAAGGAAAACATTGAACCAGTGAACCAGAGGAGTTGCGGAGCATTAACCCTTCCGACGGCCGCGTAACGCACTTCCAAGAGGCGACTTAAAAGGTAAGACCTGAGGGCACCCTTTTATTTACTCTCGTTAATCTTTTTCAATTATTTATTAGTATTTCTTTGCATGCATATTGTTGGTTCATGTATGTTATTGTTGTTGGATGAATGATTTGGTGCTATCTCTCGTGGTATATCAGATGGAAACCCAGACGTAAATTCCGTAGCCGAATCCGAATGGACGGTAGTGCGGTATGAACTTGGGATACAACTCCATGTACTACTTGAGAAACACACATATTTCGTTTGATCTAATCTTGTGTTTATCAATGGCTCATTAGAAATAACACGTTATCTCCATGCATGATTTAGTTATTTCTTCCGTGTTAGGAACTTAATTTTATCTCTTCAATGTTTATGTTTAGACAATTATTATTTATTCATATTTCCGCATTATCAACTTAGTGTGTTCATGAGATTGCGTGCTTGCTTTTATTTTATTTACTTATATGCATGCAAACTTAGATATAGGTTGTATGCAAACTTAGATGTAGGTTTTACTTCTATGTATGCAAACTTAGGTATAGGTTGTATGCAAACTTAGATATAGGTTGTATGCAAACTTAGACATAGGTTATTCTTGCATGTGTATGTTGCGTAGACTTGGTTATATTATTGCGTGAATCCGTTCATTACAAGTGACATAAGTAGGGGACCATTCCGAACCCAACGGTTTGAGGTCTTCCCTTGCGAGGGGTGAGTGCGGCCTTAAATCATTTCCCAGTTCACACTAGGTGGCGACTCCATTATTCTCCGGTTTAGTCCCCCTGCGGGCTACTCCGTACTCCCAATCGTGCCGCGAGCCTGGAATAGTGTCGTTGATTTCTGTGTCCTACAGTCTGGCAACTCCACTGGGGATAGAGAATCGGCCCCGAAATAATGTCTTGTAATGTTTGTGATTTTCGCTTTAGTTAATTGTGTCTGCAAGTGGGTTGGGTCCAAGAGGTTTAACCAAAGGCATTATTAGAGCTAGGTAATGGTTTGGTGTCTTCATTCATTCACTACCTTTCTATAGCTGAAAGGAAAAGCTGTGAAGGCACCTAGATAATCATTTACTCGAAGCTTACTGTGATGGACTAATTTGGAGGACCTATTGTTTATTCCTGTCACCAAGGCGATAAGAGCCGAAGAGGCAAGGGTATTTAAGAGAGTTCGCTCCACCCTCCATCTGGGGAATCTTCAATAAGAAATCCATTTGACAGTCATTCATGTATCATCAGTCGTTGGCACGTACCTTAGGGTATAAAAAAGGTGCGCTCACTCGGTCGCTCGAACCCTTGACTGGGGAGACCTAGTTGTGGGCAATCTTTCGCCAGTGGGAGCCTTTGTCTACACTCCCATAAACGCAAATGTGAACCATAGTTGTATGACCAATAGAAACCATCCCTTTATGCTTGTGTTTGGGACTATCATCATTTGGATTCAGTTGGACCTTTCGTCATGAGCTGTGAACTTGTTGGACCATTTAAACTGGGACGAGTTTGTGTCTTATTACAATTGGGCCAAAAGCTTCTAAAATGACGATGGGCCATGTTGTGTTTGGGCCCCTATCATTTGAAGTTGTTTAGCCACATTATCGCGAAAGTGTAAACCTGTTGGGCCTTTTTCAATTGGGACAAGTTTACACCTCGCAATAATATGATTGAATGCTTTGAAATGATAATGGGTCGGTTTGTATGAAAACCTTGACGGGCTTATATATTCCATGCATCGCACCCATACACGCTAACTCGCGGTTTTAAAAGACACCATAGATATCCGTTGGGTTAGGGAAGAGGGAAGACTCGTCAAAAGGCCGTTAGCGAACATGAACGAATCAAAAAATGAGGGATCCCGTATGGATCAGTTGGAGACTAGTCTCACTAAGGTTACCACAAGATTTGACCACTGATATGGCCAATATGGATATGCCCCGCGCTGAGGGAGGCTCTGAGAATGTGAGGCGTGAAGAGCCTCCGAACAGGTTGAGTGATGAGATCCCTGTTTTTGAGGATGACGTGGCTGAGTATGCCGCGGGAAGGATAGCCGGGTCTCAGGCAGAGTTGCAGAAACTCAGGGATCAGGTAGAGTCAGTTACCCGCAAGATGAAGGGTAAGCATGAATATTTGCTAGACTGTGAGGCGATGACTTTTGAGGAGCAGCTGCCGGCTCAATTCAAGATGTCTGACATTGCCAAGTTCAATGGAAACGAGGATCTGAGGGTCCATCTCCGACATTATGTTTCTGTGATGAGTTCAGTGGGTCTGTCGAAGCGTCAGGTTCAAATGTACTTGCATTCTGGCGAAATACCTAACCCATCGGAATAGGAAATTCATCCCTGCATGCATGCTTACACGTAACGTACTTGCATTTTTTTTTCTTGTGTGTTTTGTTTCGTTTTGTATTCACAGGTTTCAAAGAAAAAAAGAGAAAGCGGCCAATGCAAGCCAACCAGAAGCAGCAACTTAACATCATCAGTTTCGGGAATGAATCCCAGGGTTGAGGCCCATGTCACCAAAATTTTTCGGGAAGGAATCCCAGGGTCGATGCCCACATCACTAACGGTTTTCGGGAATGAATCCCAGGGGGCGAGGCCCGTACTATCAGCAGTTGAAAGGAAGAATTCCAGTGGAGTGAAAAAAGAAAAGAAAAGAGAGAGAAGTCCTTGATGGTTAGACATATGTCCGATGATGAAATTGATTGCCCTAGGGTGAAACCTTAGAGACGATAAGTGTGAGAGGTACTCTCATCCGGCATTTTGAGTGGTTGATCTCAGCTAGACTCACGAGCACTTAATTATAGGATCTTAGTAGTAGAAGCCTGAGTAGTCGACAAGATGACTAGTTGAAGAGATGGCAGATCGATGAATGACCATTCGCTTAGATGTCCATCCTGAGTTACTTGCATTACGATATGTGATATGGTTGGAAACAAAAGAAAAGTCTCTAAAGAAGAAAATGTAAACCACCTATAACCGATAAGCATGAAGCTACCCATGGGCGAGTATTAGGACCACCATGAGGAGAAATGCTACCTTAAAGGGTAGGTGTGTTGCAAAAAAAAAAGAGATGAATGAAAAGAAGAAGAAAGTCATATCACATTGAGTACGGAGAAGTAATTACAGAGTATGATCAAGACATCTAGGTTGGTTTGACCCATTGGTCCCATTCTTTGCAACAAATTCATCGAGTTGGCTTACGTAAGGATTAAGCTGTAAAAGAACCTTGGCACACACACACTTTGAGTCTGGTTCATATAATTTATTCAAACGGTCGGATGTGAGTTGCATCAGATACTTTGAAGGCTCTCTGGTTTGGACACTGGGCATCATTTGAGGGCGAAAATATGTATGACTATTAGGACCATCTCGTAAAAGACAGTGCAGTATGTTGGTACAAAACGTCGCATCACGTGATCCGCTTTGACCTGATGTAAGCAATGAAGAGCAGAAAGATAAACCGAGTCTGGGGGCGACCAGCCTACCCCTTGTCATACAGTAACGGTTAAGGAATGAACCACCTCACAGTAACGGTTCGGGAATGAACCACCTCACAATAACGGTTCGGGAATGGACCACCTCACAGTAACGGTTCGGGAAGGAACCACCTCACAGTAACGGTTCGGGAAGGAACCACCTCACCGTAACGGTTCGGGAATGGACCACCTCACCGTAACGGTTCGGGAATGGACCACCTCACAGTAATGGTTCGGGAATGGACCACCTCACAGTAACGGTTCGGGAATGGACCACCTCACAGTAACGGTTCGGGAATGGACCACCTCACAGTAACGGTTCGGGAATGGACCACCTCACAGTAACAGTTCGGGAATGGACCACCTCACAGTAACGGTTCGGGAATGGACCACCTCACAGTAACGGTTCGGGAATGAACCACCTCACAGTAACGGTTCGGGAATGGACCACCTCACAGTAATAGTTCGGGAATGGACCACCTCACAGTAACGGTTCGGGAATGGACCACCTCACAGTAACGGTTCGGGAATGGACCACCTCACAGTAATAGTTCGGGAAGGGACCACCTCACAGTAACGGTTCAGGAATGGACCACCTCACAGTAACGATTCGGGAATGAACTACCTCACAGTAACGGTTCGGGAATGGACCACCTCACAGTAACGGTTCGGGAATGGACCACCTCACAGTAACGGTTCAGGAATAGACCACCTCACAGTAACGGTTCGGGAATGGGCCACCTCTTATCAGCTCAGTTCGGTAATGATTCCTAGAGATCACAGCATCTTGCATGGATGAACCTTGGGGTCGAAGCACCTCACCACCTCTTATCAGCTCAGTTCGGTTGTGATTCCTAGAGATCGCAGCATCTTGCAGGGATGAAGCTTGGGGTCGAAGCACCTCAGCACCTCTTATCAGCTCAGTCCGGTAGTGATTCCTAGAGATCGCAGCATCTTGCAGGGATGAACCTTGGGGTCGAAACACCTTACCACCTCATATCAACTCAGTTCGAAGCAACAGGTAAGTCAGACAGCAGCTGGCGAGCCATGCAAGTAAAAATACATGCACGACTTTGATAGGATTGTCACTGTCACACACTGCACAAGTCTAATCAAAGTGGGGGTGACTGTAGGCACTGTATTTTTACATAAGACCCAATGATGAGCCTCGTATGGAGGCACTACCCTTTAAGTTACGGAAGTCACAGGAAATAGACGTCGGAAGGGAAAACTCAATACCTTGCTAGATTTCATTCGTTTGCTTAGCCTCGGGTTTGCCCGATTAATCTCTGATTTAACTGTTAGACTCGGCCCAAAAGTACCCGCATCCCACACCAAGCCACACGCCCAAGCCCACACACCACCAAGCCACACGCCTAAGCCCACCAAAAAGCCATCCCACACGCCCACAAGCCTCCAAGACCAATCCAAAATAATTAAAACATTAAACACATGTTAAAATCCAAATCAAATCTCCTTCCTAAATTAAATAAATCAAATCAAATCGCCTTCCTAAATTAAAAAAATCAAATCAAATCCCATAAATCCCATTCCTAAACTAAAACAAATCACCTTCCTAAATTGAATAGATCTTTTCCTTATAACACACTAATTGAAGATGCCCCCCATGATTGCATGATTTCTTTCCTACCCAAATAATGACAACCCTAACCCTTTCTTACAAAAAGGAGCACAAACCAAACCCTTAGCCCCAAACACATTCACGCCCAAAAACAAAAAGAATAGCCCTCCATCACCGAAAATTACAGCCCTGAAACCCCCATAAATCACCGAAATTCACAGCCCTGAAACCCCCGTCAATCACCAAAAATCACAGCCCCGAAACAGCCCTCAATCACTGAAAATCACAGCCCCTAAACACACCCAAACAACCGCAAAACAGCAGCCTTGAAACCCCTCAAATTACCGTAAAATACAGCCCCAAACTGCACCCTTAAGTCACCAAAAACTACCCCAAAAAATCCCCCTGCATTACCGCAAAAATTGCAACAAGAACAGTCCCCTAAACCACCGAAAAAACTGCAACCAAAATAGTCCCCAAACCGCAAAAATAAGTCACCCAAAACAGCCCCAAAGAGCCCCATTGAACCGAAGGAGTTGCGGAGCACTAACCCTTCTGACGGCCGCGTAACTCACTTCCAAGAGGCGACTTAAAAGGTAAGACCCGAGGGCACCCTTTTATTTACTCTCTTTCATCTTTTTCAATTATTTATTAGTATTTCTTCGCATGCATATTGTTGGTTCATGTATGTTATTGTTGTTGGATGAATGATTTGGTGCTATCTCTCGTGGTATATCGGATGGAAACCCAGACGTAAATTCCGTAGTCGAATCCGAATGGACGGTAGTGCGGTCTGAACTTGGGATACAACTCCACGTACTACTTGAGAAACACACATATTTCATTTTATCTAATCTTGTGTTTATCCATGGTTCATTAGAAATAGCACGTTATCTCCATGCATGATTTAGTTATTTCTTCTGTGTTAGGAACTTAATTTCATCTCTTCAATGTTTATGTTTAGACAATTATTATTTATTCATATTTTCGCATTTATCAACTTAATGTGTTCATGAGATTGAGCGCTTGCTTTTATTTTATTTACTTCTATGCATGCAAACTTAGATATAGGTTGTATGCAAACTTAGATGTAGGTTTTACTCCTATGTATGCAAACTTAGGTATAGGTTGTATGCAAACTTAGATATATGTTGTATGCAAACTTAGACATAGGTTATTCTTACATGTGTATGTTGCGTAGACTTGGTTATATTATTGCATGAATCCGTTCATTACAAGTGGCATAAGTAAGGGACCATTCCGAACCCAACAGTTTGAGGTCTTCCCTTGCGAGGGGTGAGTGTGGCCTTAAATCATTTCCCAGTTCACACTAGGTGGCGACTCCATTATTCTCCAGTTTAGTCCACCGCGGGCTACTCCGTACTCCCGACCAGGCCGTGAGCCTGGAACAACATTGCCGATTTCTGTGTCCTATAGTAACACCCTTCTAAGAGTCAGGGACATCACCGATTTACCCACGCAATGACCCCGGTATGGATGACGTCAATTTCCCAAATAAAAAAAAATTAAAAAAGGGTGATTCTGATAGGGTTCTTGATCCAAATGCAGATGGACTGGTGCAAGAGGAAGAAAATACAGATGGGTTGGTGCAGGAGAAAGAAGTCATAGGCAGTAATCGGGCTACAAAACAAGTGGATGTAAGGCCTCCAGTGCAGCACGTGTACATGAGAAGGAAGATCAAAGGAATACCAAAGGAAAACAACTAGTCACCAACGGGCTATAGCACAAAGCATGCTGACGTGGAGGGAATCAATTAAGGGAAATCATGGGACTAGGGGAGGGGCGTCTGGCAGTAGGTTGTTATATAGGGGGTGTAATCTTTTTATGAAAGTTAGTTATGATATTTTGTTTTCTGGGAAGGGGTGAGAGAAACCTTGTTGGGAGATGGGAAAATTGAGTGTATTTTGGCAGTGGCCATTACTTGATTTCTTGTAATTCTCTTTCAATTCTTGAACGCCATTTACGTTGCTTCAGAGTTTGTTTGTAGTTTAATATAATTGTTGCTAGATAATATTTTAGCTAAACTCTTGTTCTTTCTTCTGGCAAACCATTTTGTAAATATGAAAACATTAAGGTTCTAACAAATTGGTTCGACCTTTCGGATTCGACTAAGGGAAAATGACCAGAACGAGAATGGAATCGAGAGTAGATAACATGGAGGGAGAGGTCAAAGAACTGACAATTAGTGTGGCACATTTAACGACCAGATTGGAAGGGGTAGAGAGACATTTGGATGAGATAAAAAACCAGTTCAGAGGATTGGAAGGGTTGAACCAGAAGTTAGACACTATGGAGGAGGTGCGCAACTTGCTTTTACAAGGAGAAAATGGCAAAAGCCCTATGCCTGAAGGAGCACCAAATTCATTCAAATAAAGAGAGTTTCTTGAGTCGGATGTCCATCAATTCAAAGGGTCCACGATGGGCCACCTGGAGACAAAAAGGTAGAGCAAGCTAGAAGTGGTGATGCCGGAGGACGATGTGTTAGGGTTGGTGCTCAGAGTGCCAAGCTGGATCGTATTTATGTCCGATTCATGAATAGGAGCAATACCTTTTTCCATAATATTACTTACTTATTTTGGTAGCACCTCTTGTCTTTTATTATATATATTCGATCTAATTTGTTAGATTGAAACTATTTCGTATTTAGTGATATATAGATATTAGACAAAGACCCGATAATATATAATGAAGTGTGCAATTACAATGTAGCTTGTAATTGACATTGGGAAACGTCACTACTAGAAATACATTATCAATAAACCATGAGTCTCGGGAGACTCGTATAGACGTGTAGCTGTTTATTTGATAAACACTGAACGGCCCATCGAAAATTACCTAATAGATGGTACACCAACGTCAACATGAATCTTCTTGGGCTAAGTAGCATAATGATTCTTTGACTTGAGATACCATTGTGGATATATAAGTTATCATCCACACTTAGATGGCAGTCACGTCACCGATCTATTAAGATCAGACCTCCGCCTGTTCGTTGGGTGTGGACTATATGTGCAGTATACTCAAGTGGTACGTGGAGTTATATCCCGAGTACAGATCATACTACCGTCCATTCTGAATCGGCTATGAAATTTATGTCCGGGTTTCCATCTTATATACCACAAGAGGTGACACATTTTCATTCATTCAAGGGCCACAACACACATTATGCAACGACTCTCATGCGAATAAGATTCAATAAACAATTAAAAGATGAATATAAACTAATGAGAAAGGTGCCCTCAGGTCTAACCTTTTATGTCGACTTTCGAAGTACCGTACACGGTCGTCAGAATGGTGGATGCTCCGCAACTCCTCCGGTTCACTGGTTCAACATTTCCCTTCGCTGCTTCGTTGTTCAAACTACTTTTTCTCCGTTTCGCTGCTGTTTTGCTGCTGTATTTTGGTCACTGTTTGTTGCATTTTTGGCTGGTGTTTGCTGCGTTTTTGGCTGCTGTTTTGGTGTGATTTGGGCTTCTGTTTGGGTGTGATTTTCGGTTAGTGTAGTGCATAAAGGGGCTGTGAGTTGTGAGTTCGTTGAAGTGGCAAAAGGCTATGGCCGTGCGTGGTCAATGGTTTATGTGTCTCGGCTGTGTGCTTGATTTGTGAGGGTTGTGAGTGTGAGTTCGGTTGTGTCAATGAGCTTGGGTGTTTCTTGTGTGAATCCACTAGGGGTTTAGATGTGTGGTGAAGGGTTCTTTTTATAGACAAAGGGCTAAGGCTTCTCCTTGCTTGACAATGAAGGGATTTGGTGCATTAAAGGGGGATTTGATTTAGTGTCAAACAAGGAAAACCAAAGATTGATTGGGGGACAAAATTTGGTTAAGTAGGAAGTTAATATATTTAATTTGTTTGGATTAGGCATACAATTTTTTTAGTTTAGTATATAATAATCTTGATTGATTTTAATTAGACATGATTTATTTGATATTTATTTTAATTTGGTATATGATTTTTAGTTTTTATTTAATTCCCCATTTGTTAAATATGTATTTTATTAATTTGGATGTGTTTTATAGGCTTTGGTGGGCTAATTGGGCTTAGGTGTGAGGCTATCATCAAAACCAGAAATACCGACACCGTTCGAACGCCGATTCGAACGCTACACGAAAGCCCGCAATCTGCTTTCCGTTCGAACGCGGTCACGAACGCAGCACGAACGAAGAACAGTGAACTTGTGAAATGAATCCGATGACGTATTTATTCTAAATTTCCCCTTCCGACATCCGTTTCCCGTGACTTCCGTGACTTAAAAGGTAGTGTCTCCAAATGAGAGTCATCATAGGGACTTATATGCAAAAATGCAGTGCCTACAGTCGCCCCCACTTTGATGGGACTTGTGTAATGTGTAACAGTGACAATCCTATCAAAGTTATGCAATGCATTTTCACTTACCTGGCTCGCCAGCTGCCACCTGACTTGCCTGCTGCTTCGAACTGAGTTGATCTGGTGGTCCATTTTCGAAATGTGCTCCATTTTTGGAGCGCTATTTTCGGCATTTGTTGTGTGTGCTCCATTTTGGGGCGCCATTTTCGGCATCTGTTGTATGTGCTCCATTTTGGGGCGCCATTTTCGGCATCTGTTGTGTGTGCTCCATTTTGGGGCGCCATTTTCGGCATCTGTTGTGTGTGCTCCATTTTGGGGCGCCATTTTCGGCATTTGTTGTGTGTGCTCCATTTTGGGGCGCCATTTTCGGCATCTATTGTGCGTGCTCTATTTTGGGGCGCCATTTTCGGCATCTGTTGTGTGTGCTCCATTTTGGGACACCATTTTCGGCATCTGTTGTGTGTGCTCCATTTTGAGGCGCCATTTTCGGCATCTGTTACTTGATGAGAGGTGGCTTATTTTTGAACCGTTACTTGATAAGATTGTCTTTACTGCTACACTCCTGCGAACACAAAATAAAAATTGTATGTATGTGATATGTATGCATGTATGCATGGATGTATGATGCTGATGTGGGCCTCGCCCCCAAACCGATACCGATGTGGGCCTCGCCTCCAAAACTGATACTGCTATGGGCCTCGCCCCCAAACTGATGCGGATGTGGGCCTCGCCCCTAAACTGATACTGATGTGGGCCTCGACCCTCGGGACTCATCCCCAAACTGATACTGATATGGGCCTCGGCCCTGAGACTCATCCCCAAACTGATACTGATGCGGGCCTCGACCCTGGGACTCATCCCCAAACTGATACTGATGCGGGCCTCGACCCCCAAACAGATACTGATATGGGCCTCCCCCCCAGACTGATACTGATGTGGGCCTCGACCTTGAAACTGATGACACTGTCATGTTGCTGCTTCTGGTTGGCTTGCTTTTGCCGCTTTCTCTTTTTCTTCTTTGAAACCTGTTATTACAAAACAGAACAAACACAAAAAGGATGCAAATATGTTACGTGTATGCATGCATGCATGAATGAATTTTCTATTCTGTTGGGTTAGGTCTTCTGCCAGTCCTCCTGGTGATCGCTCGGCCTTTTCTTCCTCAGGCGAAATACTGCTCCAATCTATCCATGTTGATTGGCTCGGTGAACTCATTCCCCTCCAAATCTGACAGTCTTACTGCCCCGTTCCCCAATACTGAACGATTATTTTGTCTTTTATGCTTGCTTCTTTTGGGAATCCCCCGTGTTCTGAGTGTCGCTGAATATCATGGTATCAGGGTTGAATGCTTTTGTCAAACATACTCATGTCAAATAGGCGAAATGGATGTCTTTATTATTATTCAGGAAAAGGTTCAAACAAGTAGACGAAGTCGATGTCTTTATTAAAAATGCAGAAAATAAACTAGAAAAAACAATTTCATTGCCTTCTTCCTCGGCCTATGGTTCTTCACTGCTGTCATCCTCTATTCTCATGGAAGAAACTGGGTGGTTGAGAGTTTGGAGGCAAAGCTTTCGGGCAGGCCGGAGTTGATCATGTAAGTGGGTGGGGGAACAGAGTGATAATTTGGTAAGGGGTTCCGATGTGTGTTCGATTGTTCTTTCTCAGGATCATGTATTTTATTGGCATCAATGAGGTTTTGGATTTCATGCCTAAGGCGGGTACATTTGTCAGTTTCGTGGCCTCTCCTCCGATGGAAGTGACAATACAGGCTTAGGTCAAGGTTGGGTGGTATAGGATTTGGAAGTGGTTTAGGCTCAAAGGGTTTTAAGAGTCATTGTCCCTTCAACTTTTCAAATACCTTCGACAAAGGTCTACCAAGGTTGGAGAATTACCTGTTTCTGATGGCAGCGACTTCGGAAGCAGCGGGCTTGGTCTCAGAATGTCCCCCAAAAGTCCTCATATTCTGGCCATAGAACTTTCTGTTCTCAGCTTCTTCTTCTTCTATATCCATGACAGTTTCCCTCAACTGTCGAAAATCTGTAATCATGGAGGTCATTCTCCTCAACTTGCCATAAATGGAGGGTTTGGTGCTCTTGATGATCATTTTGATTTGGTCCTTCTCTGAGGGCCGAGTCTGCATCTTCAGAAGCTGGCTTCTCCAGCGGTCTACATACTCCTTGAAGCTTTCTTCCGGCTTCTGCTAGTGTTCTCCAAATCACGGAGTGACAAATCAATCTCCAAGTCTATAACATACTGTTTCAGAAATGCATCTGCCAATTCCCTCCAATCCTCCTTAACCTTTCTTTCAAGGCTATGGTACCACACTACGGGTGCCCCCTCAAGCGACATCCCAAACAGCTTCTGAACTTGGCGCTGTGTCAGGCCCACTGAACTCATAACTGACACATATTGTCGGAGGTGGACCCTCGGATCCCCATTCCCGTTGAACTTGGCCATATCCGACATCTTGAACTGAGCAGACAACTGTTCCTCAAAGGTCATCACCTCATAGTCTAGTAAATCTTCATCCTTACCCTTCATCTTACGGGTAACAGACTCTACCTGGTCACGGAGTTTTTGTATCTCGGCCTGAGACCCGGCTATTCACCCAGCGTCATATTCAGCCATATCATCATCAAAAGCGGGGATGTCATCCCCCAACCTATTCGGAGGCTCCTCACGTCTTACATTCTCAGAGTTTCCCCCAGCACGGGGCACAGCCATATTTGCCATGGCAGTAGTCAAGGCTTTCAACTGTTCAGTAATTTTGGCGAAACAATTTTCCAACTGATCTATCCGGGATACCTCATTATCGGATGTACTCATATCTGCTATTGGCCTCTTGGTGAGTCTTCCCTCTTCCCTAACCCAACAGGAATCTATGATGGCTTTCAGAACACAAGGGTTAGCATGATGCATGTATGCATGAGGTGCATGAGATGCGTGCTATATAGGAAATATATCCACTCATTAAAATTTTCACACAAATCGGCCCATCAACATTTTAGAAGCTTTTGGGCTAACTGTCATAGGAGTGAACTCGTCCCAGTTTAAATGGCCCAACAAGTTCACATCTCATGGCAAGAAGTCCAACCGTATCCAAATGATAATGTTCCTAAACACAAACATATAATGGCCCATTGGCATTTTAGAAGCTTTTGGCCCGATCATCATAAGATACGTTCCTGTCTCAGTTTAAATGGCCCAACAAGCCCATACCTCATGAAAAATGGTCCGAATGGATCCAAACGACAATGTTCCCAAACACAAGCACAAGTAAAAATTTCTACAGAGTGGCCCATCAATATTTCAGAAGCTTTTGGCCCAATTGTCATAGGATACGAACTCGTCCCAATTTAAATGGCCCAACAAGTTTGCATTTCTGACAAGAAGTCCAACTGCATCCAAATGAGGATGGTCCACAAGCACAAGGAAATAGTTGCTATAGGCCATGGAACTTCGGTCTACGTGTGGGTTTGCGGGAGTGTAGACAAAGACTCTCGCTGGCAAATGATTACCCACAACTAGGTCTCCCCACTCAAGGGTTCGAGCGACCAAGTGAGCGCACCTTTTTTATACCTTACAGTACGTGCCAACGAGTTATGGTGTGTGACTGACTGTCAGATGGATTTCCCGTTATAGATTCCCCAGAAGGACGGTGGAGCGAGGCTCTCTTAAGTACCCTAGCCTCTTAGGCTCTTATCGCTTGGTGACATGAATAAACAACGAGTCCTCCAAATTAGTGTATCACAATAGGTTACAAGTAAGTGATTATCTAGGTGCCTTCTCAGTTTTCCTTATAGAAAGGTAGTGAATGAAGGAAGACACCAAACCATTACCCAGCCTTAAAAGTGCCTTTGATTAAACCCTTTTTAACCCACAGTAGACATGGTTAATTAAAGCACAAATCATAATATTACAAGACATTATTTCGGGGCCGATTCTCTATCCCCAGTGGAGTCGCCAGACTGTGGGAACACAGAAACTGGGCGACGCATGCTGTCCCGGGCTCGCGGCCCGGTTGGGAGTACGGAGTAGCCCGCGGGGGACTAAACCGGAGAATGAAGGAGTCGCCATCCGGTGTGAACCGAGAAAATGATTTAAGGCCGCACTCACCCCTCGCAAGGGAAGACCTCAAACCGTTGGGTTCGGAATGGTCCCTTACTTATGCCACTTGTAATAAAATGATTTGTGCAATAATACAACCAAGCCTAAGCAACATTTATTTCCAAGGATAATTTACTCCTAATTTCGCATGCATAAATACAAGGCTCATATCTAAGTTTGCGTATAACATATGTCCAGATTTGCATACAACCTATTTGCATTTAATCTATGTCCCGATTTGCATACAACCTATTTGCATATAATCTATGTCCCAATTTGCATGCATAAGGTAAATTAACATACGGCAAGCATACAACTTAATAAGCACATTGTACTCATACATGTGGGGAATATAAATAAATGGCAATTGCATAATTATGCGTAATGAAAAGAGGTAATCAAATTCGTAATACAAAGGGATAACTGATAGGGGGCAAATACGCATAGAACATGATGAAAAGGACTCAGTTTAGTGTGTGTGCGTTCGTGTAGCGTTCGAACGGTAAACAGAAGGTTCGTGTTCATATAGCGTTCGAGAACATGTTCGAACGGAACCAGAACTGATGCATGATGAAACCAAGAAAATGCGTGCACGTTCGAGTAGCGTCCGAAAATACGTTCGAACGGTAAACAGAAGGTTCACCGCGTTCGAACGGAACCAGACCTGATGCATGATAAAACTACGAAAATGCGTGCGCGTTCGAGTAGCGTCCAAAAATGCGTTCGAACGGTAAACAGAAGGTTCACGTTCGTATGGCGTTCGAGAACGCGTTCGAACGGAACCAGAACTGATGCATGCAACACATACATAGACGAACAAATCCATAATGTAGGACCTCACGTGTCCGATTGAACTCATTCTCATCCAATCATGTGTACATCGTCCGGCGCGGCGAAGCATCGTGGCAAAGGATTTTAACCCCTCGAAATAGAGGACCTTTAATCGCACGTACTAAGCCCATGCGCTAATAACACAATGCATATAAGAAATAAAAGAAATAACAATCTCGAACTTCGTATACCCGATTGAACACATCTCACATTCAACCGAATATACATCGTCCGGCGCGGTGAAGCATCGTGGTAAATGATTTTAACCCCTCGAAATAGAGGACCTTTAATCGCACTTACTAAGCCCTTGTGCTTGACCTCATCATTACTCAAACAAATAACATGCAGAAAGTAAATAACGATAATAAACAAATCAAGATAACGTGAAATAAAATATATGCCGTATACTCAAGTGGTACGTGGAGTTGTATCCCGAGTACAGATCATACTACCGTCCATTCGGAATCGGCTATGAAATTTATGTCCGGGTTTCCATCCTATATACCACAAGAGGCGACACATTTTCATTCATTCAAGGGCCACAACACACATTATGCAACGACTCTCATGCGAATAAGGTTCAATAAACAATTAAAAGATGAATATAAACTAATGAGAAAGGTGCCCTCAGGTCTAACCTTTTATGTTGACTTTCGGAAGTACCGTACACGGTCGTCGGAATGGTGGATGCTCCGCAACTCCACCGGTTCACTGGTTCAACGTTTCCCTTCGCTGCTTCGCTGTTCGGGCTGCTGTTTTCCCTCCGTTTCGCTGCTATTTTGTTGCTGTTTTGCTGCTGTATTTTGGTCACTGTTTGTTGCATTTTTTGCTGCTGTTTGCTGCATTTTTGGCTGCTGTTTAGGTGTGATTTAGGCTGCTATTTTGGTGTGATTTTTGGTTAGTGTAGTGCGTAAAGGGGCTGTGAGTTGTGAGTTCGTTGAAGTGGCAAAAGGCTATGGCCGTGCGTGGTCAATGGTTTATGTGTCTCGGCTGTGTGTTTGATTTGTGAGGGTTGTGAGTGTGAGTTCGGTTGTGTCAATGAGCTTGGGTGTTTCTTGTGTGAATCCACTAGGGGTTTAGATGTGTGGTGAATGGTTCTTTTTATAGGCAAAGGGCTAGGGCTTCTCCTTGCTTGACAAGGAAGGGATTTGGTGCATTAAAGGGGGATTTGATTTAGTGTCAAACAAGGAAAACCAAAGATTGATTGGGGGACAAAATTTGGTTAATTAAGAAGTTAATATATTTAATTTGTTTGGATTAGGCATACAATTTGTTTAGTTTGGTATATAATAATCTTGATTGATTTTAATTAGGCATGATTTATTTGATATTTATTTTAATTTGGTATATGATTTTTAGATTTTATTTAATTCCCCATGTGTTAATTATGTATTTTATTAATATGGATGTGTTTTATGGGCTTTGGTGGGCTAATTGGGCTTGGGTGTGAGGCTAGCAGCAAAACCAGAAATACCGACGCCGTTCGAACGCCGATTCCAACGCTACACGAACGCCTGCAATCTGCTTGCCGTTCGAACGCGGTCACGAACACAGCACGAACGAAGAACATTGAACTTGTGAAATGAATCCGATGACGTATTTATTTTGAATTTCCCTTTCCGACGTCCGTTTCCATGACTTCCGTGACTTAAAAGGTAGTGTCTCCAAATGAGACTCATCATATGGACTTATATGCAAAAATGCAGTGCCTACAACAACTTTTATGAATAATGGAAATTATTTATAAATCCTTTAATCGTTAAACAAAAAAATACATGCAATCGGGACCTAATCGTCATTTCCGAATTAATGAGTATTTGTATTTAATATTTGATATTATTAAATACACATTAATTAAATATCAAATTGTGATATTTGACATATATCATTAATATATGTATTTGAGATATTTAATGTAAATATAATACATATATTTAAGATATTTATATTTATTATTTAATTGTTTAATTGTTAAATAATTAAATTAATTAATATTATAAATATCTTAAATAATGATTTTTTGCTTTTTAATGGCTTGATACCCTTGGTCCATTTAGTGTTTACTTTATAAAAAATAAAGGTTATCTTCATTAAAGTGAAACTTGTGCCAATTAAATTAAAACAAAAATTAAATACTTGTTATTTATTTTTGTTGGTTAAATTCGGCCAAAGTGAAAATAAAATACAAAAAAAGTGTTTTGTTTTTCATTTTTTACAAGAACACAAGTTATAATATATTTTACTAAGTAAAGTTTGAGAGAAAACCATGAAGGAGAAAAGAAAAGCTTAAAGAAAATGGTGTTTTTGTAAATATTTTCTCATTTCCTTCAACATGAAAATTGTTTCCATGCTTCTAAGCTTCAACATGTGTTGTTTAGAATTTTCTCTACTCTTTAATCATATAAATTAGTAAAGATGTTGATTGGAAACTTGTTGGAAAGATGTTGCATCTGTGTATGAACAAAGTATGCTTATAAATGGTTATTAAACATTCTTTTTATTAATTAGTAATCATGTTATCATTCTAGAGTTGCTTAGCCATTCATAAATGACCTAGAATTGTTCTTGAGGTGTTTCATGATGGTGAGACTTGATTGGTGTGGTATTGAATTGATTAAAGTATTGAATTTTATCAATTTAATGTAAATTGTGCAATTGGTGTAATTTGTGAAATTATGATTCTAAACATAATCCAATATTTGGGCTTTTCATATATATATGATTTAATTTGATGTATATATGATGTATATTAAATTTGGGATTGATTGGTTTTGATCTTGACATGTTTTGAACTAAAAAAGACCAAATTGTAAATATTGGAAATTATTGGGGCTGTTCGGCAATTTTAGAAAAATTTGGAATTTTTGTTGCAAATTGTATTTTTCATGTATTAGACATGTATAAATCGTTTTGGGATTTATTTGGAATCACTTAAATATGTATTTGACAATTTAAGGACCAAAATGATCAAAATGCAAAGTTTAGGGGTCTCACGGCAATTAATGATAAATTTGTTTTTTCACATAAAAATTCAGTTTTTATTTATTGAGTAGTTAGAATAAATTGGTTTATTTTAATTGCCCAAGAAAAATATTTATCGGAAATTATTTCGGAGTGAAAATACGTGAAAACGGTGAAAAACAGAGTTGCCGGGTAACGGCTGCCCAAACAGTGAACTGGGCACTGTTCGGGCAGTCCATGAACTGTCCAAATGTTTTTGGGGCTGACCTGGGCAGTCCTCATGTGCATTGGTTGGTCGGTTCGGCCGGAAACATGTTTTATGCTATTTTACGGAAAAATATTTTCACAAAAGTTTCGCGACGTTTCTATATTATTTATGTCATTATATGATATCGAATAAATAAGTTTAGGTTAAATATGAATGAATTATTAATATTGGATATTGAATAATTTATTCGTAGGTTTAAAAATTTTAAAATAAGATTTCGCCCGTATCGCATCCCCTTCCGCTGCCCCTCCATAATATGACCCCAACACGATGATGTAGAAAGACGAATGATGTTGAAACGGGTGGAGATGCCATTTTTTGATGGAAGTGATCCAGTAGAGTGGGTTACACGAGCGAAATAATTTTTCGAAGTGCACCGTACTAGAGAGGACATGAAGATATCATTGGCTATAGTAAGTATGGAAGGTGCAGCCATACACTGGTTCCAATGGGTTAGGAAGAAAAATCTGGAGATTAGGTGGGAAAACCTTACCGACGAGATGTTTAAATGATTTTCGGAGAGAAGTAGCACAAATCCCTTTGAATTCCTGGCAACTATTAAACAAATGGGGTCGGTTGATGAATATATAGAACAATTTGAATGATTGGCAGCTCATGTGATGAATCTTCCAGAAGAACAATATATAGGCTATTTTTTGAATGGCCTCTATGATGTGATTATGAGGCAGGTAAGGATTTTTGAACCCAAAGAGGTAATGAGGGCCATGGATTTGGCCAGAGTGATGGAGGAAGAAATCACCAGAGAGATGAAGGCGCAGAAGTTTGGAGGAGTCAGGGAATCAGCAACCTAGGGAGGGGGAAGAAATGGAGTTGGGTGGAGCCCAGCCCATAGTTGGTCAACAAAATCTAATGGATGGGCCTCTCATTAAAACAAAATGAGCCCAATAGAGAGGCAACATACCTAATACCCACTAGGGCAACAACTGTGTCTTCTCAATATGTTTACAAGGCTGACCGATCTTCTCTAGGGGGAAACTCTGCCAGCGCGTCGGTCGGAAGATCCATGGCTGGAGGTAACAACGTGCGGGGAAATAGGGGAGGCAATATAAGAGGGGGCCGAAATTTATCCTATCAAGAATATATGGAAAATGAGAAAAAAAAAGGTTGTGTTTCAGGTGTGACCAACCTTACACGCCCCTCCACAAATGCACGACAAAATCTCTACGGGTGACCATTCTAGCAGATGATGAGGACTACGAAGAGTCAGGTGAAGTTCGAGCATTGACAGCGATGAAGTCTGAGTCAACGGAAGCACCGACCATGGAGAGCCCCGAATTGGAGTTACCGATATTTTCCATATGGGGGATTTCCAGTCCAAGGTCGATGAAGCTGATGGGAAAGATTGTTGGGGAGCCGGTGGTTGTGATGATAGATAGCGGAGCGAGCCACTGTTTTGTGTCGGAAAGGTTGGCAAGCGAATTAGGCGTGGAGGTAGAACCCACTCCTTAATTTAGGGTATGTTTAGGGGACAGTCACAAGTCATTGTCTCAAGGTCTTTGCAAGGGATTGGTGGTGGAATTAGGTACTATTACTATTACAGTAGATGGATTCTTGTTTAAATTAGGAGGGGTTGATTTAATCTTGGAGGTGGCTTGGCTGGAAACGCTGGGAGAAGTGTTGGTGGATTAGGGAAAAATGACAATGAAGTTCTGGCATGGGAGACAACAAGTAAGGATTGAAGGGGATCCATCTCTGTGTCATTGGCATGTGTCCATAAAATCGGTTTCTAAATTAGCAAATGTGGAATTTCATGGAATGTTGTTGAATGAATTTGAACAATTGGGTGAAGTTATAAATAAGGGTGAATTAGAGGATTATCAGAAGAGGGAGTTAGATGATCCGCTAAAAGTCTTTAGCAAAGTGTTGTTGAGTGAATTTGAACAATTGGGTGAAGTTATAAATGAGGCTGAATTAGAGGATGATCAGAAGAGGGAGTTAGATGATCTGCTAAGAGTATTTAGCAAAGTGTTTCAAGAACTTATTGCCCTGCAACCACAGAGGGAAACAGACCACGCGATTGTACTGAGGGAAGGGGCTGGGCCGGTAAGAGTAAGACCCTATCGATACCCCCATATTCAGAAAGAAGAGATAGAACACTTGGTTAACGAAATGTTGTGGGCTAGAATTATACAACCAAGCACGTCCCCGTATGCGATTCCCGTCATATTGGTTAAAAAGAAGGATGGAAGTTGGCGTTTCTATGTCGACTACCAAGAACTCAATAAAATTACAATGCCGGATAAATTTCATATCCCAATCATTGAGGAACTTTTGGACGAGATTCATGGGGCACAATATTTTTCCAAAATTGATCTACGGTCAGGCTACCATCAGGTTCGGGTGAAGAAGGAAGATATAGCCAAGACAACTTTTCGAACACACGAAGGGCATTACGAGTTTGTAGTAATGTCGTTCGGGTTAATGAATGCCCCGGTAACATTTCAGGCCACCATGAGCAATACGTTTAAGCCCTACTTGCGGAAATTTGTTTTGGTTTTCTTTGATGACATCTTGGTGTATAGTCGAGAGTGGGGGGAGCATTTGCTGCATTTGAAGAAGGTAATGGACGTGCTCCAACAACATATGTTTGTAGCGAATGTTAAGAAAAGCCTTTTGGGGAGGAAATCGATCACCTACTTGGGGCACATAGTGAGCAAAGAAGGGGTATCCGTAGATCCAACAAAAATCGTAAGTATCATCTAGTGGCCTATTCCGCGGACGGTGAAGGCAGTTCGTGATTTTTTGGGACTAACTGGGTACTACTGGAGGTTTATTAAAGATTATGGTAAAATTACAAAACCCCTTACTGATTTGCTAAAAAAGAGCCGTTTCGGTGGAGCGAGGAAGCACAATCAGCTTTCTCCAAACTACAACAACTTTTAGCTACTGCCCTTGTATTGGGCAGTCCAGACTTTTCAGCAGAATTTGAAATCGAGTGTGATGCTTCGGGGAAGGGGATTGGAGCCGTGTTGATGCAACGACGTAGACCTTTATCATATTTCAGTAAGGCTTTGAAGGAAAGGGCTCTGGCGAAATCTACATATGAAAAAGAATTGATAGCTCTGGTTTTGTCTATTCAACATTAGTGGCCTTATCTCCTAGGGAGGCATTTCAAGGTGTTTACTGATCAAAAAAGTTTGAAACACTTGTTACAGCAAAAGGTCTTCTCGGCATATTAGCAAGATTGGGTGGCCAAGTTGATGGGCTATGACTTTAAAGTTATTTACAAGCATGAGACAGAGAATGGAGCTGCTGAATCACTTTCCCGTATACCGGAAGTGACCGAGCTAGCCACCGTATCCGTTCCATTATGGGAAGACATTGACATATTGGAAGAAGCAGTTCGTGAGGATCCACAACTGGCGAGAATTACTAGGGACTTGGAGGAAAATCCTTTGTCTCATCCTGGTTACGCTCTACGAGGAAATCGATTATTGTACAATCAACAGTTAGTTTTACCAGCATCATCTAAGTGGGTCACGGTGTTTCTGCGAGAATTCCACTCCGCCCCCACAGATGGACATTTGGGGGCTTACAGAACTTATCGACGATTATCTGACAATGTGTACTGGAGAGGAATGAATGACATATATAGATTTGTAGCTGAATGTGATATGTGTCAACGACAAAAATATTTGACCACAGTTCCTGCAGGGTTATTAAAGCCACTGCCCATTCCAACGATTATTTAGGAAGATATATAAATGGATTTTATCACCGGGTTGCCTCGTTCAAAAGGGTTTGACGTCATTATGGTGGTAGTGGATAGATTTTCCAAGTACGCCCATTTTGTATCACTTAGACATCCACTTACAGCTCGAGGAGTGGCAGAACTTTTCACCAATGAAATAGTACGGCTGTACGGGGTACCTAAGTCGATTGTAAGTGATCGCGATCCTATCTTTCTTAGTCATTTCTAGACTGAATTGTTCAAATTGCAAGGTACGCAACTGAAAATAAGTACAACCTATCACCCAGATACTGGCGGTCAGACGAAAGTCTTAAATAGATGTTTGGAAACTTACATTCGTTGTTTTGCCTCGGAACAGCCCAGACATTGGATAAATTGGTTGTATTGGGCAGGATTTTGGTACAACACCAATTATCATGTGTAAATTGTAACACTCATTTTGAGATAGTTTATGGGAGGCCACCACCAGTGGTGAGAAGATTCGTCTAGGGGGAGACTTTAGTGGAAGTAGTGGCGCAAGATCTGCTAGATCGAGATGAAACTCTGCGACAGTTACAACTTCATTTACGCAGAGCACAAGACCGGATGAAAAAGTTTGCCAATATCCATCGACGAGATGTTTCTTTTGCAAAAGGTGATTGGGTGTATTTGAAACTGAGGCCTCATCGACAACAAACGATTTTTCAACGCATTAATGCCAAGCTAGCAGCTCGTTTCTATGGTCCTTTCCAAGTTTTAGAGAAGGTGAGAAGTGTCGCTTATAAGCTGCAATTACCTGTAGGGTCCAAGATCCATCTTATTTTTCATGCATCTCTGTTGAAGAAGGCGTTAGGGACACATCATGTGCCAGTTGACTTACCAGCGGAGTCGGAGACTGACTGTATGACGACGGTCGAACCAGAATATATTTTGGCCCATCGTACTATAAGCAAGCAAGGAATTCCTATTCAATAATGGTTGATTCAATGGAAGAATAAACTGATCGAAGAGGCAACATGTGAAGAATGTGAAGTTATCTGCCAACAATTCCCTGAATTCGAACTTGGGGACAAGTCCTTGATTAGAGAGAGAGAGGTATTGAAGTCATAGGCAGTAATCGGGCTACAAAACAAGTGGATGTAAGGCCTCCAGTGCAGCACATGTACATGAGAAGGAAGATCAAAAGAATACCATAGGAGAGCAACGAGTCACCAACAGGCTGCAGCAAAAAACATGCTGACGTGGAGGGAATCAATTAAGGGAAATCATGGGACTAGGGGATGGGCGTCTGGCAGTAGGTTGTTATATATGGGGTGTGAAAGTTAGTTATGATATTTTGTTTTCTGGGAAGGGATGAGAGAAACCTTGTTGGGAGAGGGGGAAATTGAGTGTATTTTGGCAGTGGCCATTACTTGATTTCTTGTAATTCTCTTTCAGTTCTTGAACGCCATTTACGTTGCTTCAGAGTTTGTTTGCAGTTTAATATAATCGGTGCTAGATAATAATTTAGCTAAACTCTTGTTCTTTCTTCTGGCAAACTATTTTGTAAATCCGAAAACAGTAAGGTTCTAACAGATTCTAACAGATAACAAGCACACAATGCCTATAAATTGATGCATTCTTGTCTAGCCACAAACTAGCTCTTGCATCGAGTCTGCTCGACAAACTTCTCAGGAAAGAACATAATAAATCTTACTCATAGTTTGAAAACTCCATCTGAGGCTATAAATTGATGCATTCTTGTCTAGTCATAACCTAGCTCTTGCATCGAGTTTGCTTGACAAACTTATGGGGAAAGAACCTAATAAGTCTTACTCATATTTTGAAAACTCCATCTGAGATGCACTTTAAGGCGCTGCGATGAGGCTATCACCTCATGTCGAGTTTTCGACAGGTCGCCTCAAGATGCCTCAAGTTGAGGTGGCCTGAGGCGGTTTGAGACGGCCACAACCTGAAAGCCTTAAAATTATTATTTTTCAAAAAATAAAAATAAAAAATTAAATAAAGGAGATGAACGCGGGGGACAAAAAGTCCTGATTTGAGCTCTTTTGTAGACTAAAAAGTTATAAAAATATTTCTAATTTTGAAATCCTAATCAACAGTGTTGTTAACCGCGTTGATAGGGTAGCTCGACCCCAATGCTATTATGAAAATGACAAAATAATTATTATCTTTAAAAATAACAAATATTTACTATTATATTAATTTATTATTTATAATTTGTTATTAATAAACTTATTTATGATAGAAAATATATATGATGATGACTCTTTTGAGGATGACACTTCAGGCCCACATTTCATACTATTAGACACGAATGTAGCCTATTTAGGGATTATTGGTCATTTTATTTGATGAAAATATTTTGTAATGTTTCATTTTGTTTAGTTTTGATGGACGCTTTTGTGTTAGTTGATTTGGATATATTGTGGATGATTTATTTTTATGCTTTTAGTTTTTTCGTATTCAGATTGAGACTGTCGCCTTGACTGCCTCGAGGCTATCCGCCTCGCATCACGCGGGGTACCACATCGCACCGCATATCGAGTTTTCGAACCTTGGTCTTACTAACCAATTAAGCGAAACATTGGGTTAAGAGACTACCAAAACCAAAGCTACTTAACCTCAGTTTCCAAAGAGGCAACAGAAACCTAAATATTCAGAAGAGAAACACTACATTATATCCTTCCAAATGCATCTCAACTTCTAGTTGGGAAAAAATTCACATAAAGAGTTTACAAAAGTTCAAAAAGATCATCCGAGTAAATGAAAACATTCACGCTATCATGAAGATGTGAAGCATTCTGTACCATTCAACTTCCAACTCCATTTGTTATCGAGAATTCTATATTGAAAATGTCAAATTTCAAATAAATAGAAGATGTTAAAAATAGATGAATATCTATAGATCACAATACCACCGCAAAAGCACTCTATACTATGATTTTAATCACCTTTTTTCAGATAAAATCTAAATGTTCAACAAAAGAAGTTGATCATTTTTAGCATTTCCAAATTGCCATTTTTGAGATACAACTGAATGGTAGCTTTTTGCTAGCTAAGAAACTAAAGAGTGTCATTTTGTTTCAATCATGAAAGACATACAAGCTACCCGAGGTAATTACTGTTATCACCATATTCTTCTTTAATGGATCTATCATCCGCAGAAAATAAAAGGCTAGGCAGAAAATATTGAACATAAAAATCTTGGAAACAATTCGCAGGCAAGAACTTGGCCTTAATACATTCCAAGCAAAGATTAAATTGTTTCGTAAACCTTGTTCCTCTAAAGATGAGTTTTGGGTTTTCCACAAGCCAAAGGGGCTTGTGGTGAGTAAGATGGATGTTGGGGGTTATAAAGCCAAGGGTGTTAAAGACAAAGGGCATAAACATATAGAAAGCTGGAGATAGTTCCGCATCTGCCAATTGAAACTTAAATACTATTAAAGTGGCATTGCAAGTCTGCAAAATATATTCACCATCAAGCTCTTACATAGACAATGTAGTTAGCATTGGGAGGCATCAGGGAAAATTACATTGTATAACCAGTAGACCAGGTTGAAGTGCATCTCTAATATCTATAGTTAGTAAAAAGGTACATTAGATAGGATCATAGGATTATATTTATACCTAATCTAGAGTAGGTAATTTGAGTCCTGCTAGGGAGTAGCGATTTTCCAGGTTTTGGATATGGTAATACATATCAATTATCCAACCCTCTTCCCATTTGTGTTTATGAAATAAATTTCTTCTATAAAATGGAATTATTACATTTTACAGAATTCGTACTTTTTGCTCGGGCCGAATAGCATGGATGGACAACCAACTTTTTCTACTTCTTAATTCCAATGCACAACAACCATATACATACACACAAAAACTACGGCCCTTTTCACACTATTTCACATCATCTATCGATTTGTTAATGGAACACTAAACATCAGAATCTAACATTGTGGCCAAAAACAGACATTCACAAAATTGAAGCCAAAACATGCCAACACTAAATATTCCATTTTAATCAAAAAAAGTATTCAGCTAGACATTTACAAATTTCTAATCATGAACCAGTGTCTATCATCACATCAGGCAACATCAAAACTGAACTTAATATCTTAACCTTAACATAGAGTTTCATAATTGAATCACAACAAAAGAATTTCAGCATCTAAAGCCATAATCACATTCACATAAACTCAAAACAGAATAAGTCAATCCTCTTATCCCTCATTACCAAAACATAACTAGTCCATGAGAATCAAGATTGGATAAAATCAGAGCTAACCCATTTCCAGTAATGCCTCTTAACAAATAAAGCCTTGTCAGCCAAAGAGGAATCAGCATACTCATCAGTTTCTTCTGAACAAAACTCTCCCTCAGGCAATCCATCCACCAAAGCATCTACCGAATGCAACACATAACGAGCAGGCAAACCCGGATACGAAAGCGAACTCCGCTCCTCTACCTTCTTCGAATACGACCCCGGGACAATCCTCACAGTAATGGACCCATTTAGAATCGAACCCAGCTCTTCTTTTACGGCACGAACGACAGCCTCTTCTGGGGTTTCATCAGATTTCATTTTCTCCGCCAAGGGCCTACATCGCTTTCTCACACTACCGTCTGTCAATTCTTGATGGGATTCAACTAAAATTTGATTGTCTTCCCCGATGATTCGTACAGTAACAACGTTAACAGTACGAAGTGGAGGGATTGCGTCGGCGAGAGAGGTCTCGCCGTCGGAAAGCTCGAGCCAGAGATTATGGACGTTCTTAGTTCCCGGCTTGACTCCCCATGAAGCGAAAGAATCGGAGGGCAAGCGAGGCTTCAGCCAATCAGAGAGAGACTGCGGCGTCGCAAAAACGTTGTGGGGTTTTTGGTTACTGGTGCGGGACATAATGGGTATTTTGAGAAAACGGCGAGGGTTTGATGGGAAAGAAAGAAAAGGGATTTTGAAGGTATTGATATTGTGAGGTTTTGAACAAGTAAAGAGGCAGAGAATGGAAAATGCTGCGAGGATTGAAGGCGAAGGAGGAGGATTGGTGATTTTTTCGAGACTGGTTCTGCTTTTGATTATTGGTGGTTTTGGTTCAGGTGACATGTCAATTTAGTTAATGGGTAATTGGATGATTAGGGTTTAGCAGAGCAAGAGACGATGATGGTAATTGTTTCCTTCCTTATAGATTTGTGAAGATCCATACCCTCGAAGAAAGAAGAAGTGGTGAGAATTTGAAAGTGGGGCTTTCGTTTTTGATGAGATATTTGCTATCAATCATTGGTTATTAATTAATTATTTATTATTTACTAGCGAAATTTGCTTCCCCAAAACCCAAATTACATAAATATTCATTTCCCCAAAATCAATTACCTCTTACCCCCAAAATCTATATATATATATATATATTAATTTACAAATAACATACCTACATACTTATTTTATTTTATTAATTAAATATTTTTATTTTATAAATTAATTTTTTATTTTTGTTAAATTTATATTTTTTTTACTCTTTATATATCTATTCTTTTTTATTTATTTAATAAATATTACAAATTTCTTATTTATTGTTATTTATTTTGTGTTCATTTATTCATTTAATTTTTTGATTCTTTATTAATTTATTTAATATTACTTATATATAATAGAGTTTTTTTTTTAAAAATTTATTTAACACTACTTATTTACCCCATTTATTCTCTCTCTTCACTACTTTATCATTTAATTCCTTTATTTTTTTTAATCTTAATATATTTTATATTTATATTTTTTGATAGTCTATTTGTTTTATAAATCTCATATATATTTTTTTATATTTTTATTTATTTATTTTGAAAGTAGAGAAATTTGATTTATTAAAAGTCGCGTTGATTATGATTATGATTTTATTAGAAGTTATTTGTCTTATTTGCTTTCGTAAATCAGTATTCATATATACTTTTACTTTATTAAAAGTTATTTGTTTTTACTGCTTATATAAAGAGGTAATTTGCAAGTTTGAAGGTAAGATCATGTAACACCTTGATCGGACTGGTCATACTCGGTAGAGTGAATCATCAAGCATAGTATTTTAAAATCTATAATATAATATAAAAATAGGTTTCATACCTTAGGAATCTCTTACGGAGGTCCCAGACTAGCTTATGCACATCTTTTACTATTCATTTGAGTCAATAGACTAATTTTAGTTAATTGGCCATAATTTTTTCATATGATGTATGATTTCAATGAAATTTATACCGTCAGAAAGTTCGGATAATTATCTACAACTTTCGTGTTGAATATGTTTCCAAAATCAGATCAAAAATAAGCCAAAATTACAGTTCAAGTAAGATGAATAGTAATTTGTGATTTTTAGCACATGTTGGATTATGTGGTACAATATCAGCCTAGAAAATCAGCCATTTTTCTCCTACAAATAAGGCACGATTTTCTCCTTCTTCTTCAAAACTTATGGCACGCCTTTTGCATGCCTATAAACTTCCCACCGAAAGCTCAAGTTCCAAGTTACTTCATCCATCATTTTTGTTATTTTGCTTCCTAAATAAAGCTTAACTTTCACTTGAGTAAACAAGGAACTAGCAAGTCAACCCTAGACTCCTCCATTAGCGGATTATTGAGGGAAATTTGGGGTTCTTGGAAACTTTTGAATTTTTAAGGCAATTCCTTCAATTTCTTGTTTTTTTTTTTTTTTTTTTTGTTTTTGTTTTTGTTTTTGTTTTTTTGTTTTTGTTTTTTTGTTAATTTGTTAGTATTTGCACTTGAAAAATAACTAGTAGATAAAACTTAGTAATATATGAATTTGGATTACCTTGAAAGAGTAGTGTTAAGTAATTTGAAAATGGATGATTTAAGAATGTTGGTGGCTTATTTTAGTGGTGATGTGACCCGTGCTTTCACATGTGTATAACGCAATCGCACGTATCGTTCAAGTAGTATAAAAAATATCGATCCCATGAGGACTTAATACCTAATCTATTAATTTTATGAGGTCAAATGATTACTAGTATTTAACAGGTTGATTGATTGATTTGAAATGGTGATGATTCTAAATTTAAAACAAGTAAATAAAATTGCACGAAAGTAGGTTTAAGAAAATTCAATATTAAGAAACTATCTAGAGTTGTGAATTTTTCCAATATCTTTTAAAAGATGAAGTAGTTATTTCATGTTTGTGTAATATATCGGTTTACTAACCTGGAACACGAAATTATGCAAAAGTCTCTGTCGATGGTCAGATGCAAATACCCAGTATAACCTAATTGAACCATATGTCTATGTCAACCAAATTACCTGGATTCATTAAGATTAAGTTCCAATTGTGGTTACCCCTGCCCGACAGGTATATGTCTATCCTGTAAAAAAATCTATTAAAGGGTTATCTATCCTCAAGGAAGACCGTGGGCTACTAAGTCTAAGGCTGAAACCTAAAATTCATTTGTCAAGTTTATTTTAGATTTACCAGATCGATCTTATTAGTGGCCAGTTAACAAGACGCATTAATTTTAAGACTTAATAAGTAAACCTTTAAATTACCCAAACTATAAAATAACCCCTTATAAACCGGTGATATTAAAATTCATCACAACCCCAGATAACTAACTTAGTTACAACACATAACTAGGGTTAGTAAAAACTTGAAAATAAAATACATAAAGTAAAATACTGAAAAGTAAAATGCTGGAAAGTAAATAAAGAAAATTACAATAAAAGAAAATATTAGAGTAAAATGATCCACTTTTATCACTACTAATTTATATATCTCCATTAATATAATATATTAACTTGTGATGATTTTACCAACCAGCCATATAGGCGGTAACCTGATTAAGTCAAATTAAGTCCGACCAGTCATAAAGGCGGTTGTAGGCACTGCATTCTTGCATATAAGTCCCGATGATGAGTTTCCTACGGAGGCACTCCTGTTTAAGTTTTGGAAGCCGCGGGAAACGGACGTCGGAAGAGAAAAGTCAGAAATTGATATCTTGTTGGACTAAATTCGTTTGCTTAGCTGTGGGTTCGCTCGTTGGACCTCTGTTTTAAAATTCATCCTCAACCCAAACCCACGCAAGCCACACACCAAGCCCACACACCACCAAGCCACACACCAAGCCCACCAAAAAGAATCAAACCCATGCCCAAAGGACCTAATTCACGCCCATCCCCCTCCAAAATAACAAATCCACACATTAAACACATGTTGAAATCAAACCAAATCACCTTCCCAAATTAAAAGATTCAAATCAAATCTCATCAATCACCTTCCTAATTAAAATAAATCACTTTCCTAAACTAAATAAAATAAAATAAAATCAAATCAAATTACCTTCCTAAATTGAAGAGATCTTTTCCTTATGATACACAAATTAAATATCCCCATAATTACACAATATTATTTCCCTATTTGCATAAGGTAAACCCCAACCATTGCCTATAAAAAGAAGCCTAAACCAACACATTCAGGCCTGACATTCACGCCTAAGCACTCCAGAGAATTCCCCTCATTGCCTTGAATAAGCCCTCAAGCAAAGCCCTTCATTGCCGCACAAACAACCTTGAAACCAGCCCTCCATTGCCGCACAAACAACCTTGAAACCAGCCCTCCCATTGTCGCACAAACACCCCTGAAACTAGCCTTCATATTACCGAAACATAACCCCCTCATCCACCGCAAACAGCCCCTAAACTACACTCAATCACCACCAAAAATAGCCCTGAAAACTACACAGCCATCACCAAAAATCAGCACTGAAACATCCCTTGAAACCACCGAAACTGTACCCCAGAAACTGCCTTAAATTACCACAAAACGCAGCCTAGAAATCGCTCCAAACCACCATAAAAAACCGCAGCCCCAACACGCCTAAACAACCGCAAAATAGTAATCCAAAATAGCCTTTATTATCGCAAAACAGTGACCAGAAAATAAAATAAAAACAGCAGCGAAACAGAGTAAAACAGCAGCCCAAAACAGCGAAACAATGAAGGAAAATGTTGAACTAGTGAACCGGAGGAGTTGCGGAGCGTTAACCCTTCCGACGGCCGTGTAACGCACTTCCAAGAGAAGACTTAAGAGGTTAGACCTGAGGGCACCTTTTATTTATTCACGCACTTTCTTTCCGTTAGTTATTATTATTTCTTCGCCATGGGATGAATGAAATATGTGTTATCTCTTGCGGTATATCGGATGGAAACCCGGACGTAAATTCCGTAGCTGAATCCGAATGGACGGTAGTGCGGTCTGCACTCGTAATACAATGCCACGTACCGCTTGAGAGACACACATATTTCGTGTCATCCGATCTTATGTTTATTTGTTGTTTGTTAGAAATAATATGTTACTTTTATGCATGATTAGGTTGTTTAGTATGTTATTTTTTATGCATGATTAATTGATTATTTCCAAGCATGATTTAGTTATTTCTATCGCATTAGGAACTTGATTATGTCTCTTCTACGTTTATGTTTAGATTATTATTTATTTACATTGCTATGCTTAGCGATTTAATGTATGCATGAGATTGTGTGCTTGCCGTTATTCCGACTTACTTTTATGCATGCAAACTTAGATATAGGTAGTATGCAAACTTAGATGTAGGTTGTTGTTACGTAGACTCGGTTATATTATTACATAAATCCGTTCATTACAAGTGGCATAAGTAAGGGACCATTCTGAACCCAACGGTTTGAGGTCTTCCCTTGTGAGGGGTGAGTGCGGCCTTAAATCATTTTCCCAGTTCACACTGGATGGCGACTCCATGTTATTTCTCCGGTTTAGTTCCCCCATGGGCTACTCCGTACTCCCAATCGGGCCGCGAGCCTGGAACAGCGTCGCCGATTTCTGTGTCCTACAGTTTGACGACTCCACTGGGGATAGAGAATCGGCCCCGGAATAATGTCTTGTAATGATTGTGATTTGTGCTTTAGTTAACCGTGTCTACCGTGGGTTGAAGGGGTTTAATCAAAGGCATTATTAAAGATAGGTAATGGTTTCGTGTCTTCCTTCATTCACTACCTTTCTATATGGAAAAGCTGTGAAGGCACATAGATAATCATTACCCGCAGCTCACTGTGACAGACTAATTTGGAGTACTTGTTGTTTATTCCTGTCACCAAGGCGATAAGAGCCTAAGGGGCTTGGGTATTTAAGAAAGTTCGCTCCACCCTCCCTCTGGGGAATCTACAATAGGAAATCCATTTGATAGTTAGTCACACACTATAACTCGTTGGCACGTACCTTAAGGTATAAAAAAGGTGCGCTCACTTGGTCGCTCGAACCCTTGAGTGGGGAGTCATAGTTGTGGGCAATCCTTCGTCAGCGGGAGCCTTTGTCTACACCCCCGTAAACTCACATGTGAACCATAGTTATATAACCAATAGAAACTATTTCTTTATGCTTGTGTTGAGGACCATCATCATTTGGATTCAGTTGGACTTCTTGTCAAGAGATGTGAACTTGTTGGGCCATTTAAACTGGGACGAGTTCATGTCATTTGACAATTGAGCCAAAAGTTTCTGAAACGCCGATGGGCCATTTTGTGTTTGGGCCTCTTATCATTTGGAGTCATTTAGCCATGTTATCGCAAAAGTGTAAACCTGTTGGGCCTTTTCAACTGGGACAAGTTTGCACCTCGTAATAGTATGATTGAATGCTTTAAAATGACAATGGGCCGACTTATATATTCCATACATCGCACGCATCTCATGCACCTCATGCATACACGCATTATGTTAACCCTTGTGTCTAAAAGCCATCATAGATACTTGTTGGGTTAGGAAAGAAGAAAGACTCGTCAAAAGACCGTCAGCCAACATGAGCGAGTCAATCAATGAGGGATCCCGCCTGGATCAATTGGAGACCAAATTAACCAAAATTACTGACCAGTTGCAAGTTTTGACCAATACTGTGGCCAGTTTGACCGTACCCCGTATAGCCAATAACCGAAAGTTGTGCAACCAGAATGGAAAGACCATTGGGGAACCTTCAAGGACCAAGCCCACTCCCTCTGAGGTTGCCCCTATCAGAAACAGACGATCCTCCAATCTTGGTAAACCTTTGTCAGAGGTGTTTGAAGAGCTGAAAAGGCAATGACTCCTAAATCCCTTAGAGCCTAAACAACTTCCAAACCCCGTGCCACGCTACCTTAACCTGAACCTTTACTGTTACCTCCATCAGTAAAAAGGCCACAAAACCGGCAACTGTACCCGCCTTAGGCATGAGATCCAAGACCTCATTGATTCCCATAAAATACCCGACCCAGAAAAAGAGTAACTCAACAATCATAAAAAACCTCCACCCACCCACATGATCAACTCCGGCCTACCTGACAGCCTTGTCCTCCAAACTCATAACCACCAAACTTTGCTAATGGGGATATGGGACAATAGTGGTAAAGGTGAAATAGATCAGAGGGGGAATTTCTGGCAAAACTTCTAGGACAGTGACGAGAATGAGGTTGCAAAAAAGGGAAGTAAATGGGAAAAAGAACTATTGCACTTGGAGAATCTGATGGTCGAAGGAAGCAAGAAGACGGGGGAAGATGAAGTTGCAAATTATGGAGATGTTTGTTTCCCTGATCTTATTCAAATGTGATCTAGCATTTATTAATAATAAGGACATTGACTTCGTCTACTTGTTCGAATCTTTTCCATAATAATAATAAAGACGTTCATTTCGCTTACCTGCCTGAGTCCATTCCTTTTAATCTGCACGACGTGAGTATATTTGACAAAAGCATTCAACCCTGGTACTATGATATTCAGCGATACTTAAAACACTGGGAATTCCCGAAAGAAGCAAGCAGAAAAGACAAGATAGCCATTCAGAAGTGGCTTCTCAATATGTGAGTTTGAAGGGAGAACTATACAAAAGACAAACGAATGACATTCAGCTGAAGTGTTTAAGAAAAGAAGAAGCTCGAAAGGCAATAGAAACAGTACTGCGGGTGGAAGTTGAGATACAGTCCATGAGGGTATTAGCAGAAGTAGAGTTACCTGAACATGAATGGGCCTCGTAGAGATTTGAACAGTTAGTATTGCTCGATAAGAAGAGAATGAAGTCCTTACATCATATACAGTTATACCAGAAGAGATTGGCCTGGGCATTCAACAAAAGGTGCATCCTACTAAGATCAGAGAGGGGGATCTGGTATTTAAGCAGTCAAAGCCGTTAACGATGGACCCGAGAGGAAAGTTCAGACCTAACTAGGAAGGGCCATACGTAGTCAAGAAGGTAATAGGAAACGGGGTAGTGAGACTGTCAGACTTAAAAGGGAACGAGTTCACCGAGCCAATCAACGTGGACAAATTGAAGCAATATTTCGCCTAAGGAAGAAGAGACAGAGCAGTTACTGGGAGAACTGGTAGAAGACCTAACCCACGGGATAGGAAATTCATCCATGCATGCATGCATACACGTAATGTACTTGAAATTTTTGTGTTTGTTCTGTGTTTGCAGGTTTCAGACAAAAGAGAACTGCACAATCACCAAAAGAGAACCGATAGGAGGAAACTATAAGCAGACCAATGGGGCGATCAGAGACATGCATAGGCACATGGCTCCAAGGAGCACAATGAGGGTCTAACCCATCAGGAACATGAAGTACCTCCACACATGCATACATACACATCGCATGCACGTATTTTTATTCTGTTGTTTTGTTTGTGTTCACAGGTCTCGAAGAAAAGAAGGAAAAGCGGTAAAATACAAGCAAGCTGAGAGCAACAAAACAGTATCAACAGTTTTCAGAAATGGATCCCCAGGGTTGAGGCCCACACATAATCATCAGTATTGGGAATGAACCCTCAGGGTTGAGGCCCGCGCTACCAGCAGTTTTCGAGAATGAATCCCAGGAGGCGAAGCCCACATTATTAGCGGTTGAAGAATTCCAGTGAAGTGAAAAAAAGGGGAGAGAGAGAGAGAAGACCTTGATGGCTAAGCATATGTCCGGTGATGAAATTATTTGCTGTAGGGTGAAACCTTAGAAATGATAAGTGCAGGATGTGCTCTCATCCGGTATTCTGAGTAGTTGATCTCGGCTAGACTCGCGAGCACTTGATTACGAGATCTTAGCAGTAGAAGCCTGAGTAGTTGGCGAAATGACTAGTGGAAGAGATAGCGGATCAGTGAATGACCGTTTGCCTAGATGTCCATCCTGGTTTACTTATGCTACGATATGTGATATAGTTGGAAATAAAGAAAAAAGTCTCTGAAAAGAAAAGGAAAAAATAGACCACCTATAACCGATAAGCGTGAAGCTACCCATGGGCGAGTATTAGGACCACCATGAGGAGAAATGCTACTTTAAAGGGTAGGTGTGTCGAGCAAAAAATAAGAAATAGAAAAAAAAAAAGAAAGAGAAAGTTCAAAATAAAAAGAAAGAAAAGAAAGAGACAAAAGAAAAAAAAAAGAAAAAAAAAAACCATATCATGTTGAGTACGAGGAAGTAATCACAGAGTATGATCAAGACATCTCGGTTGGTTAGACCCACTAATCCAATTCTCCGAGACAAAATCATCGAGTTAGGCTTACTTGAGGATTAAGTTGCGAAAGAGCCTTGGCACACACACACTGGGAGTCTAGTTCAGATCACTCATTCAGACGATCGGATTTGAGCATATTAAATACTTTGAAGGTTCTCTGGTTTCAACACGAAGCATCCGTTGAGGACGAAAATATGTTTAGCTATCATGATTATCTCGTGAGAGGCAGTACAATATGTTGGTATCTAACACCATATCAGGAGATCTACCTTGACCTAATGCGAAGGATAGAAAGATGAACCGAGACTGGGGGCGACTAGTCTACCCTTTCCCATATCAACATCAGTTTATGGGATGAGTCCCAAGGTCGAGGCCCACATCAGTATCAGTTTTGGGGATGAGTCCCAGGGTTGAGGCCCACACATATCATCAGTAGTTTTTGGGGATGAGTCCCAGGGTCGAGGCCCACACATATCATCAGCAGTTTTTGGGGATGAGTCCCAGGGTCGAGGCCCACATCAGTAGCAGTTTTGGGATGCGTCCCAGGGTCGAGGCCCACATTGTCAGCGGTATTGGGATGCGTCTCAAGGTCGAGGTCCACGTTTTCAGTAGTTTCGGGATGCATCCCAGGGTCGAGGCCCACTGCATCATCAGTTGTAGTTCCGAGATGCGTCCCAGGGTCGAGGCCCACTACATCATATGTTTTGGGATGCGTCCTAGGGTCGAGGCCTACATTGTCAGCGGTATTGGGATGCATCCCAGGGTCGAGGCCCACGTTGTCAGCAGTTCCGGGATGCGTCCCAGGGTCGAGGCCTATTACTTCATCAATTTTGGGAAGCGTCCCAAGGTCGAGGCTCACATTGTCAGTGGTATTGAGATGCGTCCCAGGGTCGAGGCCCCCGTTGTCAGTTGCAGTTATTGGGATGCGTCCCAGGGTCGAGACCCACTACCTCATCAACTCAGTTTGAAAGTAGCAGGCAAGTTAGGTGAAGCTGGCGAGCCAGTATGAAGTAACAATTGCATCATTGCATAACTTTGATAGGATTGTCATTGTCACACACTGCACAAGTCCCATCATAGTGGGGGCGACTGTAGTCACTGCATTCTTGCATATAAGTCCTGATGATGAGTCTCATATGGAGGCACTCCTCTTTAAGTTTTGGAAGCCGCAAGAAACGAACGTCGGAAGGGAAAAGTCAGAAATTGATTGATATCTTGTTGGACTAAATTCGTTTGCTTAGCTGTGGGTTCGGTCATTGGACCTCTGTTTTAAAATTCATCCTCAGCCCAAACCCACGCAAGCCACACACCAAGCCCCATACAACCAAGCCACAAACCAAGCCAACCAAAAGAACCAAACCCATGCCCAAAGGACCTAATTCACGCCCATCCCCCTCCAAAATAACAAATCCACACATAAAACACATGTTGAAATCCAACCAAATCACCTTCCCAAATTAAAAGATTCAAATCAAATCTCAACAATCAAACACCTTCCTAATTAAAATAAATCACTTTCCTAAACTAAATAAAATAAAATCAAATCAAATCAAATTACCTTCCTAAATTGAAGAGATCTTTTCCTTATGATACACAAATTAAATATCCCCATAATTACACAATATTATTTCCCTATATGCATAAGGTAAACCCCAATCCTTGCCTATAAAAAGAAGCCTAAACCAACACATTCAGGCCTGGCATTCACGCCCAAGCACTCCAGAGAATTCCCCTCATTGCCATGAATAAGTCATCAAGCAAAGCCCTTCATTGCCGCACAAACAACCTTGAAACCAACCCTCCATTGTGTTGGATAATATGACCCATAACGTCACTATTTGTACAGATCACGGTGTTGTTGTACAAATTAACTATGTGACAAGGAAATTGCACTCTCATCATTTGTGATTAGATCACCATAGATGTATAAATGAAGAGAGGTCCATATGATTAGTTCCTGGATTGAGATGATATGAGACAGTATTAGTCCACCAAGGATTAATCATTAAATATCCCTAGCCGGAGTATTATCGAGACAGGACATCGATAATGCGGAATAGGCTAGTATTGCACTTGTGCGCGTTGTGAGGGCACAACGGCATAGTTCTCATATATATAAGTGTTGGATACTTATGCAAGTGCGATAGGAGGTCGTGTTTCACCGATGGTACGGGAAACAGCTTCGCTCTGGATAGACCCCTCGGAATCCCATTGGTATTATGGACTATGTGTCTATGGGAGGCCGAAATCAGGGTAGGTGTGTATAGTCTTAACCTGAGACTTACATCGCTAATACTTGCGATAATCGGTAGACTTTAGTCTTGGTGGTACAGGGCTTTAACCGGTTCTGTGTACACCACTTCTGGGTTATCAGAGAGTCGTAGTGTATTGGATGTGATGTCAAGACGGAAGTATCACTTCAGTTATATTGGAGATGATGTCACGCAGGATACGGTATTAGTGCTCTTAAGTGCTGCGCGGCCATCGGGATATTATGACAAGGTCATGTATATCCGATTATAGAGACTAGTTACCAGACATCCGACATGTGCTTCGTACGGGGCAGACACAAATCCAGCCCCAGGCCTAGCACGTGACTATCCGATACTGGGCTGATATACACAATACTACGGTATACTACGCTTGATACAGATCTATATATATTCCTGTAAGAATATTTCTGGAGAATTGGGTAGGCATGGCGCTTTGCTAGAAGCCAACCTTGTCTTGTAAATCGGTATAAATGTAGTAGTAGAGGTACTTACGTGTTCGGATAATCCGACGACCGTATTTACTGCCAACATATCTGGAGATCTCATGGTCGCTTCCTGAAGATTCACCGATGACGTATAACTCGCACTTAATTAATCTGAGATTAATTAGAAGAGAGAGAAAATTAATCTGGGATTAATTGCAGATATTTTATCTGGGATAAAATTAATTAAAGAGAGAGAACGATTAATTTGGAATTAATCGGTAAAATTAATATATTCGATATATTATAAAGAAATTGGATTTCGACGCGGAATTAAAATTAGATTTTAATTCGGGCGAACGAATTAATTTAGAATTAATTCGTTAGCGACGTGAATAGTGATTTCACTAGGCGTAATCATTTAATAACGACGCGACGGAAAATTTCGTTAATTTGGAATTAGCGAACCCGAGCCCGAGAGTGATTGCGAGCGCATTCGTATTTCGAATTCGAACGCGGCACGCAAGTCACATCAAGCGTCAAATCACTACTCGCATCAATCGTCAAATCACTTGTCACTTTGAGTGATGTGATATGACATGTTGTCACTTTATTAAAGTGACTTGATGTGAATAGTGATAGATTATTGAAAAGCATTTATTGTTTTGCTTTTTGATTTTTACTTTTAGAAAAGTAAAAAGAATTTGGTATTTGCTTTTTTGGAAAATATATAAACCAAATTCATTTTTCTTTTCTCTCTCTAAAAAGGGACAACTTTCGGTCTTTCATTTTTCCCTCTTCTCTCCTTCACGGTTTTGGAGCCGTTTTCTTCTTCTTCTTCTTGTTCTGTCTCTGCCGAGCAAATGGAGAAGCAAGATAACGATTTTTGTGGCAAAAATCAAGTGCTAGCACACACATGGGTTATACATAGGTGATAGGGAAACGAATTTGTGAGCTTGGATTTATTTTTGGAGCTTGAAGCTTTGAGCTTCCATGGAGTCATCAATGGCCGAATTTAGAAGGCATCAAAACAGCCCCAACCGAGCATCACAGCAGCTCAATGGAGTCCAAAACCGAGCTTGGGGAGGCAAAAACGCAACTTGTTTCTCCTAGCATCAAACCCATCAATGTGAGTATGAATTCCGCCTTACTCCTTTGTGTATTCAACTTGTTTTTATGCATGTTTGTGATCCTTGGGACTTGATTGAAACTCTTTCAATGGTATCAGAGCTATTGGTTGCATAAAACGAATTAGGGTTCTTGAGCAAAATTTGGGGCTTTTTGATTTAAGCATGATTTTGACAAATTGTTTGTTTAAGAATGCTTGTATATGATTAATTAGAGTTATATGTAATCAATTTGAAGAAAAATTATTGGATTGATTTTCCCCAATTTGCTTATGTTGGTCAAAACTTTAATTTGGGAAAAACTCAATTTGAGCATCAAATGATTAAATTGTTTAGTATAGTATGCTTGAATGAGGTTGAATTGATGTTGTGCATAATCAATTTCATGAAATTTGGTTGGATCCATTTTTCCCCAAATTTTGGGCATGACAAATTTGGGTAAACTTGATTTTGAGCATGTTTAATGAAATTGGATGATTTAGAATGCTTAAATGTTGTTTAATTGATGATTGATTAGATCAATTTGATTGAAAAGTGTTTGGAACAATTTTTCCCCAATTTGCTTGTGTTGGCCGAATTTGGCAAGTGCCCTATTGTCTTGGATTTTTGATTTTTTGTTCATTGGATGACTTAGAAATCATTTGGGGATGTTGAATTTATGTTTGATTGGGTTCAATTGGATTGAATTTGATTTGGGCATTTTTTCCCCTTATGGCCGAGACTTTAGCATGTATTAATTGGGTTTGATTTTGATTTAATTATGTTGGACATGATTAATTGATGTTAAGCATGATTAATTGGACAAATTTGATGTTTTGGAAACTTTGATTTGGGCAATTAATAATGCTATACACTTTAGGTAATTTAATTGGAAAATTTAGATTTTTTGAAATTAAATTATTGGGCTTAAAATTGGATTTGGGCTTTCAAAGTTGTTATTGGGTTTATTGGACTTTGTTGTACAAAGTTGGTTTAGGCCAAAATTGGTTGGATCCCATTAGGCCAAAACCGCTTCCAAAAGGCCCAAATGCGACTAATGAACCTTTAACGTTTAATTGGGCCTAATGGGCCAAAATTAATTTAAAGGCTTATGGGGTAAATCCCGGATTGGACTTTGGTTGCGGGTTTGACCCGAGTTGACCAAAAGTCCACGCCTTGAAGAAATTAATTAAAAGCCCATTGGACTTTAATTAAATTAATATTGGATATTAATCAGGCTTTGAGACCCGTAACGATTAAATTTGGAATTTAAGACGTAAAGGTTTATTTTATAAAGTGTAATATTTAATTTGGAATTAAATAATGAATTAGAATTAAATGCGAATTAAATTAGATTTAATTATGTAATTTAATTTAATTCGTAGAAATCGTACTTTAAGTACTTATTCGCAAAAACGAGTTTGACTCGAACAAAATCAAATCTTTGTTTGAACATTGGATGATCACTAATTATCAAGATTAATAATTTGATTAGATTGATTGATAACATGCTTGTATGAATACATGGTTGTGATGTTTGAATAATGTATATCGGATGGATATTAGAAGGGTGGGCGATTTTAGAAATTGTTGTAATAAATTCGATTTATTAAATTGGACCTGCGTGTCCAGCCTTATCTCCTATTTCTTTGTATTCTCTTCTCACCTATTCCCCTCCATGTAAATGAGGTTTCTTTAGAAGTGTAGTTTAACAGGTAGAAGAAATATTTGTGCTAGCGGGAGAGAGAAAGTGAGAGATTTGATCTAGGATCAATGTAAAATATCCATCCGCATATCATTATTATTTTATTTTCATACTCGCTTTATTATGTGTTTAGAATGCATGTTTAAGGGTGTATGATGATGAGACCTTAACAAAGATAATTAAATTGGTAGCCAATTTGCACACGAAAAGCCCTCATCAAATATCATGCGTCTTTTCCTTCCATTGAGTGATTCTTGCTCAAGATCCTAGATTGGCATGGGTTGTTGGCCAAAGTCAAGCCCTTGTCCGTCGAAGATGTGTTTGAATCACGAGGCTTTGTTCCATATCGGTGTCGTGTCCAAGTTGTGGTTTGTTGGCCAAAGTCAAGACCACTTCTTGTCCATTGACATTGATTACGAAGCTTCCATGTCAATGGGTCCGCGCTTGACTGGGATCACTAGGTTTGTTGTGCCAAAGCCAAGGCCTAGTTGATTCAGAGGAAAAAGGTTAGGGTATATATTCGATATATAGGCATATATAGATATATGTTTAGGACTTGGATGTCCACCTACTGGATCTAGGAGTTGGATGAGATCCAATTGATCTTAGAGATCTACCTAGTTAATTATCATACAATTTGTTGGCCAAAGTCAAGATTGTGTGATATTTAACGGGATCCTAGCCCACTAGGAAACACGGTTTCCCGAGTACTCGACAGAGGGTTAGAGGCTCGACGAAAAATAGTGGGAGGCAAGAATTGAATTTGCAATACTCGTTCAATTACTCGCCATACGCGCTCATTTAAATTATTTCGTCGTTATATTTAAATTGTTGTTTTAATAAACAGTTGGACTGTATTATACTTGATTATATATAATTTGATTATATTAATCAATATATTTGAATTAATTAATTTTAGTTTACAATTGATTTTATAATTGGATTATAGTAATCAATGTAATTGAGGTTAATTAATTTGGATTATATTTGATTGTATAGTTGGACTATTATAATCATTATAATATATATAGTACCACTAATCGTTGATTAAATAGTTGGACTATTGTAATCAAGATAAAATTGAAAAATTGGATATTTAAAATATAATCTGGGATTAAAATATTTTAAATGATTTAATTTTCAAATTGGGAATAAATAATAGGTTACTTTATTTGATAAAATAACTTATTATATCTTAAGCCCAAAATTAAGCAAAATAAGTAGAGCATAAAATCTTTGGAAGATTATGTGATGATGACTTTAATGCTTAATTTAATATACTTGTCATAAATCTAATTTTAGATTTAAGAAGTATTAAAATTGCAATTTATAATTCTTGGAGAATTAATTGACTATTCTAGAGGAGATAAAGTCAAAGTTTGCAATTGGGCATGTAGCACGAGGTGCACATCGTTTCGAGATTCTAAAAACCCAAGGCTTGGCCTAAGGTTTCTGAAATATTGAAAAGGATAATTGACGTATCCCAAAGTGACTACCATTTGGATATGGCAGACACGAAGGAATTAAAGAAAGGGCAAGGCTCTTACTTTGAAAATGTTTGTCTTAGTTATGTTCACAGCTAGTATTGAAATTAGATTTTAAATACTTAGTGTGGTATACTAAAATATATGTATTGATGTTCAGAATCTGCTTTGAGCAGGATACTGACTTCAAGCTGAGATTGCTCTGCGAATGGAAACGGGATGAAAGTCGCTGTTTCGACCGTAGATACCTAAGTTTAGGAACTACCCTTTGGGTATGTACTTAAATTAGGAACTGTTACAATGTAACTAGTTTGACTAGAGACACTATCTCTATATCAGTGTTTAATCCGTTACGGATAAAACCTTTATATTATAGAACACTAAGTGTTTTTTATTATATAAAGATGATACTGAGATAAATACATTAGATGTAAATAACAGAATTTATATTTTGAATATAAATAAAATCTCAAACATATAAAATGACAAATAAATAGCTCAAATTGATTTGATCAATAGAGACTTATTTGTGGCATTGTTGTCTGGGACACAATTATACAAGACTCGTATATCCACACTTTTGAAGAGTGGATACCAGGACTATTTGACTATTCAAATAAAGTCTACGAATCTAGTTTGTTAGGTAAAGTACCTAAAACACTGTTCACTAGGTAATAGTGTAAGTGCCACCGATCTGTTAGCCCTATTCATGGTGAAGTAAGTGGGCCCATATCTAGCTAGGCTAGATGTGAACATGAATATTTCGTGACCTTAACGGATGTGGCATCACGTTATGGTTATGTGTTTCTTTTGAAGAACACAAATCGGAAACTTTAGAGTTTCGACACGAAATAGAAAAACAGATCGGCTATAGTATTATTCCGCCACGGTAAGACCGTAATGGAAAATACTTAAGCAGTAAGTTCCATACGTACATGAAAGAGTACGGTATTCTTTCAAATGAGGACTCCTCCCGAGACACGTCAGTTAGACGGTGTGTGTTCGAACTAAAAACTGAATTTTGTTGGACATGATAAGGTTATCATGAGTCGCTCTGAGCTACTGTTTCCTTCAATAGGATATGTATTATCAGTGCAATAACTTATTTAGAATAAGGTTCCATATAAATCTGTTTGACAGATGTCATATAGGATATGAACAGGAAAGAAACGGGGTTTCTCATTTCTGATAATTTGGTATGCCAGGCATAATGTTTGGATGATACCAAACTAAGGACCCAAATTGAATAAGTGCCAATATAGGTTATCCTAAGGGAAACCTTAAGTATAGTACTTATAAATCTCACATGAGAACAATATGATTGTTGCTCACCATGCGGTTTTTCCTGAGAGGAATACCGATATGCAGTGGTCAGTGGGAGGATGTGATACTCGATGAAAATCGGAGTAATACTGTTCAAGGCACGAAGTCCTTAATGGAACACAAATAGTTCATCTATGATGATGAATCTATACCATTAATCTTCGAGTACACAAGAACCGCGTAGATCAGAGAGAGTCAGAAAACAACCTGGGGTATGGGTTTCTGATCTCACCTCATAAAGATGTTAATCTTTTAAGGTATATCCACCGACTACGTTTTGAAGAAGTGATATGAGGTATCGACTCCCTTTATGGCAAAGTGCCATGAATCCAAAATGGATTCCATGTATAACAACTATTTTGGATACTAGTTGTTGTACCACAAGGCATTGCGCCTATTGGTGGTACATTAAACGTCTTCAAGGAAGACATACATGGAAGGCAACATACCAACGTACAAAGCTGGGTTTCACGGAAAGGTATCGTTATCAACATTGTGTTAATAACGGTTCAACCTTTTACCTGTTGCCATGTTAAATCCATTTTGAAGATGCTTGTTGATAACTGTGTATTTCATTTATGAAATGTGTCAGTTATAGATCAAAATCGCTTTCCTGAAAAGGAAACCTTTTGGAGAATGTTTAAAACATTCTGACGATTTTGTATAACCAACAAACGAGGTTTGCGGGTTATTCGATCCATGTTTGGATTGAAGCAAGCATAAGGTTCTTGGAACTGTCGTTTTGAAATAATCATAATGATTTATGATTTGACTCAAAACGAAAAATATTCATGTGTGTATATAAGGAGGTTAGTGGGAGAGCGCACTGACAGTGAAATTCCCATACTGCAATTGATGAAAGCTTGGCTTTCAATAGAAATTCTCCGTAGAATTCTGGGGAGTAACAACCTTTATTCGAGGAATAAAGATTCTACTGGGATAGATTTGGAGTTGTTAACACTCTCTAGAAATTGTACATTTAAAATGTACTTGTATTGGTGTCTCATACGCTTTGAGCATATGGAGTCACAATCGGGTCAATCCAAGTGATAGACACTGGATTGAAGATTATGAACATCTGTTAGTATCTGAGAACTAAAGATGTTGACTTAAACTATGGAGTTGGAGAACTTGAAGTGACTGGGATCACTGCTGCAAGTTTCCAAACCGGTAAATAATACGGTACTATAAAAGTTTGAACACTGGGACAGTAAGCTGGAAATATTCCGAGCAAGATAACTGTTGCCGAATTAACAACAAATGCGGATTATTGCTGCAGCTGAGGCAGCAATAGAAGCCATTTGGATCGATAATAAATCTAATTAGATTAGATATAGTTCTTTTAGCAGCTGAGCTAGGCGTCAGCACAGGCTAAGGAATTAATGGTCTCATCGACGATCCAGATATATACTTCTATATTCATCTGATTCGTTCGGATCATACATCGTGGCGATGTGATGATCGTGTAAATCGCGTCAGACGATAATTAAGCAAATCCGCTGACGAAAACCTTTCCTCAGTAATTTGAGCGAACCGCATATAGTTCGGGTGTTAGACACTCGAGTGGCTGGCTATATGCCAAGTGGGAGATTGTTGGATAATATGACCCATAACGTCACTATTTGTACAGATCACGGTGTTGTTGTACAAATTAACTATGTGACAAGGAAATTGCACTCTCATCATTTGTGATTAGATCACCATAGATGTATAAATGAAGAGAGGTCCATATGATTAGTTCCTGGATTGAGATGATATGAGACAGTATTAGTCCACCAAGGATTAATCATTAAATATCCCTAGCCGGAGTATTATCGAGACAGGACATCGATAATGCGGAATAGGCTAGTATTGCACTTGTGCGCGTTGTGAGGGCACAACGGCATAGTTCTCATATATATAAGTGTTGGATACTTATGCAAGTGCGATAGGAGGTCGTTGTTTCACCGATGGTACGGGAAACAGCTTCGCTCTGGATAGACCCCTCGGAATCCCATTGGTATTATGATATGTGTCTATGGGAGGCCGAAATCAGGGTAGGTGTGTATAGTCTTAACCTGAGACTTACATCGCTAATACTTGCGATAATCGGTAGACTTTAGTCTTGGTGGTACAAGGCTTTAACCGGTTCTGTGTACACCACTTCTGGGTTTATCATAGAGTCGTAGTGTATTGGATGTGATGTCAAGACGGAAGTATCACTTCAGTTATATTGGAGATGATGTCACGCAGGATACGGTATTAGTGCTCTTAAGTGCTGCGCGGCCATCGGGATATTATGACAAGGTCATGTATATCCGATTATAGAGCCTAGTTACCAGACATCCGACATGTGCTTCGTACGGGGCAGACACAAATCCAGCCCCAGGCCTAGCACGTGACTATCCGATACTGGGCTGATATACACAATACTACGGTATACTACGCTTGATACAGATCTATATATATTCCTGTAAGAATATTTCTGGAGAATTGGGTAGGCATGGCGCTTTGCTAGAAGCCAACCTTGTCTTGTAAATCGGTATAAACGGTAGTACGAGGTACTTACGTGTTCGGATAATCCGACGACCGTATTTACTGCCCACATATCGGAGATCTCATGGGTCGCTTCCTGAAGATTCACCGATGACGTATAACTCGCACTTAATTAATCTGAGATTAATTAGAAGAAGAGAGAAAATTAATCTGGGATTAATTGCAGAGATATTTTATCTGGGATAAAATATTAATTAAAGAGAGAGAACGATTAATTTGGAATTAATCGGTAAAATTAATATATTCGATATATTATAAAGAATGGATTTCGACGCGGAATTAAAATTAGATTTTAATTCGGGCGAACGAATTAATTTAGAATTAATTCGTTAGCGACGTGAATAGTTATTTCACTAGGCGTAATCATTTATAACGACGCGACGGAAAATTTCGTTAATTTGGAATTAGCGACCCGAGCCCGAGAGTGATTGCGAGCGCATTCGTATTTTGAATTCGAACGCGGCACGCAAGTCACATCAAGCGTCAAATCACTACTCGCATCAATCGTCAAATCACTTGTCACTTTGAGTGATGTGATTGACATGTTGTCACTTTATTAAAGTGACTTGATGTGGATAGTGATAGATTATTGAAAAGCATTTATTGTTTTGCTTTTTGATTTTTACTTTTAGAAAAGTAAAAAGAATTTGGTATTTGCTTTTTTGGAAAATATATAAACCAAATTCATTTTTCTTTTCTCTCTCTAAAAAGGGACAACTTTCGGTCTTCTCATTTTTCCCTCTTCTCTCCTTCACGGTTTTGGAGCCGTTTTCTTCTTCTTGTTCTGTCTCTGCCGAGCAAATGGAGAAGCAAGATAACGATTTTTGTGGCAAAAATCAAGTGCTAGCACACACATCGGTTATACATAGGTGATAGGGAAACGAATTTGTGAGCTTGGATTTATTTTTGGAGCTTGAAGCTTTGAGCTTCCATGGAGTCATCAATGGCCGAATTTAGAAGGCATCAAAACAGCCCCAACCGAGCATCACAGCAGCTCAATGGAGTCCAAAACCGAGCTTGGAGGGAGGCAAAAACGCAACTTGTTCTTCCTAGCATCAAACCCATCAATGTGAGTATGAATTCCGCCTTACTCCTTTGTGTATTCAACTCGTTTTTATGCATGTTTGTGATCCTTGGGACTTGATTGAAACTCTTTCACATTGCCGCAAAAAAAACCTTGAAACCAGCCCTCTCATTGCCGCACAAACACCCCTGAAACTAGCCTTCTCATTACCGCAACATAACCCCCCGCACAAACCCCCTGAAACTAGCCCATAAACTACACTCAATCACCACCAAAAATAGCCCCTGAAAACTACACAGCCATCACCAAAAATCACCACTGAAACAGCCCTTGAAACCACCAAAACTACACCCCAGAAACTGCCTTAAATTACAGCAAAATGCAGCATAGAAATCGCTCCAAACCACCGTAAAAAACCACAGCCCCAACACGCCTAAACAACCGCAAAATATTAAGCCAAAATAGCCCTTTTTACCGTAAAATAGTGACAAAAGAATATAGCATAAACATCAGTGAAACAAAGTAAAACAGCAGCCCAAAACAGTGAAACAGCGAAGGAAAATGTTGAACCAGTGAACCGGAGGAGTTGCGGAGCGTTAACCCTTCCGACGGCCGTGTAACGCACTTCCAAGAGACGACTTAAGAGGTTAGACCTGATGGCACATTTTATTTATTCCCGCACTTTCTTTCCGTTAGTTATTATTATTTCTTCGCATGCATATTATAGTTTCATGTAAGTTGTGGCCATGGGAAGAATGAAATATGTGTTATCTCTTGCGGTATATCAGATGGAAACCCGAACGTAAATTCCGTTGCCGAATCCCGAATGGACAGTAGTGCGGTCTGCACTCGAGATACAATGCCACGTACTGCTTGAGAGATGCACATATTTCGTGTCATCCGATCTTATGTTTATTTGTTGTTTGTTAGAAATAATATGTTACTTTTATGCATGACTAGGTTGTTTAGTATGTTATTTTTTATGCATGATTAGTTGATTATTTCCAAGCATGATTTAGTTATTTCTATCGCCTTAGGAACTTGATTATGTCTCTTCTACGTTTATGTTTAGATTATTATTTATTTACATTGCTATGCTTAGCGATTTAATATATGCATGAGATTGTGTGCTTGCCGTTATCCCGACTTACTTTTATGCATGCAAACTTAGATATAGGTAGTATGCAAACTTAGATGTAGGTTGTTGTTACGTAGACTCGGTTATATTATCACATAAATCCGTTCATTACAAGTGGCATAAGTAAGGGACCATTCTGAACCCAACGGTTTGAGGTCTTCCCTTGCGATAGGTGAATGCAACCTTAAATCATTTTCCCAGTTCACACTGGGTGGCGACTCCATGTTATTTCTCCGGTTTAGTTCCCCCGTGGGCTACTCCATACTCCCAATCAGGCAGCGAGCCTGGAACAGCGTCACCGATTTCTGTGTCCTACAGTCTGGCGACTCCACTGGGGATAGAGAATCAGCCCCGGAATAATGTCTTGTAATGATTGTGATTTGTGCTTTAGTTAACCGTGACTACCGTGGGTTGAAGGGGTTTAATCAAAGGCATTATTAAAGCTAGGTAATGGTTTAGTGTCTTCCTTCATTCACTACATTTCTATAAGGAAAAACTGTGAAGGCACCTAGATAATCATTACCCGCAGCTCACTGTGACATACTAATTTGGAGGACTTGTTGTTTATTCCTGTCACTAAGGCGATAAGAGCCTAAGAGGCTTGGGTATTTAAGAGAGTTCGCTCCACCCTCCCTCTGGGGAATCTACAATAGGAAATCCATTTGACAGTTAGTCACGCACCATAACTCGTTGGCACGTACCTTAAGGTATAAAAAAGGTGCGCTCACTTGGTCGCTCGAACCCTTGAGTGGGGAGTCTTAGTTGTGGGCAATCCTTCGTCAGTGGGAGCCTTTGTCTACACCCCCGTAAACTCACATGTGAACCATAGTTATATGACCAATAGAAATTATTTCTTTATGCTTGTGTTGAGGACCATCATCATTTGGATTCAGTTGGACTTCTTGTTAAGAGATGTGAACTTGTTGGGCCGTTTAAACTGGGACGAGTTCGTGTCCTTTGAAAATTGGGCCAAACGTTTCTCAAAATGCCGATGGGCTGGGCCTCTTATCATTTGGAGTCATTTAGCCATGTTATCGCAAAAGTGTAAACCTGTTGGGCCTTTTCAATTGGGACAAGTTTTCACCTCGCAATAGTATGATTGAATGCTTTAAAATGACAATGGGCCGACTTATATATTCCATACATCGCACGCATCTCATGCACCTCATGCATACACGCATCATGTTAACCCTTTTGTCTAAAAGCCATCATAAATACCCGTAGGGTTATGAAAGAAGAAAGACTCGTCAAAAGACCGTCAACCAACCTAAGCGAGTCGGTCAATGAGGGATCCCGCCTGGATCAATTGGAGACCAAAGTAACCAAAATTACTGAGCAGTTGCAAGTTTTGACCAATGTTGTGGCCAGTTTGACCGTACCCCGTATAACCAATAACAGAAAGTTGTGCAACCAGAATGGAAAGACCATTGGGGAGCCTTCAAGGACCAAGCCCACTCCCTCTGAGGTTGCCCCTATCAGAAACAGATGATCCTCCAATCTTGGTAGACCTTTATCAGAGGTGTTTGAAGAACTGAAAAGGAAATGACTCATAAATCCCTTAGAGCCTAAACCACTTCCAAACCATGTGCCACACTACCTTAACATGAACCTTTACTTTTACCTTTATCAGCAAAAAGGTCACAAAACCGACAACTGTACCCGCCTTAGGCATGAGATCCAAGACCTCATTGATTCCCATAAAATACCCGACCCAGAAAAAGAGCAACTCAATAAAAATTAACTAAAATCTTTAAAATAAAATTTAACTAAGCCACTTTCGTGGGATCACAGTTGCATTTAGCGTATGCAATAAGCCTTTAAAACCCTAAGTGTCCCTAGTGGATGAGTTGTAGTCTCGTGAAGGTTTACAACAATGATACCCACAAATATTTTACAAAAGTAAAAAGATAGTAAAACTAATGCACACAAAAGCAAAAAGACAAGAGAAAAGAGAATAAAGAAGTTAGTGACTAATCAGGTGAAACTTCTACTTCAATATACTAGTTGTTTTATTTCTTTCTAAATTACAGAATAAGTAAATTCTCCGATTATATTTACCATTCTCCATATACACAGCCCACAAAATATAAATCAACTCATTTTTTGCCCACAATAGTCACAAGTGTAGTTGAGAAGGGAGTAATATTTTTGTCCTAAAGTTTTATCAGAATTCACATCTTTTTACAGCAATGGAATAATTTTTCTGATTTTTCTAATTTTTTCTTTGATTTTTGATTTTTTTTTTATTTATATACAATATCTTCCGTCTATGTAGCGAGTGTTGGGTCGGTGGCTCCCAAACTAATTGGCTTTAGGGCACCAGGTGTTAAGACACCCCTACAGACTTAATTACTCAGACTTCAGATATATATATTTTTGCAACATCCTTGATCCATGTATCGAGCTTTGGGCCAGTGACTCCCAAACCAGTTGGATTTAGGGCACTAGGTGTTAAAACACCCCTACAGACTTAATAACTCGGATCTCAGTTGCTGTTGTTATTTTTTTTTTACTCCCTCACTTTTTGAGATGCTTCCTCCAATTAAACTAGAGCACTGAATATTACAAACTTTTCAATTTTAGCTCATGTCTGTATGTTACCATGCATGTTGATAATACCTGCCAACTGAGCATATGAAGATCCATTTTAGTCAGTTTTTTGGAGAATTTACAAATTAAATAATTCAAAAGGAAATAAACAAAAATTAACTTGTTTCGAAAATAGGTTTGAGATACGTATCAAGAGTGGGAACTCCTTACACAGCTATCTCTCACCAATTTCACCCGACTAATCAAATTAAAAAAACAAAAACATAAAATATTTTTTTTGATTTTTGTAAAATTTTTCAAATTTTTTGTATTTTTTCGAAAAATTATGGACTAAAAATAAAAACAACACACAAACTAAAAACAAGATACTGATCAACTAATTCCCTCCCCCAAACCTAAATGAGACATTGTCTCCAATGTCTTAAACAGTAGAAGAAGAGTTTAAAAGATAGTACATGGTTAGTTGAAATTCTACACGAAAAGTTAAAGGTTAAGATCCAGATTAATCCGACGCCTCTTACCACGATCGTTCTCGGACCAATTTATCTTTGAAATGATAGGGTCAATTTATGGTTCATAGGCTAAGACTTGGTCAATTAAATCTAGGGCAGTTCTGGCAGTAAAGAGGAGTTCTTTCATAGGTTTTGTCACGAACCCATTTCTCCGGGCGTCATCAATAAATACACAAAGAAAATCATAAAATCCTTCAATGTTGTACAGTCCAAGCGGTTTCTGGTGTATGTTCAAGTTCGCCCAAGATAACACTGTAAAACTTTCCTCCATTGTGCCCAAGCCACCTGGCAAAACAATAAAAGCATCATCACGATTAATCATTTCTACCAGTCGTTCAGACATACCTGGCACAATTAGTTCTTTTCCATTTGATGGTCCAATAAGATTTGCCTCCGCCAAGAATTTTGGGATGATTCCCAAGACTTGACTGCCTCATTCCTGTACAGCCTTTGAAACGATCCCCATAAGTCCAAGATTGCCTCCGCCATATACTAAGTGCATATTTCTTGCAGCTAAGACTCGACCAAATTCTTGTGCTGCTGCTACGTATTGTGGCTTAACACCAACACTAGTACCACAAAACACACAGATGTTTTCTACTCGTTTTCTTGAAGTGGCTTCCATGTTTTACTCTAGATGTCTTCAAAAGTGCAATGATGAGTTGAATTTATAACACATGAAAATGGTGAGTAAAATAATAGCACTAGTACCCGCCAAATGACAATTATTAGTTAACAATAAAATAAATCGGGAAAGGTAAAAAAGGTCTGGATCTTGTCGGAGAAAATAAAAGAAAACAACAAAATAAATCACAATTATTAGGAAAAGACAAAGAGATATAATATGTATAAGAAACATAGCGGCTTGATTGACGTCTATGCGTCAGAGACAAACTTCCCATCAAATTTTCTTATAAATTGGCAAACAAGGTCTTTTTGAGTCAGATTCCCGAGACTTAACTGTTGTCTTTCCTTTTGGAATTGTGCATATAACACATGAATTTCGTGATACACATATCCAATGGGATGCGTCTCAAGAATTTTAGATATGTCATCCAAAGACTCCTTACTCAAGCCATCCCTAATGAAATTAATCTTATCTTCGCGGTTATCAGACACCATTCCTAAAGAACGACAACGTGTATTACAAAACATGCGAGCACATTTATAACATACACCTATTCTTTTAGCTCTTCTCTTTTTAGCACATGTGCTTCTTCCTAAACCAGACAGATGTGAAATAAAAGGATCAGAGGACTCACCTGCCAATCAAACCCGTGCTTCAATAATCCAACGAATGTCAGTAGGAATACCTTTGATCATCAGTAGTCTTATCCGTTCCAAGCGAGCTTTGTAAACTTTCATCAGAGATTTTTGAGGGAGAGAATGAAATTGCTTGTGAAGATTTGCAAGAACGTCTTCCATCCTGAAATGACTTAACCTGCAAAAACTAAACACACAAAATGAAATCACACCAAATCACAAAATATACAAAAATTACATGGGTTGCCTCCCAGCTAGCGCTAAGTTTAAATTCGTCAGCTAGACATGGCTGCCTGAACGTTATGCTGGATCTGAAAGTGTGACACTTTCTTTTTGTCACTCAAATAATTCTCCCCAATAGTGCTTGACACGCTTATTTTAAACCTTGAATGTTTTGTTGGAGTCAGTATCATGTATCTCAACGACTTTATCTGATAAAACCTTGGTGATTAGGAATGGACCTGACCACCGTGATTTTGGCTTCCATAGGAAGAATTTCACCCTTGATTTGTTTAACAGTACCTTCTGCCCTGGTTCCAGTTGTATGCGCACTAACTTCTCATCATGTCTCTTCTTGGCCTTTTCTTTGTAGAATTTGGTATTATCAAAAGACTGTATGTGAAATTCTTCCAATTTGTTGAACTTGTGGAACTGTTTCTCTTCTCTTGCTTGTGGTGCAAGAATTTGTGTCTTTAGTACACAATACCCTTTGTCTTCAGGCTCCACAGGCAATTAACTTGCTTTAAGTTTGTCAGGAGAACTTTGCATTGTAATGGAGTTCTGAATGGTACTGTGTATCACATCAAGTCTGAAACATTCCTCATTCTTTTCATCGTCCGGGAAATTCATGGCCTTGAAAACATTGAATGTTACTTCTTGGTCCTGTACCCTCATGGTTAATTCTCATTTTTGTACATCAATAATGGTTCGACCAGTAGCCAAGAACGATCTCCCGAGGATGATTGGCACGTCTGCGTCTTCCTCCATATCAAGGACAATAAAATCTGCTGGGAAAATGAATTTGTCAACCTTGACCAGCATATCCTCAACTACGCCTCTTGGAAATACGAGCGTTCATCAACAAGTTGTAGAGAGACTGAAGTGGGCATTGTTTCTCCAATATGCAATTTCCTGAAAATAGAAAAAAACATCAAGTTAATACTTGCACCTAGATCACATAAAGCCTTACCGAAGTTATGCTCTCCTATGATGCAAGGAATGGTAAAACTGCCAGGATCTTTCAACTTTGGGGGAAGTTTTTTGAATGATAGCGCTGCATTCTTCTGATAATGCTACTGTCTCGTAATCTCCCAATCTCCGTTTTCGTGAAAGAATGTCTTTCATGAATTTGACATAGGTAGGCATTTGTTCCAACGCTTCTGCGAATGGAATGTTGATGTGCAGCTTTTTGAAAATCTCCAAGAATCGAGCAAACTGCTTGTCCAGTTTGTTTTTCTGAAGTTGCTGTGGAAAAGGTGGAGGTAGAGTGATTCTTTATGGTTCTTTTTCCTTTGCTTCTTTTTCCTCCATCCATTGCTTTTCTTCTTTTGGAATATCTTCAATTGTTTCCTTGATTCCAACATCTTTGTTGATTTCAGTACCGTTTTTAACATGATGGCATGACATTGCTCATTTCCCATGTTCATTGGATTTGGCTCTATGTTACTGGGAAAATTACCTAGCGGTCTGTAACTCTGAGCATTGGCCAGTTGTCCAATTTGATTCTCCAGTGCTTTGATAGAAGCAAATTGACTCTGAAAGATAGCATCATATGCTGCTTGTTGCTTTTTGAACATCTCTGCAATCTATTCTTTCATTTCTGGTTTTTTTTCAAACTCCTGGCCTTGCTGTTGGAATCCTGGTGGTGGATAGTTCTTTTGCCCTAAATTTTTGCTCCATGAAAAATTGGGATGATTCCATCACCCTGGGTTATATGTGTTGGAATATGGATTGTTCCCCTGTCTGTTGAAATTGTTGACATAGTTCACTGTCTCTTCTCGTTGGTTTGGTTCTGGTGCTCCTCCAAAAGGTGAACTTTGGATCCAGTGCTGAGAGTCTCCATGAATTTTCATATCTGATCCAACTTGGCGTTGACTGCTGTATTGGCTCCAACTTCATAAATTCCAGTAATTAGTTGGATCAAGCTCCTTTCTGTTGGCCACAATGAATTGTTGTTAGCTATTTCTTCAATTAAGTCACAGGCTTGATCTTCTCCTTTTGCCATCAAAGCTCCTCCAACAACAGCATCAATTATGGTTCTCATTATTCTAGAAAGTCCATTATAGAATGTTTGGACTTGAAGCCATTTTGGAATCTCATGATGAGGACATTTCCGGAGTAAATATTTGAATCTTTCCCAAGCTTCGCAAATGGATTATGAATCTTGTTGCACGAAGGATGTGATGTCATTTCTCAACTTTGCAGTTCTGGCTGGTGGAAAGTACTTTTCGAGGAATTTGGTGGCTAGAGTGTTCCAATTTGTGATGGAACAAGCTGGTAATGAGTGTAGCCAAGCCTTTGCTATGTCTTTCAAGGAATATGGAAAAACCCGCAGTCTCAATGCTTCTTCAGCTCATCGGTTGTAATTAAAAGTGCCGTAAAATTCTAGGAAGTTACTGATGTGGGCATTAGGATCTTCAGTTGCATTCCCCCTAAACTGAACTCACTGCTGAATCATCTGAATGCATGTTTTAATATCACCCGCATTTGCTGGTAATGGAGGAAGTATAATACATGAAATGAGGCCATCTACCACCGGAATGGTTCTGTCTCGAATGAGAATTGGTGGTGCAACCTCCAAATGTTCAGGTTCCATGTTAATGATTGCTTCTTGGCCTTCTCGCCTTTCCCTTCTCAACTGTCTGATGGTTCTTTCAATCTCTAGGTCAAGCGGTCGGATTTCAAAATTTCTGATTCATCTCATGAAGTGTCTGAGAACTTGAAACAAGTGAAAACAAAAACAAAAAGTAAAAAGCAATTAGATACAAGTAAAGGTATCTAACCCTAAAATTAATAGTGAAAGATAAATAAGTCCCCGGAAACGGCGCCAAAAACTTGACCGGTGCTTTCACACGCGTATAACGCAAGCGCACGTATCGTTCAAGTAGTATAAAAAGTATCGATCCCACGAGGACTTAATACCTAATCTATTAATTTTATGAGGTCAAATGATTACTAGTATCTAACAGGTTGATTGATTGATTTGAAATGGTGATGATTCTAAATTTAAAAAAAAGTAAATAAAATTGCACGAAAGTAGGTTTAAGAAAATTCAATATTAAGAAACTATCTAAGATTGTGAATCTTTCTAATATCTTTTAAAAGATGAAGTGGTTATTTCATGTTGTGTAACATATCAGTTTACTAACCTGGAATATGAAATTATGCAAAAGCCTTGTCGATGGTCAGATGCAAATACCTAGTATAACCTAATTGAATCATATGTCTATGTCAACCAAATTACCTGGATTCATTAAGATTAAGTTCCAATTGTAGTTACCCCTGCCCAACAGGTACATGTCTATCCTATAAGGAAATCTATTAAAGGGTTATCTATCCTCAAGGAAGATCGTAGGCTACTAAGTCTAAGGCTGAAACATGAAATTCCTTTGTCAAGTTTATTTTAGATTTACCAGGTCGATCTTATTAGTGGCCAGTTAACAAGACGCATTAAGCTTAAGACTTAATAAGTAAACCTTTAAATTACCCAAACTATAAAATAACCCATTATAAACCGGTGATATTAAAATTCATCACAACCATAGATAACTAACTTAGTTACAACACATAACTAGAGTTAGAAAAACTTAAAAATAAAATACATAAAGTAAAATACTGAAAAGTAAAATGCTGGAAAGTAAATATAGAAAATTACAATAAAAAAAAATGCTAGAATAAAAGGATCCACTTTTATCACTACTAATTTAGATATCTCCCTTAATATAATATATTAACTTGTGATGATTTTACCAACCAGCCATATATGCGGTAACCTGATTAAGTCAAATTAAGTCCGACCAGCCATAAAGGCGGTATCAATATTTGTCCATAAACCAGCCATATTGGCGGTAATTACCAACCGACCAACCAGACGGTAACCAAGCTTAGTCAGGTTAAAATCAGTTTATAATGAATTACCAACCGACCAATATAGCGGTATCCTCATTAAGTCAAATTTTAATTAGTGTATATATTATAATTAAAGTAGATTAATCTAAATAGAAATAATAAAAGATTACCTTTCACCCTACCAGGGGGAAGTTACCTCCTCATGTTGAATAGTAAAAACTAAAAAATTAATTGAAATTAATTACAAAACTGAAATTAAAATAAACTAGATATAAAACTCCCTATTTACATCAGAGAATTCAGAGAGGAAGGTACATCTGAAATCAGAAAAATGAGCTGAATTTATAGGCCTCGGTAGGGTGCTCGCATCGCGACGTGCGCTTCACTTCGCGGCACGCCACATGTCGCACTCTGGCTGGCTGCTTCATATTCTTATCCGATGACGTGGTGATGTGGATAATTGACTCAATAATTGTGTTGACGTGTCGTTGATATGGCGATGATGTGGCGAAAGTGATTGTCGGCACCGTAGGATTGCAACACGTTGCATGTTGTGATTGGCTGATGATGATGTGGCGATGACGTGGTGAGTTGACTTGGTCTACTGTTGATGTGGACGATGACATGGCTGACATATGGAGGGCCACGTGGCGACACATGGTGATGGTGATTGTCGGCACTATTGGATGATGACACGTGGCACGGTGTACGTTAGCAGATCGGCTGTGATGTTGACATGTGGCACGACGCACATTAGCAAGTCAAACTTCTCAGATTCTAACACGTGTCCCCGGTGCATGTTAGCATGGAGCGGCACACGTTAGGCATCGCGACGTGCCAAAAGATGATTTTTCTCTTTTGAGTCCCTTTTCACTATTTTGGCCCAAAATCACCTCCAGAATGTCCTGAAACTTTATTTATCTATAAAATAACACAAAACACGTCAAAATATTCACAAAACTCAAGAAACTATACAAAATATTAGGTCAAATGAGTGGGAAAAAGTGATACATTTACCACTCATCATGATGTGTGGCTATTGTGAGATAGAAAAAATTGAATCCTAAGCTACTAAAGGGGAAGATTGGGCTATGGTGGGGTTTCTTGGAGAGAGTGGTGTTGGGTTGAGGCATGTATGAAAGTTGGTTTATGTTAATGACTGCTGAATGATAGGCTTAGGGTAATGTGTTATTTATGTTTTGTTCTTTTAATGCATATAGAGTGAGTATGCCTAATTATTTCTATTATTGATATAATAAGTATTAAAGGATTCTTTGGTTTGGTGTATGATTATTGGAGATTATGAATGTGGATTGTCTTGTTGGAAGTGGAAAAATGTGGGAGTTTGGTAGTGGAAAAATGTGGAAGTTTGGTGAAAGGAGTTTTCGGCCAAGTGGTAAGTAAAAGAGCAAAAATTTAGAAAGGTAGAATAACAGTGGGAGTACGGTAGGAGTTTGAGAGAGCATGAGCCTTATAGAGGTTTTTAGTAGGAGGTAGTATGATTAATAGCCAGAGGTAAATTATGAGCAAAAGCTGAAAGAGATTCAGATGGCTTTAGCAGAAGTACCTAAGTCAGGGAACTAACATCAGATATGTAGATAAGAGAGTCCTAAGCTCAAGGATAAGCAGCACATGCAACCGCAATACGGGAAATTAGTAAGAACGCCGAAACCAGAAAGCTTCAGGACAAGCCCCACCCTCTCAGCCCTTGTCAGATAACAGCAACAAAGATGGACCTCGATGTTCACCTCGAGATACTCCTAGAATCAAGTGTATGTGTAGTGAAAAAAATAAAAAATAATATATATATATATATTGTTGGGATGTATGCCCTAGAGCTACATGTAATGTAAACGGTTTTATATGTTTTGAAATAAAATGATGCATTATTCATTTATCAAAGTGTTTGTTTAATTTTCTCATATTATAAATTATCTTGAATACCTTAGATTACTTATGTGCCTTCAGACTTAGTGTATGAGTGTCCTACGCAAGAGGATTTATGTCTGAAGTTAGTAACTTTAAATAGTTTATAGAGAGCAAAGAAAGCAGGTACTTTGTTTGTGGTTTATCAATAGCTGCAGTCCATTCTATATTTATATGGCGACTTTGATCCGAGATCGTCCATGTAGAGACATGAGAATGAATGCACCTTGTATGATGTGATCATATAGGACTGGACCCAGATGGAAATGACATTCTTATAATATCTGTTAAACAAAGAAAGTCATTTCGATATACTAGATAGTCATATATAGATTGATCTTAATCGCGAGTGTACTACGAACTCCTGTATGGCAGGCTATGTCATTTGATTTACAAAGGCGAGGTTGGTGTAGCAGTCCCGACCAATAGCTACGTACTTTGGGGGCATGGTCTGTTGTGTAACTGAGGACATTTTACATAGATATGGAGTTCACTCTTTCTTGCGATAAGTAGATGAGTATATTTCTTAAGGGTTGATTCGGTATTTGAACGGTTAGAGCGCTCAAGTCTTTCTATTACGAATAGAAAGATTAAAATTCATAATCGTTATGAATAAATTGTTCATTAGAGAATCAATGGAACTTAAGGTAAAAATATTTAGAGGGGTATAACAGACATTATGACCCGGCTCTAATTACGAGATACTCATGAAAGGTTAATCTATATGTAGTGACTATATCGAGGGACACTGACTTTGTTCGGCTTAATATATCATCTGCGGTAACATGAGTGCAACTTCAGATTTTTAGTGGAATAACCCGGAGTTAATAATTCGGAATATATAATTAAGAGCTTAATTAATATTTTGAGATTATTGGAGCTCGGAACCGTAGGTCCATTTAGTCTCCGTGCTAGCTCGATTTACTATAGTGGATTTAGTATAATTGGATAGTCCAATTATATGCTCAAATATGTATAAATATTATTAATATGATTAATGATGTTAATTGTCACACTTGGAGCTATATAAAAAATTAATATATGATTTTAATAATTATATGACAATTATTAAATGAATTAATATTAAATTATATTTGATATAAATTAATAAGGCTAAAATAGGAATTCCAAATTTTGGGTTTGGAAACCCTTGGATATTTTTGGTGGTTACACTTTCAAAAGGTGATAACCTTTTTTAATTTTGTAACATCTTTTAAATTATGGTAATTCAAAATTTATTGTTACAAAATTTTCAAAAACTCCTTGCCTTGGCCGAATTCTTCATGGTGGAAAGGGGAATAGTTTTGTTTGTTTTGGAAACAAATTACCCTAGGTATAAAAAGAAGATTTACTTTTCTTTTTGCCTAAGCCTTTCATTATAACCTTAACCTCCATCTTCTTCTTGTTCATTCTCTCTCAAAAGTTGAGACAAACTAAGAGAAAGAAAAAGAAGAAATTAAAAACAAATATCAAGTGTGTTTAAATCTCTAAATCGTTTAGGGATTTTTTTTTGTGAAAAGTGAAGCAAAATTTTCCGGGACTATTTTGGGGCTGGATTTTTTCTAAAACCGAAGCAAAATTTCAGCGGGTGTGGCAGTAGCATTCGAAAATTAAAGGAGAAGGGCATAAAATTTTTCAAGTCTGATCCGTGTGCCTAAACCGTTTCCGCTGCGCGAGGAAAGCGTTTCCTACAATTGGCATCAAGAGCGAGGTTGAAAAGTATTCTTAACCCTTCTCTTTTTCATTTAAAGTTACTGTTTTAATATGTTTATATGAGTTATAAATATTGATTTGCATGTTTAGATGAGTGGGCACAAAATAATATTGCATTGGTCGTAAATTTTTCCGGCTCTTATTTTAATGTTGGTTTTGTTTTGGGGATGTAAGGCCATAAGGCCATTGTTAACAATTTTTGTAATTTTATTTTCCAATGTAAATTTTCAATTATTGTAATTTTGGAGCACCGAAGTCGCAAAAGGAGCCAACACCACCTTGGAGCGTGATTTGAAGACCAAGGGATGCCTTGGGTATTTTTTGTACTAATTAGATTAGTATAGGAAAAAATAAGTGCCCGGTCAATGCAAAATATTTATTTTGTTATATATATGTTTAATTTGAATTGTTTGAATAACATGTCATATAGCTTAGGGTGCCTACTCTTGCATTTCACATGCCATAACATGATTTAGATGCATTATCATTATAGACATGAAATTTGATTTTATGTGATTTAAAATGTTTAATTTAGAATATGATATGCATGGAAAAACAATTAATTGGAATAATTTGTTTTAAGGTTTAAAATTTGAATTCTAGTATATCGGGCTTAATTAGTGCGTAATAAATTCCATTGGTATATAGGATGGAAACCTGGATATAAATTCCATAGCTGAATCTGAATGGATGGTAATATGGTATGCACTCGTGATACAATTCCACGTACCATTGGATTTTATAACGCACTAAGATTAATTAAATAGTTTAATACAAATCTTGACCATTTTAGGATTCTAAAATTTTAAACCTATTAATGTTCTAGTATTTTAAAAGGTTAAAATATAATAGGTCACTAATACCACTCTAATTAAATTAGTTTAATTGAATAATACAATTAGTAGAGACTAATGAAAATTAGTGATATAAATTTTAAGAGTTAAAATTCGTTAGGTCACTAATAGTGTACTAGTGTAAATAAGAGTTATGATTTAGCCACCATAAATTCATTCACACTAGTTAAATTAAAATATTAGATATTTTATAAATATAAACCTTAATTTTAAAATAGTGAGTGGGAGAGAGATATACGACAGTATATCCCGCGATCTCCGTTGTTAGTCCGAAAACGTGAGATTCTAAAGGCGTCTCGAGACGGCTTTGCTTTCGTCCCCCTACGGATGGTGTCCATTTTGGGTCAATATCAGGTTTGGATTCCGAGAGGATATGGATTCTATATGTATCTTATGAACTGACCTACCATACGACGACACTTCACTTGTTAAGTCCAAAATCCCGAAACGGCGGGTCACACTCACAAAGGAATAATTAACTGTTAATGAAATTCCTTGATCAAATCAAACATTAGTTGTTTAATATAGGAATAAGAGTTATTCCCGCATATATTAATCGACTGAGATTGTCTTGATCTATCATGCAAGTACTTGACCTACCATACGATGGCACTTACTTGTGGGATGATAGATTTCCATGGCATAATAATTCTCTTAGGTTTCTAATTCGTTATTCATGGTTCATGCATCATATTTAATTTTATGCTAAAATTGTTTGATGATTTTAATATGCGATGAATGAATGTTAAATGTATGTTTATTTTATTTTCAGCCATGGTTTCTCCAATTATTTCCAAACTCTTAAATGACAAATTAACGGGAGAAAATTATGTTAAGTGGAAAAGTAACATGAACACTATCCTGGTCTGCGAAGACCTAAAGTTTTTCTTGATGGAGGAGTGTCCTCCCAAGCCGGCCAGAAATACTAGCCAAGTTGTGCAAGATATCTACCAGAAATGGGTCTCAGCTAATGAGAAAGCCCTTTGCTACTTGCTAGCAGAGATGTCTGAGGTTCTTGCTGCAAAGCATTAATCTATGGCTTCAGCATCTAAGATGTTGGAGTCATTACAGGGCATGTTCGGGCAGTCTTTGGAGCGTCAACGTCATGAGACCATGTCTCAGCGATGACTGGTAGGATGAAGGATGAGACATCAGTCCGAGAGCACGTCTTGAGGATGATGACTTATCTCAGCACTGCCGAAACCAATGGAGCTCGCATTGACGAGCATAGCCAGGTGACCATGATTATGGAAACTCTTCCGAAAAGTTTTCTGCAATTTAAAAGAAACTATGTTATGAACAAGTTGACTTTTACTTTGACCTAGCTGCTTAATGAGCTCACCCACTACGAGTCCATACTTGTGGATCCTCGTAAGTCCAGTGTTGAGGCAAATGTTGCCGAGTCTTCAAAATATGCAAAGATGGTGAAGAATAGCACTGGGAAGGCTAAGCCCATGAAGAAGAAGAACAAGAAAGGCTCCAAGGATGCCAAGCCCAAGGGAAAATGTTTCCACTGCAACAAGAACGGGCATTGGAAAATGAATTGTCTTAAATACCTTGCTGAGCTGAAAGAGAAAAAGGATACAGGTAAATATGATCTACTTGTTATCAAATCTCTATTAGTGGATGATGATAAATCCACCTGGATTGTTGACTCTGGAGCCACTAACCTTGTTTGTTCTTCTTTGTAGCTACTTGACTCATGGAGGGACCTTGCTGAATGTGACTACACCATGAGGGTCGGGACAGGGGATGCCATTTCAACAAGAGTGATGAGTGGTAAATCTATCACTATTTCCCACTCATTTATCCTAATATTTTGTATAGTTTCTTGAGTCTTGTGAATATTTTGATGTATTTTGTGTTATTTTGTAGATAAATAAAGTTTCAGGACATTCTGGAGGTGATTTGGAGCAAAACTGTGAAAATCAGCAAAAAGGGCATTTTGGTAATTTCTGGCGTCGCGACGCCAGTACCTTCAGCGGCGCAATGCCAAGAATGCGCCGAAAGTGATAACGTGCGCCGGGTCAACGGGACAGAATTTGAAAAGTTTGACTTTGATAAAATGCGCCGTGACACGTGTCACCATCACAGCCGATCTGCTAACATGCGCCGTGCCACGTGTCATCATCCTACAGTGCCGACACTCCCAATTGCCACGTGTCATCCTATGTCAGCGCCACATCATCGGTCAACGAGTCAACTATGCCACATGTCTTGCCACATCATCATCCACGTCAGCAGGTCAACCGAGTCAACGCGCCACGTCATCATCAGCCAATCACAGAGCGACACGTGTCGCAATCTTATGATGCCGACAATTGATCTCAGCCGCCTTGCCATGTCAGCGCCATGTCATCAATAACGTCAGCATAATAATTGAGTCTTAGCTGCCTCGCCACGTGTCGCCTTATCCTCTTATCCGAATCGCTACATGTCAAGCTGTCCTTGTGCCACGTCTCACTGTTCAGCGTCGCGACGCCGGGACATTAAGCGTCACGACGCTGGAAACCAAATTTTTTTTCCTATAAATAGAGCTCGAAATTTTAGATTTCAGTGTACCTTTCTCTCTCACTTCTTTGATGTAATTAGGGAGTGCTTCTCTCTCTAAGTTTCTTTTAATTTAGTTTTGTAATTTTTAATTACGTTCTGTAATAATAATAATTTACTTTCTTTATTTTACAGTTTTTACTATTCACTATGAGGAGGTAACTTCCCTATGCTATGGTGAAAGGTAATTCTTTTACTATTGCTATTTAGATTAATCTCCCTTAAAAATAATATATTTACTATTTAAAATTTGACTTAAAAAGGGATACCGCTATATTGGTCGGTTGGTAAATCAATTAAACTTGGTTAAACCTAATTAAGAAAGGATACCGCCAGATTGGTCGGTTGGTAAATTTTATTTTGGTTCCGCCTTTATGGCTGGTTGGACTTAATTTGACTTAATCAGGATACCGCCAGATTGGTCGGTTGGTAAATTTAATTTTGGTTCCGCCTTTATGGCTGGTTGGACTCAATTTGACTTAATCAGGATACCGCCAGATTGGTCGGTTGGTAATAATCACAAGTTTATATATTATTTTCTGGGAGATTATCTAAATTAGTAGTAGTAGAAATAATTCCTTTTACCTTAGCATTTTTATTTTATTTTACTTTTAAGCTTTTACTTTACCGCAATTACTTTTAAGCATTTTTATTTTATGGTTTTTACTTTTAAGTTTTCATTAGCCCTAGCTATGTGTCATAACTAAGTTAGTTATCTAGGGTTGTGATGAATTTCAATATCACGGGTTTATAAGGGGTTAGATTATAATTTGGGTAATATAAAAATTTATTTATTGAGTCTTAATCTTAATGCCTTTTTATTAATTGGCCACTAATAAAATTGATAAGGTAAACTTAAAATGAACTAGACATAGGGATTTTAAGTTTAAGACATTCGACTCAATAGCCCACGATCTTCCTTGAGGATAGATAACCCTTTAATAGATTTCCTTACAGGATAGGAATATACCTGTCAGGCGGGGGTAGCCATAATTGGAACTTAATCTTAATGAATCTAGGTAATTTGGTTGACATAGACATATGGTTAAATTAGATTATACTAGGTATTTGTAATTGACCATCGGAAGAGGCTTTTACATAATTTAGTGTTCCAGGTTAATAAATCAATATTTTACCCAACTATAAGATAACCACTTCATCTAAAAAAACGTTGAATCTTGATTCACAAGCTGTAGGAGAGAAAAGAATTCACCAACTCAATGAATTTGAGGAATTTCTCCTACAGGCTTATGAGAATACCAAATTATACAAGGAAAATACCAAAAAATGGCATGACCGAAAAATAGTGCACAGACAGTTGGAACCAAGGCAGCAGGTGTTGTTGTACAACTCGAGGTTAAAACTTTTCCCTGGAAAGTTAAAATCTAGGTGGTCTGGACCATTTGTGATCACTCAGGTTTTACCATATGGAGCTGTTGAGTTACTGGATCCCAATACCAACAACACATTCAAAGTTAACAGTCATCGTGTCAAGCACTACTGAGGAGAATCATTTGAGCGACAAAAAGAAAGTGTCACACTTTCAGATCCAGCATAAACGTTCGAGAAGTCACGTCTAGCTGACGACTTTAAACTTAGCGCTCGCAGGGAGGCAACCCATGTAATTTTTGTATATATTGTGATTTGGTGTGATTTAATTTGGTGTGTTTAGTTTTTACAGATTAAGTCATTTCAAGATGGAAGAAGCTCTCGCAAATCTTCACAAGCAATTTCCTTCTCTCCCTCAAAAATCTCTGATGAAAGTCTACAAAGCTCGCTTGGAACGGATGAGACTACTGACAATCCATGGTGTGCCCAATGACATTCGTTGGGTAATTGAAGCACGAGTCCGATTGGCAGTTGAATCCTCTGTTTCTTTTATTTCACATCCGCCTGGTTTTGGAAGAAGCACCTATGCAAAGAAACGAAGAGCTAAGCAAATGGGTGTTTGTTACAAATGTGCACGTTGGAATTGCAATACTCGTTATCGTTCTTTAGGAATGGTGTCTGTTAATCTCGAAGACAAAATTAAATTCATTAGGGATGGCTTCAGTAAGGAGTCTTTAGATGATATATCTTCGACTCTTGAGACGCATCCCAGTGGATATGTTCACATAGACTTTCGCAGATTACATACACAATATCAAAAAGAAAGACAACAGTTAAGTCTTGGGAATCTGACTCAAAAAGACCCTGTTTGCCAATTTATAAGAAAATTGGATGGGAAGCTTGTCCCTGACGCATAGACGTTAATCAAGATGTAAATTTTTGTATTTATTATATCTCTTTGTCTTTTCCTAATAATTGTGATTTGTTTTGTTGTTTTCTTTTATTTTCTTCGACAGGATCCAGACCTTTTTGACTATCACGATCTATTTTACTATTGTTCTACTAATCATCATTTGGAAGATACTTGTGCTATTTTTACTCACCCCTTTCAGGTATTATAAATTCAACTCATCATTGCACCTTTGAAGTCATCCAGAGTTAAGAAAGAAAAACATAAAAATGGAAGCCACTTCAAGAAGACGAGTTGAAAACATTTGTGTGTTTTGCGGTAGTAGTGTTGGTACTAAACCACAATACATAGAAGCAGCACAGGAATTGGGTCGAGTATTAGCTGCAGGGAATATGAACTTAATATATGGCGGAGGCAATCTTGGATTAATGGGGATCGTTTCAAAGGCCGTACAGGAAGGAGACAGTCATGTTTTAGGAATCATCCCAAAACCCTTGGCAGAGGCAAATCTTATTGAATCATCAAACGGAGAGGAACTGATCGTGCCAGGTATGTCTGAACGACTGGTAGAAATGATTAACCGTGCTGATGCTTTTATTGCTTTGCTAGGTGGCTTGGGTACATTGGAAAATTTTTTTATTGTACTATCTTGGGCGAACCTGAACATACACCAGAAACCAATTGGGCTGTACAATGTTGATGGATTTTATGATTTTCTTTGTGTGTTTCTTGATGATGCACGGAGGAATGGGTTCATATCAAAACCTTTAAAAGAACTTCTGTTTACTGCCAGAACCGCTCCGGATCTAATTGACCAACTCATAGCATATGAACCACAAGTTGACCCTATCATTTCAAAGATAAATTGGTCTGGGGACGATCGTGGTAAGAGACGTCGGGTTAATCTGGATCTTAACCTTTAAATTCCTGTAGAATTTCAGTTAACCAGGTATTATCGTCTAAACTCTTCTTCTACTGTTTAAGACATTGGGGACAATGTCTCATTTAGGTTTGGGGGAGGGAATTAGTTGATTAATATCTTGTTTGTTGTTTTTATTTTTAGTTCAAAATTTTTCGAAAAATACAAAAAAAAATTTCGAAACAAGTTAATTTTTGTTTATTTCCTTTTAAATTATTTAATTTGTCAATTCTCCATAAAACTGACTAAAATGAATCTTCATATGCTCTGTTGGCAGGTATTATCAACATATATAGTAACATACGGACATGAGCTAAAATTGAAAAGTTTGTAATATTCAGTGCTATAGTTTAATTAGAGGAAGCATCTCAAAAAAGTGATGGAGTAAAAAAAAAATAAAAAAATCCGAGATCTGAATTATTAAGTCCGTAGGGGTGTCTTAACACCTAGTGCCCTAAAGCCAACTGGTTTGGGAGTCACTGGCCCAAAGCTCGCTACATGGATCAAAGATGCTGCAAATATATATATCTGAAGTCTGAGTAATTAAGTCCGTAGGGTAACACCTGGTGCCCTAAAGCCAACTGGTTTGGGAGCCACCGACCCAACACTCGTTATATAGATGGACGATATTGTATATAAATAAAAAATAGAGAAAAAATCAAAGAAAAAAAAATCAGAAAAATCAGAAAAATTATTCCATTGCTACAAAAAGGTGTGAAATCTGATAGAACTTTAGGACAAAAATATTACTCTCTTATCAACTGCACTTATGACTGTTGTGGGCAAAAATGAGTTGTTTAATATTTTGTTAGTTGTGTATATGGAGAATGGTAAAAATAATCGGAGAATTTACTTATTTAGTAATTTAGAGAGAAATAAAACAACTAGTAACTCGGAGTAGAAGTTTCACCTGATTAGTCACTAACTTCTTTATTCTCTTTTCTCTTGTCTTTTTGCTTTTGTGTGCATTAGTTTTACTACCTTTTTACTTTTGTAAAATGTTTGTGGGTATCATTGCTGAAAACCCTCACGAGACTACAACTCGTCTACTAGGGACACATAGGGGTTTAAAGGCTTGTTGCATATGCTAAATGCAACCGTGATCCCTACGAAAGTGGCTTAGTTAAATTTTATTTTAAAGATGTTTATGTTATTTTATTCTATGTTTTGCTCGAGGACTAGCAAAATGTTAGGTTTGGGGGTGTGATGAGTGGTAAATCTATCACTATTTCCCACTCATTTATCCTAATATTTTGTATAGTTTCTTGAGTCTTGTGAATATTTTGATGTATTTTGTGTTATTTTGTAAATAAATAAAATTTCAGGACATTCTGGAGGTGATTTGGAGCAAAACTGTGAAAATCAGCAAAAAAGGGCATTTTGGTAATTTCCGGCATCACGACGCCAGTACCTTCAGCGGCGCAACGCCAAGAATGCGCCGAAAGTGCTAACGTGCGCCGGGTCAACGGGATAGAATTTGAAAAGTTTGATTTTGCTAAAATACGCCGTGACACGTGTCACCATCACAGCCGATCTGCTAACGTGCGCCGTGCCACGTGTCATCATCCTACGATGCCGACACTCTCAATTGCCACGTGTGCCACATGTCATCCTATGTCAGCGCCACATCATCGGTCAACGAGTCAACTATGCCACATGTCTTGCCACATCATCATCCACGTCAGCAGGTCAACCGAGTCAACGCGCCACGTCATCATCAGCCAATCACAGAGCGACACGTGTCTCAATCTTATGGTGCCGACAATTGATCTCAGCCGCCTTGCCACGTCAGCGCCACGTAATCAATGACGTCAGCATAATAATTGAGTCTTAGCCGCCTCGCCACGTGTCGCCTTATCCTCTTATCCGAATCACTACGTGTCAAGCTGTCCTTGTGCCACGTCTCACTGTTCCAGCGTCGCGATGCCGGGACATTAAGCGTCGCGACGCTGGAAACCGAATTTTTTGCCTATAAATAGAGCTCGAAATTTTAGATTTCAGTGTACATTTCTCTCTCACTTCTTTGATGTAATTAGGGAGTGCTTCTCTCTCTAAGTTTCTTTTAATTTAGTTTTGTACTTTTTAATTACGTTTTGTAATAATAATAATTTACTTTCTTTATTTTACATTTTTTACTATTCACTATGAGGAGGTAACTTCCCTATGCTAGGGTGAAAGGTAATTATTTTACTATTGCTATTTAGATTAATCTCCCTTAAAAATAATATATTTACTATTTAAAATTTGACTTAAAAAGGGATACCGCTATATTGGTCGGTTGGTAAATCAATTCAACTTGGTTAAACCTAATTAAGAAAGGATACCGCCAGATTGGTCGGTTGGTAAATTTTATTTTGGTTCCGCCTTTATGGCTGATTGAACTTAATTTGACTTAATCAGGATACCGCCAGATTGGTCGGTTGGTAAATTTTATTTTGGTTCCGCCTTTATGGCTGGTTGGACTCAATTTGACTTAATCAGGATACCGCCAGATTGGCCGGTTGGTAATAATCACAAGTTTATATATTATTTTCTGGGAGATTATCTAAATTAGTAGTAGTAGAAATAATTCCTTTTACCTTAGCATTTTTATTTTACTTTTAAGCTTTTACTTTACCGCAATTACTTTTAAGCACTTTTATTTTATGGTTTTTACTTTTATGTTTTCATTAGCCCTAGCTATGTGTCATAACTAAGTTAGTTATCTAGGGTTGTGATGAATTTCAATATCACGGGTTTATAAGGGGTTAGATTATAATTTGGGTAATATAAAGATTTATTTATTGAGTCTTAATCTTAATGCCTTTTTATTAATTGGCCACTAATAAAATTGATAAGGTAAACTTAAAATGAACTAGACATAGGGATTTTAAGTTTAAGACATTAGACTCAATAGCCCACGATCTTCCTTGAGGATAGATTACCCTTTAATAGATTTCCTTACAGGATATGAATATACCTGTCAGGCGTGGGTAGCCATAATTGGAACTTAGTCTTAATGAATCTAGGTAATTTGGTTGACATAGACATATGGTTCAATTAGATTATACTAGGTATTTGTAATTGACCATCGGAAGAGGCTTTTACATAATTTAGTGTTCCAGGTTAATAAATCAAATATTTTACCCAACTATAAGATAACCACTTCATCTAAAAAAAATATTGGAATAAATCACAACCCTAGATAGTTTTTAATATTGATTTTTCTTAAAATCTACTTTCGAACAATTTTATTTACTTGTCTTTAAATTTAGAATCGTCGCCATTTCAAATCAATTAAACAACCTGTTAGATACTGGTAATCATTTGGCCCCATAAATTGATAACAAAAAGGTTTTAAGTCCTCGTGGGATCGATACTTTTTATACTACTTGAACGATACGTACGCTTACGTTATACGTGTGTGTTTACGCCGGTCAAAGAGCAGTAGGAGTTTCTATTTTAAATTTACAAATAATAGTTATTTAAATTTGAAAATTGTGTTATTCATTCCTGGTTTTCGCATGCATTTGATTTCTGTTTCTAAACTTTTGGATGATGGTTATTCAGTTTCTGTTAATAGCAATTTAGTTATTATTGGTAGAAATGGATTAACCATATGCACAGGGTACTTAGAAAATAAATTGTATGTGTTAAGACCGTTAACACATAGGTCACTGCTCAACACTGAAATGTTTAAGGTTGAGAAACCTAAAACTAAACTACAAAAGATTTCTCACGATGACACATTGTAGACACAGCCACAGAGGTTGGCGATGCTGTCCAGGCTCGCGGCCCGGTCGGGAGTACGGAGTAGCCCAGGGGGACTAAACCGGAGAATAAATGGAGTCGCCACCCAGTGTGAACTGGGAAATGATTTAAGGCCGCACTCACCCCTCGCAAGGGAAGACCTCAAACCGTTGGGTTCGGAATGGTCCCTTACTTGTGCCAATTGTAATGAAAGGATTTATGCAATAATATAACCAAGTCTTATGCAACACATGCAAGATAATTTAAATAAACACACGAATTTGCACACCCATAAACGTAAATAAAAATGAAGGCAAATGGATAATTCCATAAACGTATTCAATAATAAAGCGCAATAATGTAATTAACGATAACTGTAAAAGCGTTAATAATGAAAGCAGATAATTAAGTACATAATGTAAAAGAAAAAACTAAAGAGGCAAACATGCATGGAAGTAAACGTGAAGTGATGCGGCAGAATGAATAGAGATAACTGATAGGATGAATACGAAGCGATAAATAACGAAAAAAAGGTGAATAACAAAATTAGAAGAAAAATGGTGCGACCCGGCACGACAAAACATCGTGGTAAAGGTAGCATTTTGGGCTTTTTCTCCCTCAAATTGAGGACCTTTAGCTCAACGTGATTAGCCCATGCACACGAGATAGCAATGCGTAAATAAATAAGGCAATAACAAGCGAAAAGTAAATAACATAATAATAAAAAAGATGCGACTAAGGCCAACATCTATATGGGACTTCGTATGCCTGATTGAACATATTTCACAATCAACCAAGTATACTTCGTTCGGCGCGGCAAAACGTCGTGGTAAAGGTAGCCTTTAGGCATTTCCCTCGAATAAAGGACCTTTAATCCATCATGATTAGCCCATGCGCACTAGATTAACATTGCGTAAATAAATAACATGCGGAAAGTAAATGACGTAATAATAAAAAGGCGCGGCAAAATATTGTGGTAAAGGTAGCCTTTTAGGCTTTTTCTCCCTCAAATTGAGGACTTTTAAACCAACGTAATTAGCTCGTGTGCATCAAGTAACAATGCATGAATAAACAAAGGAATAATATGCAAAAAGTAAATAACATAATAATAAAAAGGCACGGTCAAATACTGTGGTAAAGGTAGCCTTTAGGCATTTCCCTCGAATGAAGGACCTTTAAACCAACGTAATTAGCCCATGCACACTAGATTACAATGCATAAACAAAGAAACAACGCATATAAAATAAATAGTGGAACAATAAACATAGATTTAAATCACAAAATAAAACACGTGCTTGAAAGTTTCTCAAGCAGTACATGGAGTTGTATCCCAAGTACAGACCGCACTACCGTCCATTCAGATTCGGCTACGTAATTTACGTCTGGGTTTCCATCCGATATACCGTGAGAGATAACACCGACCATTTAACATAACATGATCATTAACTCAATTTATACATGAAATATGATAATGCATGTGATGAAACAATAATAAATAACGGAAGCGATAAATAGTAAGCTAAGTACGAAATATTAAAGGAAGATAAATGACTGAAAATAAATACGGAATAGTAAAGCAATGATAAATATAAATTAAATGCGAAATAGAAATAAAGATAAATGCGGAATATTAAAGAGATGTGACCAATAGTTTGGCCCTTTTTAATATAGGACTTCCCATGCCCAATTAGACGTATTCCATGTCCAACCAAGCATGCCATGTCCGGGATAACAAAATAAAATATAACAAAAGGGTGCCCCCAGGTCTTACCTTTTAAATCGCTTCCCGGGAGTGCGTTACGTCATCGCCGGAAGGGTTAATGTTCCGTAACATTTTTGGTTTTCTGGTTCGGTATTTTCCTTCGTTGTTTTGCTGTTTTCTCCGTCTTTCTTCACTGTTTTGCTGCTGTTTGGTTGTCATATTTGCTCACTATTTTAGGTTATTTTTGGGACTGTTTCGGACTACTTTTTTATTACTGTTTTGGTCGGTTATTGTTGAGATTTTGTATGTTTGTTGCTCGGCTATGGAAGGGTATTTGTCCCGCTGGTCAATGTTTTTGAGTTGTTACTCAGTTTATGGATTTGTGTAATGTTTTATAGGCTGCCGTATATAGCTAGGTTTGCTTTTTTATTTATTGCGCTTTTGGTCGGTTGAGGGCTGGTTAGTCAAGGCTTATTGGTTGTGTGGCTTGGGTTTTTTTGTTATGAGTTGAACATGGGGTATGCGTGAGGGTTTATGTGTGTGGCGTGAAGTTGGGTCGGTTGTAGGTGCGTGAGTTGTCAGTCTGGTCTTATGGTTTTTGGTCAATTACCGTGTGAGTCTTGCTGAGTGTCTAGTTGCCGAGAAAAATAGGTTTGGGTTATGTGTGTGGCGTGAAGCTAGGTGAGTTTTGTTTTAACGTGAGGGTTTGCATGAGTGGTTCGCTGCATGAAAGAGAGACGAGTGAGTGGTTATTAGTTTAGGGTTTTTTTGTGGCCGTATGAGTTGAGAGAATATATGTGTCGTGATTATGGAGAGCAAAGGAAGAGAGAGAGGACCATTAGGGTTGGTTTAGGTCTCCTTTTATAAGAGTGGGCTAGGGTTTCCATGGGATTTAAAACAAGGAAACCAAAATCATGCAATAAAGGGATGTGTTTGATTAAGGAAAGAATATTTGTATTTTTGGTGGGGGAATTTCTTTAATTTGGGAGGTGATTTATTTAAATTAGGAAGGAGATTTGATTTAATTAGGAAGGGGATTTGATTGGATTTGATTTAATTTGTGAGATGTGTTAAAGGTGATTTAATTATTTTTTGATTGGGCTTCGGCGAAATGGGCTTTTCATGGGTTGCGAGGGTTTTGGGCCGAGGCTAAAATTTTAAAACAGAGATCCACCGAGCAAACGTGAGACCAAACAAACGAATTAAATTGATGATGTACTTATTCCTCGAATTTTCCCTTCCGACGTCCGTTTCTCGCGACTTCCGCAACTTATCGGGTAGTGCCTACATACGAGGCTCATCATTGGGTTTTATGTAAAAATGCAGTGTCTATAGTCGCCCTGAATTTGATGGGACTTGTGCAGTGTGTGACAGTGACAATCCTATCAAAATCATGCAGGTATTTGTTTCTTACTTAGCTCGCCAGCTGTTTCCGAACTTACCGTTTGTTCTGAGATGCTTTAAACTGAGTTGATCTGGTGGTGAGGTGCTTCGACCCCTGGGTTTTGTTCCCGAACCACCGAGTGAGCTACTTTTGATTTCTGGGCTTTGTCCCCAAACTGAATTAAATGGATGGCGAGGTGCTTTGACCCATGGGCTTTGTTCCCGAACCATCTCTGGGCTTTGTTCCCGAACTGCATTGAAGGTGTGGGCTTTATTCCCAAACAGTGTTAAATGTGGGCTTTATTCCCGAGCCGTGTAGATTGTGGGTTTTATTCCCGAACTGTGTTGATCACAGGCCTTATTCTTGAACTGAATTAATTGTGGGCTTTATTCCCGAACTGTGTTGATCGCGGGTTTTATTCCCGAACTGAATTGATTGTGGGCTTTATTCCCTGGGCTTTTTTGATCACAGGCTTTATTCCCGAACTGAATTGTTTGTGGGCTTTATTCCCTAGGCTTTATTCTCAAACTTATAGTGATTGTGCGGGCTTTATTCCCGAAATGAATTGATTGTGGGCTTTATTCCCTAGGCTTTGTTCCCGAGCCGTGTAGAGAGTGGGCTTTGTTCCCGAACTATGCTGATTGTGGGCTTTATTCCCGAACTGTGTTGATTGTGGGCTTTATTCCCTGGGTTTTTTTCCTGAACTTATGTTGAGTGTAGGCTTTGTTCCCGAACTGTGTTGAGAGTGGGCTTTATTCCCTGGGCTGTGTTGAGAGTTGGCTTTGTTCCCTGGGTTGTGTTGAGAGTGGACTTTGTTCACTGGGCTTTATTCCCAAACTGTGTTGATTGTACGGGCTTTGTTCCCGAACTGAATTGATTGTAGGCTTTATTCCCGAACTGAATTGATTGTGGGCTTTATTCCCTAGGCTTTGTTCCCGAACTTATGTTGATTGTGCGGGCTTTGTTCCCGAGCTGAATTGATTGTGGGCTTTATTCCCTGGGCTTTATTCCCGAACTGTGTCTTGGCAGCTTTTCTTCAAAACCTGTGAACAAAAACAAGACAAAGATTGTGTGCATGTGACGTGTATGCATGTATGCATGGATGTATTTCCTATTCCGATGGGTTAGGCCTTGCTGGTGCTTTCTGGCGCCCTTTGCCTAAAAATCTCTTTGGTCGCCCCCAGGGTCTGCTTACAGTTTCTTTCTGTCAATTCTAATCTACTCCTTACTTATAGTTGAAATTCCCTCAAGGTTATCGGATGTACCAAGATTAAATGCCTTTGCCTTTGTCGAATTAATGTCAAATACGCTCATGTCACGCATATTATGATGTAAACAGAAAATATTCAAACAAGTAAGCAAAACAATGTCTTTATGACTAATAAATGCGAGATTACAAAAATAAACGTCTTCGTCATCTGCAGTCTTATCTTCTTTAGTCTTCTTCGAGTGTCAGATTCTCCGACTGTTGTATTTCTTCTTTCTATTCCTTCTTCTCTTTGTCATTGCCCAATAATTTTTTCCTGGAATCTATCCCCTGCTCCATTACATCTTCACTACTGTTGTTCCATATCTCCATGCAAAAGGCTTGGTGGTTGAGGGTTCGGAGGACAAGGCTTTCAGGTAGGCCAGAGTTGATCATGTAAGTGAGTGGTGGAACATAGTGGTAATTAGGTAGAGGGTTTCTGTGTGTGTTGGGTTGTTCTTTTTCTGGGTCGGGTATCTTATGAGCGTCAATGAGGTTTTGGATCTCATGTCTAAGGCGAGTGCAGTTGTCAGTGTCATGGCCTTCTTCTTGATGGACATAAAAGTACATGTTTAGGTTGAGGTGAGATGGCACAAAGTTTGGAAATGGTCTAGGTTCTAAAGGTTTTAAGAGTCATTGCATCTTCAGCTTTTCAAACACCTTTGACAAAGGTTTACCAAGATTGGAGAATCATTTGTTTCTGACAGCAGCGACCTCAACAGTAGCGGGCATTGTCCTTGAAGGCCCCTCAATGGTCCTATTCTGGCTGTAAAACTTCCAATTCTCGGCTTCCTCCTCCTCGATATCCATGACAGTTTCCTTCAATTGTCGAAAATCGCAAATGATAGAGGTCATCCTCCTCAGCTTGTTATAAATAGAGGGCTTGATGCCCTTAATGATCATCTTGATCTGGTCCTTCTCCGAGGGCCGAGTCTGTATTTTCAAGAGCTGGCTTCTCCAGCGATCTACATAATCCTTAAAGCTCTCCTCCGGCTTCTGTTTGGTGTTCTCCAAGTCACGAAGCGATAAGTCAATCTCCAAATCTGTGACATACTGATTCAGAAAGGCATCTGCTAATGCCCTCCACTCATCATTGACCTTTCTCTCCAGGCCATGATACCACACCACGGGTGCCCCCTCAAGTGGCATCCCAAACATCTTCTGAACCTGACACTTCAACAGACCCACCGAACTCATCACAGAAACATATTGTCGAAGATGGACCCTCGGATCTCCATTCCCATGGAACTTGGCTATGTCGGGCATCTTGAACTGAGAAGGCAACTGCTCCTCGAAAGTCATCGCCTCGTAATCTAGTAAATCCTCATGCTTACCCCTCATCTTACAAGTAACTGACTCTACATGATCCATGAGTTTCAGTAATTTTGCCTGAGACTCGGCTACCCTTTCTGCGGCATACTCAGCCATGTCATCATCAAAAATAGGGATCTCATCACTCATCCTGTTCGGAGGCTCTTCACGCCTGATAATATCAGAGCTTGCTGCCCCTCCTGCACGGGTCACTACTATATTGGCCACAGCTACGATCAAAGCTTGCAACTGCTCGGTAATCTTAGTGAGATTAGTCTCTAGCTGATCCATGCGAGAACCCTCGTTATCTGACTCACTCATGTTTGCTAACGGTCTTTTGACGAGTCTCCCTTCCTCTCTAACCCAACGGAAATCTATGGCGGCTTTAAAACTATGAGTTAACATGGTACATGTATGCGTGCGATGCATGAAATATATAAAACACGTGAGGTAATCAAATATAATATATCCTTCCGACCTTATTTCTCTCACACTCATGGTAAACCTATTTTTGGTTCTATATCTGGCTTATTCTATGCACCGATGCAAGGTACACAAAAGCGCTCTCTCCTATGCTACGGGGCTAACCTTGGCTGCTCCGGTCCCTTTCCATCAGTAAAAGACAAAGACCGCCCATTTACAACATGGACTAAGTCGATTATGAGATCATGCCATTGTCTAGAAATGACGAATTGGGCTTTCGGCAACCGTGGTCATGGGGATGAACTTAGAAGCGTCCAAAAGTATACAAATATGTTGTAACAAGGCGTATCCTTTCTAGATGAAAGCTAGTGCGGATATCGAACTCATTCTTCTAGCATATTTGGATCATGTTTTGACTTTCTAAACCTATCAAGGTTTTCATACAAGTTAGCCCATTATCATTTCAAAGCATTCAATCATATTATTGCGAGGTGTAAACTTGTCCCAGTTGAAAAAGGCCTCACACGTTTACACTTTTGCAATAACGTGGCTAAACAACTTCAAATGATAGGGGGCCCAAACACAAAGTGGCCCATCGACATTTTAGAAGCTTTTGGCCCAATTTTCATAAGACACAAACTCGTCTCAGTTTAAATGGCCCAACAAGTTCACATCTCATGACAAGAAGTCCAAATGAATCCAAATGATGATGGTCCCAAACACAAGCATAAAAGGGTGGCTTCTATAGGTCATACAACTATGGTTCACATGCGGGTTTATAAGAGTATAGATAAAGGCTCCCGTAGGCGAAGGATTGCCCACAACTAGGTCTCCCCTCTCAAGGGTTCGAGCGACCAAGTGAGCGCACCTTTTTTATACCTTAAGGTATGTGCCAACGAGTGATGGTACCATATAACGATCAGCTGCTTCGAGCGAAAACGACTTCACGATACATGAATAACTGTCAAATGGATTCCTCTATTGAAAATTCCCCAGAGGGAGGGTGGAGCGAACTCTCTTAAATACCCTTACCTCTTAGGCTCTTATCGCCTTGGTGACAAGAATAAACAATAGATCCTCCAAATTAGTCCATCACTTTAAATATACTTTAAGGTAAGCTTCGAGTAAATGATTATCTAGATGTTTTCACAGCTTTTCCTTTTGGCTATAAAAGGTAGTGAGTGAAGGAAGACACCAATTCATTATCTAACTCTAATAATACCTTTGGTTAAATCAACTTTAGTTTGGAAAGTTTTATTAACCCCTTGGTCCCAATCCACTTGTAGACAAGGTTAACTAAAGCAAAAATCACAAACATTACAAGACATTATTTCGGGGCCGATTCTCTATCCCCAGTGGAGTCGCCAGACTGTAGACACGACCACAGAGGTGGGCGACGCTATCCGAGCTCGCGGCCCAGTCGGGAGTATGGAGTAACCCGGGGGGACTAAATCAGAGAATAAATGGAGTCGCCACCCAGTGTGAACTGGGAAATGATTTAAGGCCGCACTCACCCCTCGCAAGGGAAGACCTCAAACCGTTGGGTTCAGAATGGTCCCTTACTTGTGCCAATTGTAATGAAAGGATTTATGCAATAATATAACCAAGTCTTATGCAACACATGCAAGATAATTTAAATAAACACACAAATTTCCACACCCATAAACGTAAATAAAAATGAAGGCAAATGCATAATCCCATAAACGTATTGAATAATAAAGCGCAATAATGTAATTAATAATAACTGTAAAAGCGTTAATAATGAAAGCGGATAATTAAGTACATAATGTAAAAGAAATAACTAAAGAGGCAAACATGCATGGAAGTAAACGTGAAGTGATGCAGCAGAATGAATAAAGATAACTAATAGGATGAATACGCAGCGATAAATAACGAAAAAAAGGGTGAATAACAAAATTTAAAAAAAAGGTGTGACCCGGCGCGACAAAACATCGTGGTAAAGGTAGTATTTTGGGCTTTTCTCCCTCAAATTGAGGACCTTTAGCTCAACGTTATTAGTTCATGCGCACGAGATAGCAATGCATAAATAAATAAGGCAATAACAAGCGAAAAGTAAATAACATAATAATAAAAAGATGCGACCAAGGCCAACATCTATATGGTACTTCGTATGCCTGATTGAACGTATTTCACATTCAACCAAGTATACTTCGTCCGGCGCGGCAAAACATCGTGGTAAAGGTAGCCTTTAGGCATTTCCCTCGAATAGAGGACCTTTAATCCATCATGATTAGCCCATGCGCACTAGAGTAACAATGCGTAAATAAATAACATGCGGAAATTAAATAACGTAATAATAAAAAGGCGTGACAAAATATTGTGGTAAAGGTAGCCTTTTAGGCTTTTTCTCCCTCAAATTGATGACCTTTAAACCAACGTAATTAGCTCGTGCGCATCAGGTAACAATGCATGAATAAACAAATGAATAATATGCGAAAAGTAAATAACAGAATAATAAAAAGGCACGGCAAAATATTGTGGTAAAGGTAGCCTTTAGGCATTTCCCTCGAACGGAGGACCTTTAAACCAACGTAATTAGCCCATGCGCACTAGATTACAATGCATAAACAAAGAAACAATACATAGAAATAAAAATAACAGAACAATAAATATAGATTTAAATCACAAAATGAAACACGTGGTTGAAATTTTCTCAAGCGATATGTGGAGTTGTATCCCAAGTACAGACCGCACTACCATCCATTCGGATTCGGCTACGGAATTTACGTCTGGGTTTCCATCTGATATACCGCGAGAGATAACACCAACCATTTTACATAACACAATCATTAACTCAATGTATACATTAAATATGATAATGCATGTGATGAAACAACAATAAATAACGGAAGTGATAAATAGTAAGCTAAGTGCGAAATATTAAAGGAAGATAAATGATTGAAAATAAATGCGGAATAGTAAAACAATGATAAATATAAATTAAATGCGAAATAGAAATAAAGATAAATGCGGAATATTAAAGAGATGTGACCAATAGTTTGGCCATTTTTAATATAGGACTTCGCATGCCCAGTTGGACGTATTCCACGTCCAACCAAGCATGCCATGTCCTGGATAACAAAATAAAATATAGCAAAAGGGTGCCTTCGGGTCTTACCTTTTAAATCGCTTCCCGGGAGTGCGTTACGTCGTCGCTAGAAGGGTTAATGTTCCGTAACTTTTCTAATTTTCTAGTTCGGTATTTTCCTTCACTGTTTTGCTGTTTTCACTGCTGTTTTCTCCATCTTTCTTCACTATTTTTACTGCTGTTTGGTCATTGTATTTGCTCACCGTTTTAGGTTATTTTTGTGACTGTTTTGGACTACTTTTTTGTTACTATTTTGGTCGGTTATTATGGGGCTTTTGTATGTTTGTTGCTCGGCTGTGGAGGGTATTTGTGCTGCTGGTCAATGTTTTTGAGTTGTTACTCGGTGTATGGCTTTGTGTGTTGTTTTATAGGCTGCCGTATGTAGCTAGGTTTGTTTTTATTTATTTATTGTGCTTTTGGTCGGTTGAGGGCTGATTAGTCAAGGCTTATTCGCTGCGTGGCTTGGGTTTTGTTGTTATGCATTGAACGTGGGGTCCGCATGAGGGTTTATGTGTGTGGCGTGAAGCTGGGTCGGTTGTAGGTGCGTGAGTTGTCAGTCTGGTCTTATGGTTTGTGCTCAATTACCGTGTGAGTCTTGCTGAGTGTCTAGTTGTCGAGAAAGAGATGCTTGGGTTATGTGTGTGGCGTGAAGCTGGGTGAGTTGTGTTTTAACGTGAGGGTTTGCGTGAGTGGTTCGCTGCATGAAAGAGGGACGAGTGAGTGGTTATTAGTTTAGGGTTTGTTTTGTGGCCATATGAGTTGATAGAATATATGTGTCATGAATATGGAGAGCCAAGGAAGAGAGAGATGACCATTAGGGTTGGTTTAGGTCTCCTTTTATAGGAGTGGGCTAGGGTTTCCTTGCATGGGATTTTAAAAAAAGGAAACAAATATCATGCAATAAAGGGATGTGTTTGATTAAGGAAAGTATTTTTATTTTTGCTGGGGGAATTTCTTTAATTTGGGAGGTGATTTATTTAAATTAGGAAGGGGATTTGATCTAATTAGGTATGGGATTTGATTTGATTTGATTTATTTTGTGACATGTGTTAAAGGTGAATTTATTATTTTTGGATTGGGCTTTGGCGAAATGGGCTTTTCATGGGTTGCGAGGGTTTTGGGCCGAGGCTAAAATTTTAAAACAGAGATCCACCGAGCGAACCCGAGACCAAACAAACGAATTAAATTGATGATGTACTTATTCCTTGAATTTTCCCTTTCGACATCCGTTTCCCGCGACTTCCGCAACTTATCGGGTAGTGCCTACATACGAGGCTCATTATTGGGCTTTATGCAAAAATGCAGCGTCTACACACATATCTATGGCATCTTAGACTTGGTCATATCAACCTTGACCGAATAGAAAGATTGATAAAGAATGGAGCCTTAAACCAGTTAAAGCTCGGAACTTTACCAGTCTCCAAATCCTGTTTAGAAGGAAAAATGACCAATGGACATTTTACTGGAAATGGTATAAGAGCCAGTCAACTACTTGAGTTAATACATTCGAATATTTGTGGACCGATGAATATAAGAGACCGAGGTGGTTATGAATACTTCGTCACAATTATTGACGATTATTCCAGATATGAGTATGTTTACGTAATTCAGCACAAGTCATATACTTTTGAAAAGTTCAAAAAGTATCGTGCTGAGGTTGAAAACTAATTGGGTAAAACAATCAAAACTCTACGATCAGATCGTTGAGGAGAATACCTTGACAGAGATTTCGAGAAATTCTTAGTTGAGCATGGGATAATATCACAGCTCACAACACCTGGAACACCACCGCAAAATGGTAATGTAGAGAGGAGAAATCGGACCCTACTAGACATGATGAGATCTATGTTTAGTTATAGCTCACTACCTAGTTCGTTCTGGGGATATGCACTGCAAACTGCAGTGCATATCCTTAATGTAGTTCCATCTTAGTATGTTATTAAGACTCCCTTCAAGTTGTGGAATGGTCGTAAAACTAATTTACGATTGACCGGTGCTTACACACACGCGTATAACGTAAGCGCACATATCGTTCAAGTAGTATAAAAAGTATCGATCCCACGAGGACTTAATACCTAATCTATTAATTTTATGAGGTCAAATGATTACTAGTATCTAATAGGTTGATTAATTGATTTGAAATTATGATGATTTTAAATTTAAAAACAAGTGAATAAAATTGAACGAAAGTAGTTTTAAGAAAATTCAATATTATGAAACTATCTAGGGTTGTGAATATTTCTAATATCTTTTAAAAAATGAAGTTGTTATTTCATGTTTGTGTAATAAATCAGTTTACTAACCTGGAACACTAAATTATGCCAAAGCCTCTGTCGATGATCAGACGTAAATACCCAGTATAACCCAATTGAACCATATGTCTATGTCCACCAAATTACCTGGATTCATTAAGTTTAAGTTCCAATTATGGCTACCCCCGCCCGATAGGTATATGTCTATCCTGTAAGGAAATCTATTAAAGGGTTATCTATCCTCAATGAAGATCGTGGGCTATTAAGTCTAAGGCTGAAATCTAAAATTCCTTTGTCAAGTTTATTTTGGATTTACTAGATCAATCTTATTAATGGCCAATTAAAAAGACGCATTAAGCTTAAGACTTAATAAGTAAACCCTTAAATTACCCAAACTATAAAATAACCCCTTATAAACCAGTGATATAAGAATTCATCACAACCCCATATAACTAACTTAGTTACAACACATAACTAGGGCTAGTAAAAACTTAAAAGTGAAAGACATAAAGTAAAAATGCTGAAAAGTACTTGCGGTAAAGTAAAAGCTGAAAAGTAAATTACAATAAAATAAAATGCTAAGGTAAAAGGATCAACTTTTAAGACTACTAATTTAGATATCTCCATTAATAAAATATATTAACTTGTGATTATTTTACCAACCAGCCATATAGGTGGTAAGCTAATTAAGTCAAATTAAGTCCAACCAGCCATAAAGGCGGAACTAAAATAAACCTGCCATATAGGCGGTAAGAAAATTTAATTACCAACCGACCAATCTGGCGGTATCCTTGCTTAGTCAGGTTTAAACCAAATTAAAATGAATTACCAACCGACCAATATAGCGGTATCCTCATTAAGTCAATATTTTAAATAGTGAATATATTATATTTAAGGGAGATTAATCTAAATAGCAATAGTAAAAGAATTGCCTTTCACCATAGAAGGGGGAAGTTACCTCCTCATGTTGAATAGTAAAAACTGTAAAAGTAAAAAAAGTAAATTACTATTATTACAGAACATAATTAAAATTAATTACAAAACTAAAATTTAAAAGAAACTAGATAGAAAACTCCTTATTTACATCAGAGAATTCAGAGAGGAAGGTACATTTGAAACTGAAATTTCGAGCTCTATTTATAGGCGTCCATAAGTGCCACGCGTCGCGACGCGCATGTTTCTTCTTGCGTCGTGACACACTGACATGGCAAGCTCTGATTTTTCCATATCAGATTCTTATCTGACACGTGGCGATTGCGGATAAGGTGATAAGGTGACACATGGCAAGGTGGCTGGTAACTCAATGATTATGCTGACATGGCGATGACGTGGCGCTGACATGGCGATAGTGACTGTCGACACCATAGAATGATGACACGTGGCACGCTGTGATTGGCTGATGTTGACGTGGCATGTTGACTCGGTCAACTGGTGATGTGGACGATGACATGGCTGACAGGTGGAGTGACACGTGGCGACATGTGGTGATGGCGATTGTCGGAACCGTAAGATGATGACACGTGGCACGACACACGTTAGCAGATCGGCTGTGATGGTGACATGTAGCACGGCGCACGTTTACAAACTTTTGGCGCACGTTATGCGTCACGACGCAGACTGCGTGTCGCGACGAGCCCAATGACCAAAATGCCCTTTTGTGTTATTTTTCACTATTTTGGCTCCAAATCACCTCCAGAATATCCTGAAACTTTATTTATCTACAAAATAACACAAAACGCATCAAAATATTCACAAAACTCAAGAAAATATACAAAATATTAGGTCAAATGAGTGGGAAACAGTAATACATTTACCACTCATCACACCTCCAAACCTAACATTTTGCTAGTCCTCGAGCAAAACATAGAATAAAATAACATAAACATCTTTAAAATTAAATTTTACTAAGCCACTTTCGTAGGGATCATGGTTGCATTTAGTGTATGCAACAAGCTTTTAAACTCCTAGGTGTCCCTAGTGGACGAGTTGTAGTCTCGTGAGAGTTTACAGCAATGATATTCATAAAATTTTTGCAAAAGTAAAAATGTAGTAAAACTAATGCACGTAAAAGCAAAAAGACAAGAGAAAAGAGAATAAAGAAGTTAGTGACTAATCAGGTGAAACTTCTACTCCAAGTTACTAGTTGTTTTCTTTCTTTTTGAATTACTGAATAAGTAACTTCTCCGATTATATTTACCACTCTCCATATACATAGCCAACAAAATATTAATCAACTCATTTTTGCCCACATTAGTCACAAGTGCAGTTGCTAAGAGAGTAATATTTTTGTCCTAAAGATTTATCAGAATTCACATATTTTTGTAGCAATGGAATAATTTTTCTGATTTTTCTTTGATTTTTGATTTTTATTTATTTATATACAATATCTTCCATCTATGTAGCGAGTGTTGGGTCGGTGGCTCCCAAACCAGTTGGCTTTAGGGCACCAGGTGTTAAGACACCCCTACAGACTTAATCACTCAGACTTCAGATATATATATTTTTACAGCATCTTTGATCCATGTAGCGAGCTTTGGGCCAGTGACTCCCAAACCAGTTGGCTTTAGAGCACTAGGTGTTAAAACACATTTACAGATTTAATAACTCGGATCTCAGACGTTTTTTTTACTCCATCACTTTTTGAGATGCTTTCTCCAATTAAACTAGAGCACTGAATATTACAAACTTTTCAATTATAGCTCATGTCTGTATGTTACTATGCATGTTGATAATACCTACTAACTGAGCATATGAAAATCCATTTTAGTTAGTATTATGGAGAATTCTTGTGCTGCTTCTACGTATTGTGGCTTAACACCAACACTAGTACCGCAAAATACACATATGTTTTCAACTCGTCTTTTTGAAGTGGCTTCCATGTTTTACTCTGGATGTCTTCAAAAGTGCAATGATGAGTTGAATTTATAACATCTGAAAATGGTGAGTAAAATAATAGCACTAGTACCTGCCAAATGACAATTATTAGTTAACAGTAAAATTAATCGTGATAGTCAAAAAGGTCTTGATCATGTCGGAGAAAATAAAAGAAAACAACAAAATAAATTACAATTATTAGGAAAAGACAAAGATATATAATATTTATAATTATTTATGGCTTAATTGACGTCTATGCGTCAGGGACAAGCTTCCCATCCAATTTTCTTATAAATTGGAAAACATAGTCTTTTTGAGTCATATTCCCGAGACTTAACTGTTGTCTTTCTTTTTGGAATTGTGTATGGAATTTGCGAATGGCTATATCCACTGGGATGCGTCTCAAGAGTTGAAGATATATCATCTACAGACTCCTTACTCAAGCCACCCCTAATGAATTTAATTTTGTCTTCGCGATTATCAGACATCATTCCTAAAGAACGACAATGAGTATTGCAATTCCAGCGTGCACATTTATAATAAACACCCATTTGCTTAGCTCTACGTTTCTTTGCATATGTGCTTCTTCCAAAACCAGGCAGATGTGAAATAAAAGAGTCAGAAGAATCACATGCCAATCAGACCCGTGCTTCAATTACACAACGAATGTCATTAGGAACACCATGGATCGTTAGTAATCTCATCCGTTCCAAGCGAGCTTTGTAGACTTTCATCAGAGAGTTTTGAGGGAGAGAAGGAAATTTCTTGTGAAGATTTGCGAGAACTTCTTCCATCCTGAAATGTCTTAATCTGAAAAAACTAAACACACAAAATTAAATCACACCAAATCATTATATATACACAAATTGCATGGGTTGCCTCCCTGCTAGCGCTAAGTTTAACGTCGTCAGCTAGACGTGAATTCTTGAACGTTAGGCTGGATCTGAAAGTGTGACACTTTCGTTTTGTCGCTCAAATGATTCTCCCCAGTAGTGCTTGACATACTGACTGTTAACCTTGAATGTTTCGTTGGTGTTAGGATCCAGTAACTCAATAGCTCCATATGGTAAAACCTGAGTGATTACAAATGGACCTGACCACATTGATTTCAACTTTCCAGGGAAAAGTTTCAACCATGAATTGTATAACAACACTTGCTGCCTTGGTTCCAACTGTCTGTGCACTATTTTTCGATCATGCCATTTCTTGGTCTTTTCTTTGTACAATCTGGCATTCTCATAAGCCTGTAGAAGAAACTCCTCCAATTCGTTGAGTTGGTGAAGCCTTTTCTCTCATGCAGCTTGTGGATCAAGATTCAACTTCTTTAGTGCCCAGTACGTCTTGTGCTCAAGCTCAACTGGCAGATGGCACACTTTCCCAAACACCAATCGATATGGGGACATACCAATGGGTGTCTTGTAAGCTGTCTGATATGCCCATAATGCTTCATCCAGTTTTATTGACCAGTCCCTCCTTGTTGATCCAACAGTTCTCTCCAAGATTCTTTTGATTTCCCTGTTTGAAACTTCAACCTGTCCATTTGATTGTGGATGATAAGCAGTTGGAACCTTATGAGTAACTCCATATTTGGATAGGAGTGCATCAAAGTATCTGTTGTAGAAATGTGTGCCACCATTGCTGATAATTGCCCGAGGTGTTACGAACCGAGTGAAAGTGTTCTTTTTCAGGAATTTGATCACCACTTTTGAATCATTGGATGGTAGTGCAATTGCTTCAACCCATTTGGAGACGTAGTCTACAGCAACCAGGATGTACAAGTTTTCGAATGATAGAACAAATGGTCCCATGAAATCTATACCCTACACATCGAATATCTCCACTTCCAGAATATTTTGCAACGGTCTTTCATTTCTCCTCGAAATATTCCCCATTCTCTGGCACCTGTCACATTGAAGAGCAAAAAGATAAGCATCTTTAAAAAGAGTGGGCCAAAACAAACCTGATTGTAGGACTTTGGCTGTAGTTTTATTTCCGCTGAAGTGTCCGCCGTATGGTGACGAATGACAGTGTTGTATAACACTGTTGACCTCCTCCTGTGGAACACACCGTCTCAATAATTGATTAGCATACCGTTTGAACAGGTACGGCTCATCCCAGACATAGTGCTTGACTTCTTTGAAGAATTTCTTCTGTTGCTGAGTTGTCCATTCCAACAGCCATTTTCCTGACACAATGAAGTTGACATAGTCAGCATACCAAGGGGCATCTTGCTGTTTCATGGCGAACAACTGTTCATATGGAAAAGTTTCTTTGATTGACAGTTCTTTCCAGCTGTTTCTCCACTCTCGAGCCTCGATAAGTGATCTGCCACCTAGTTTTCTGTCTCTTTCCTATCTCGAATCTCCACGTTAAATTCTTGCAGAAGAAGTATCCAACGGATCAATCTGGGTTTGGCATCTTTCTTCGTGATCAGATATTTGATTGCTGAATGATCTGTATAGACCACCACTTTGTGACCCAGTAGATAGGAGCGAAATTTTTCAAAGGCGTACACAACTGCGAGCAACTCATTTTCAGTGGTTGTGTAGTTGAGTTGAGCTTCATTCAAAGTTCTGCTGGAGTAGTAGATGGTATGGAAAATCTTTGCTTTGCGTTGTCCCAAAACTGCACCTACATCAAAATCACTAGCATCACACATCACTTCAAATGGAAGGGTCCAGTCTGGTGCTACAATAATGAGGGCAGAAATCAGCTTTTGTTTTAAGATCTCAAAAGCTTCCTGGAATTCTTTGGTGAAGTTGAAAGGCACATCCTTCTCCAGAAGATTGCAAAGAGGTTTAGCAATATTAGAAAAGTCTTTGATAAATCTCCTGTAAAAACCTGCATGTCCAAGAAAGCTCCGAATTCCTTTGACTGATGTCGTCGGAGGTAGTTTTTCAATTGTTTCAATATTTGCTTTGTCTACCTCGATTCCCTTTTGTGAGATCCGGTGTCCAAGAACAATACCTTCCTGCACCATGAAGTGGCATTTCTCCCAGTTGAGTACCAGGTTGGTATCTTCGCATCTTTGTAATACATGTTCCAGATTTTGCAAGCAGTGGTCAAAAGAATCTCAAAACACAGAAAAGTCATCCATAAAAACCTCCATACTCTGCTCCAAAATGTCTAAGAAGATGACCATCATGCAACGCTGAAATATGGCAGGGGCATTACATAATCCAAATGGCATCCTGTAGAAAGCAAAAGTACCATATGGACAAGTAAATGTGGTTTTCTCCTGATCTTCTGGGGCGATAGAAATCTGATTGTACCTTGAATATCCGTCCAGAAAGCAATAGAACTCATGTCCCGCCATTCTGTCCAGCATCTGATCAATGAATGGTAGCGAAAAATGGTCATTCCTCGTGGCTTTGTTCAGCTTTCGGTAGTCCATGCATACTCTCCATCCAGTCACCGTTCTTATTGGAATCAGCTCGTTCTTTTCATTTGTGACTACATTGATTCCTCATTTCTTTGGCACACACTGCATAGGACTCACCCAAGTGCTGTCTGAGATGGGTTAAATGATGCCAACATCTAACCATTTGATGATTTCTTTCTTCACGACTTCCTTCATGATTGGATTGAGTCTCCGTTGATGCTCCACTGTGGGTTTGTACTCATCGTTCATTAGAATCTTGTGCATGTAAAATGATGGACTAATGCCTCGAATGTCTGCTATAGTCCAGCCAATGGCTCTTTTGTGCTCTCGTAATACTCTCAGCAACTTTTCTTCATGCTCTAATGTTAGTGAAAAAGAAATAATAACAGGTAATTCAGAAGAGTTTCCAAGAAATGCATACCTGAGATGGCTCGGTAGTAACTTCAGCTCCAGCTGTGGTGGTTCTTCAATCGAAGGCTTGATTCGATCCTTCTTCGGCAGTTCCAGGCTTTCCACTGGTGGTGTTGATTTGAATCGGAATGGTTTGTCAAGGTAGTTGATACATTCCAAGATTTCAGCATCTAGCTCACTGTCAGTCATGTTGGTGATGCAAGCTTCAAGTTTATCCATGAGAGTTGTATCAGTATCATGAACGATACTATCAACAACATCAATTCTGAAACATTCTTCTTCCTTTTCATCGCTCGGGAATTTCATGGCTTTGAAAACATTGATGGTAACTTCTTGGTCTTGAACTTTCATAGTCAATTCTCCTTTTTATACATCAGTCACAGTTCGTCCTGTCGCCAAGAATGGTCTTCCAAGGATTATAGGCACATCTTTGTCTTCTTCCATGTCAAGGATAATGAAATCTGCTGGAAGAATGAGTTTTTCGACTTTGACCAGCACATCTTCAACAACACCTCTTGGAAATACGAGCGTTTGATCAGCAAGTTGTAGTGAGACTAAGGTAGACATTGCTTCTCCAATTTGCAGTTTCCTAAGTCACATAAAGCCTTACCGATATAGTGTTCTCCAATGGTGCATGGGACAGTGAAACTGTAAGGATCTTTCAACTTTGGGGGGAGTTTCCTCTGAATGATGGCACTACATTCTTCCGTCAATGCTACTGTCTCATAATCTCCCAATCTCCGTTTTCTTGAAAGAATGTTTTTCATGAATTTTACATAGCTGGGCAATTCTTCCAAGGCTTCTGCAAATGGAATGTTGATGTGCAGCTTTTTAAACACCTCCAGGAATCGAGCAAACTGCTTGTCCAGTTTGTTTTTCTGAAGTCGCTGTGGAAAAGGTGGAGGTGGAGTGATCTGATATTTTTCTTTTTCCTTTGCTTCTTTTTCCTCCTTCTGTGGAATTGCATCTTTTGGAACTTCTTCAATTGTTTCCTTGATTCCAACATTTTTGTTGATTTCAGTACTGCTTTTCAAGGTGATGGCTTGACATTGCTCATTCCCTCGGTTTCTTAGATTAGATTCTGTGTTGCTGGGAAGATTACTTGGCGGTCTGTAACTTTGAGCATTGGCCAATTGTCCGATTTGATTCTCCAGTACTTTGATGGAAGCATATTGGCTCTGAAAGATAGCATCATATGCTTCTTGTTGCTTTTTGAACATCTCTGCAATCCATTCTTTCATTTCTGGTTCTTTTTCATGTTCCTGGCCTTTGTTCCGTTGTTGAAATCCTGATAGTGGATAGTTCTGCTGTTGGAATCCAGGTGGTGGATTGTTTTTTTGTCCTGAATTGTTGCTTTATGTAAAATTGGGATGATTCCTCCACCTGAGGTTGTAGGTGTTGGAATATAGATTGTTCCCCTGTCTGTTGAAATTGTTAACATAGTTCACTGTCTCTTCTTGTTGGTTGTAAGATTCTGACTCAGGTACTCCTCCAAATGGTGAACTTGTGGATCCACCATTAACTTTCATGTTAAGAGTTTCCAGATTTTTACAAATCACATCCAGCTTGGAATTCAGTGCTGTGTTGGCTCCAACTTCATAAATTCCTGCAATTTTTTGGATCATGCTCCTTTAGTTGGCCATAAAGAATTATTGTTGGCCATTTCTTCAATTAAGTCCCAGGTCTGATCTTCTCCTTTTGCCATCAAAGCTCCTCCAGCAGCAGCATCAATTATAGTTCTCATTATTCCAGAAAGTCCATTGTAGAAGGTTTGGACTTGTAGCCACTCTGCGATCTCATGATGAGGACATTTGCAGAGTAAATCTTTGAATCTTTCCCAAGCTTCACAAATGGATTTTGAATCTTGTTTCATGAAGGAAGTGATGTCATTCCTCAACTTTGCAGTTCTGGCTGGTGGAAAGTACTTTGCAAGGAATTTGTTGGCTAGAGTGTTCCAAGTTGTGATAGAACCTGCTAGTAACGAATGTAGCCAAGCTTTAGCTCTGTCTTTCAGGGAATATGGAAAAACCCGCAGTCTCATTGCTTCTTCAGCTGCTCGGTTGTAATTGAAAGTACCACAAACTTCCAGGAAGTTGCTGATGTGGGCATTAGGATCTTCAGTTGTATTTCCCCCAAACTGTACTGACTGTTGAATCATCTGGATGCATGTTTTGATGTCACCCGTATTTGCTGGTAAGGGAGGAAGTACAATACAAGAAATGAGTCCGTCAACCACCGGAATGGTTCTGTCTCGAATGGGAATCAGTGGTGCAACGTTCAAAGGTTCAGGTTCCATGTTAATGATTGCTTCTTGGCCTTCTCGCATTTCCTTTCTTAACTGTCTGATGGTTATTTCAATTTCTAGGTCGAGCGGTCGGAGTTCAAACCTTCTGGTTCGTCTCATGTAGTTTTTGAGAACCTGAAACACAAGAAAACAAAAATAATAAGTAAACAGAAATTAGATACAAGTAAAGGTATCTAACCCCTAAACTAATAGTAAAAGATAAATAAGTCCCCGGCAACGGCGCCAAAAACTTGACGGGTGCTTACACACACGCGTATAACGCAAGCGCACGTATCGTTCAAGTAGTATAAAAAGTATCGATCCCACGAGGACGTAATACCTAATCTATTAATTTTATGAGGTCAAATGATTACTAGTATCTAGCAGGTTGATTGATTGATTTGAAATTGTGATGATTTTAAATTTAAAAACAAGTGAATAAAATTGCACGAAAGTAGGTTTAAGAAAATTCAATATTAGGAAACTATATAGGGTTGTGAATCTTTCTAATATCTTTTAAAATATGAAGTTGTTATTTCATGTTTGTGTAATAAATCGGTTTACTAACCTGGAACACTAAATTATGCGAAAGCCTCTGTCGATGGTCAGACGCAAATACCCAGTATAACCCAATTAAACCATATGTCTATGTAAACCAAATTACCTGGATTCATTAAGTTTAAGTTCCAATTATGGCTACCCCCGCCCGACAGATATATGTCTATCCTATAAGGAAATCTATTAAAGGGTTATCTATCCTCAAGGAAGATCATGGGCTATTAAGTCTAAGGCTGAAACCTAAAATTCCTTTGTCAAGTTTATTTTAGATTTACTAGATCAATATTATTAATGGCCAATTAACAAGACGCATTAAGCTTAAGACTAAATAAGTAAACCTTTAAATTACCCAAACTATAAAATAACCCCTTATAAACCGGTGATATTAGATTTCATCACAACCCCATATAACTAACTTAGTTACAACACATAACTAGGGCTAGTAAAAACTTAAAAATAAAAGACATAAAGTAAAAATGTGAAAAGTAATTGCGGTAAAGTAAAAGCTGAAAAGTAAATTACAATAAAATATAATGCTAAGGTAAAATGATCAAATTTTACGACTACTAATTTAGATATCTCCCTTAATATAATATATTAACTTGTGATTATTTTACCAACCAGCCATATAGGCGGTAACCTAATTAAGTCCAACTAGCCATAAAGGCGGAACCAAAATAAACCTGCCATATAGGGGTAAGAAAATTTAATTACCAACCGACCAATCTGGCGGTATCCTTGCTTAGTCAGGTTTAACCAGATTAAAATGAATTACCAACCGACCAATATAGCGGTATCCTCATTAAGTCAATATTTTAAATAGTGAATATATTATATTTAAGGGAGATTAATCTAAATAGCAATAGTAAAAGAATTACCTTTCACCCTAGCAGGGGGAAGTTACATCCTCATTTGAATAGTAAAAACTGTAAAAGTAAAAAAAGTAAATTACTATTATTACAGAACGTAATTAAAATTAATTACAAAACTAAAATTTAAAAGAAACTAGATAGAAAACTCCTTATTTACATCAGAGAATTCAGAGAGGAGGGTACATCTGAAACTGAAATTTCGAGCTCTATTTATAGGCATCCATAAGTGCCACGTGTCGCGACACGCATGTTTCTTCTTGCGTCGCGATGCGCTGACGTGGCAAGCTCTGATTCATCCATTTCAGATTCTTATCTGACACGTGGCGATTGTGAATAAGGTGATAAGGTGACACGTGGCAAGGCGGCTGGCAACTCAATGATTATGCTGATGTGGCACTGACATGGCGATAGTGACTGTCGGCACCATAGAATGATGACATGTGGCATGTTGTGATTGGCTGATGATGATGTGGTGATGACGTGGCACGTTGACTCGGTGGTGATGTGGATGATGATGTCTCTGACAGGTGGAGTGACACGTGACGACACGTGGTGTTGGCGATTGTCGTCACCGTAAGATGATGACACGTGGCACGGCGCACGTTAACAGATCGGCTGTGATGGTGACACATGACACGACACACGTTAGTAAAGTCAAACTTCTCAGATTCTGACATGTGGACCCAGTGCACGTTAGGAAACTTGCAGCGCACGTTAGGCGTCACGACGCCCAATGACCAAAATGCCCTTTTGTGTTCTTTTTCACTATTTTGGCTCCAAATCACCTCCAGAATGTCCTGAAACTTTATTTATCTATAAAATAACACAAAACACATCAAAATATTCACAAAACTCAAGAAACTATATAAAATATTAGGTCAAATGAGTGAGAAATAGTAATATATTTACCACTCATCAACGACATTTTCGCATATGGGGGTGTCCAACACATGTGCTGAAGAATAAGACTACAAAGTTGGAGCCACGTTCTCAGGAGTGCCTATTTGTAGGCTATCCTAAGGATCCTAGGGGTGGATTCTTCTATAGTCATGATGATAACAAAGTATTTGTGTCGACAAATGTTACGTTTCTAGAGTAGGACTATATAAGGGAGTTCAAGCCTCGAAGTAAAATGTTACTCAATGAGTTACTTGCTGGTTTCACCAGCACACCATCATCAACAACGGTTGATAAATACATAGCACCTTCGACATTTGAGCGTCAGATGCAAGTTAGTCAGAATGATCTACCACCTAGACACAGTGGAAGAGTTGTACGACAACCTGATTGCTACATTGGGGTTGGAGAGGCAAAAGTTGTCGCATCCAGCGATGGTATAGATGATCCATTGACCTATCACAGTGCAATGTATGATTCTGATAAGAGGAATGGCTCAAAGCCATAAGCCTAGAGATGGAGTCAATGTACTCCAACTCAGTCTAGGAACTTGTAGACAAACCTGATGGGGTAGGTTGCAAGTGGATCTACAAGAGAAAGAGGAGAGCAGATGGGAAGGTACAGACCTTCAAGGCTAGGCCAGAAAGAGGGAGTTGACTACAAGGAAACTTTCTCTCCAGTAGCCATACTCAAATCGATCTGCACTCTTCTATCCATTGCCGCATATTATGACTATGAAATTTGACAAATGGATGTCAAGATTGCATTCTTGAATGGTAATATTGATGAGAGTATCTATATGGTACAATTATAGGGGTTCATAGCCCAAGGTCAAGAGCAAAAGGTTTGCAAGCTGTAAAGGTCCATTTATGGACTTAAGCAGACATCTCGATCTTGGAACATAAAATTTGATACCATGATCAAGTCTTTGGATTTTGAGCAGAATATTAATGAGCCTTGTGTATACAAGCGCATCATTGACGGGAAGGCTGTTTTTCTTGTTTTATACTTTACTTATTGGGAATGATATAAAGATATTATCAGACGTGAAAACTTGGCTAGCTAACCAATTCCAAATGGATCGTAAGAAACAACTATTAGCTATGTCTCATGCATCATATATCGACAAGATCATTGTGTGATTTGGGATGCTGAATTTCAAGAAAGGCAATCTGCCTTATCGGCATGGAATTCATTTGTCAAAATAACAATCTCTTAAGACACCTCAAGATGTTGAGGAAATGAGACATATCCCATAAGTAGTCTCATGTATGTTATATTATGCACGGGACCAGACATCTGTTTTGCAGTGGCAGTAGTCAGTAGGTTTCAGTCGAACCCAAGATTGGATCACTGGGTGGCTGTGAAACACATTCTCAAGTATCTTAAGAGAACGAGAGATTATATGCTTGTGTATTCCGGTGAGGATATGATCCTAAAGGGATATACGGACTCTGATTTTCAGACAGATGTCGATTCTAGGAAATCAATATCTGGATAAGTGTTTACCCTAGGTGGTGGGGCTATAGTATGGCGGAGTATAAAACAATCTTGCATTGCTGACTCCACTATGACTCACTAACTTTCAATTTTTGAATTGCTCTATCTTAATATTTTTGAATTGCTTTTGGTCATGATTCAATAATTTTGATGATAAGAATTTAACATAATGAATGATATTCAGCTAGTGATTCATGAATGTGATTGTGATAATATGAATTTGACATTATATTATAAATATTTTAAACTTTTATTTATGTGTCATAATTTGCAAACCGTCAAATATATATATATTTTTTTATGTTACGAAAAAGTATTAATATTTAATTAAAAAAAATTGTATTATTAAGAGAGTAAGGGAATTCAATATTTTAAAAAATCGTAAAAAATCAGCTGGGTACTAGTGCGGGTTTGGTAATTTATTTTTACATACGAGTGCAGGTTTGGTAATGAAAATTAAAACTCCCAGTAGGTATGGTGCGGGTTTGATAATTTATTTACATATGCGGGTGCGGGTTTGGTAATGGCAAACTCCCACCAAACCCTACTCACCGCCATCCCTAGTCATGGCCGAGAGCTTTGTGTAGGGGAGGCGGGATGGTTTTTTATTTCTTTTCCTTGTTGATTTGATGATGATGTTTTGGACATGAAGAAATGAGTGGTGTGGAAATGGTTGTGTGTGTATTGGTAATGTGGTTGTAAGGTTTTTAGTGGTGTTGATGTTAATGATGTACATGCTAGAAGTGATGGAAATAGCATGAACTTATGGATGCTGTCAATGTGGATGACAAATGGGTGGGGAGGAATGCGAACATTTAAGGGAAGACGTGAAATTAAGTTTATTGCTTGCATATGGCCGATTAAGGCCTAGTTGGGTGAACGTACATAAACCGAGACATGTAATGGTTGTTTATTGCCTTTATGGTGGGGTAAATTTTACAACATTCGGATACCCCAATAAGCCTAATCATGCTTATATGTTTATTTGTCGTTTTAGCAATGTCGTGGAAACTTTCGATTCGATAATAGTCTAGTCAGGCGTTAATTCATCGTTAGTAAACATATTAGAACTTGGCTTTTAGGTGTCATGCATTCATATATCATTTTTATACCCGCTCAAGTTTACAAAGCATCATTGAGATTGATGTTTCTTGACTTTTATCTTTTGTAGATTCAGCACCGGATCGTCGAGCTCAATGCGACCTCCAGAGAATTCGAGTATTGTCATAGCTCAGTGAGTGGATGTGCGTTTTCATTATTCATTAGTTCTACATATCTCACAGCTTGACACAAATTTTATCATTTAAAGCTTTATGATTTACATTTATGTTTTTGTTAATTAACACTTTCTCCAATAGAAACTTTCTTATGCTGGCTACTTTTAAGAACCATTTTCATTTTTCACGCTATTACGTTTGAGCTTGTACCCAAGTTGATATGTTTATTGATTTCCAATAACAAGTTTATGAAATTTTATGATTTCAAACTCCAGTGGATAGCCGTTCTCTCACCTTTAGTGTCCTGGGATTGTTCGGGTGGTCTCATGGGGTACTGATCACCCCTATGAGGCGTATCCATGTTCACGATTTAATTTTCCCTACTTACGTGGTGTCAGGTCCCGCTAAATAGGTTTCATGTCCCCAAACTATGAAGCTGGTGATTTTCAGGACCATGATTTATGTTTAAAACTTGATTTGCCATCAGACATAAACTCTTGCATTATATTTGCTTCACTTTGTCCAGTAAAATTGAAAGTATGTTTTTTTTTATTATAATATTATTTTTCTACTCTTTGTTTCAGCATTCACTCACTAAGTCTTCAATGACTGACCCCCAACTATTCACTATTTGATTGCAGGCCCAAGTCTTGACACTTTTGGTGAGACTCCACTTTTGATCTTGCAGACAGCCTGAAATTGATGGTGTACCAAGAGCAGTTATAGGTGTCATGCTTGTATAAGGTCGAACAAGTATTTTGTTATATTTCAGTTGGGTTTCTGTAAATACTTAGAATTATTTATATGCTTGTGTGTATATATATATATATATATAATATATATATATATATATATATAACACTTCGTAATGATTATGAATGGTTGCCTTTGATGTGATTATTATACTTATGACTTGTTTGAGATATAGATCATGCATCACAGGTTCATCCATTAGATTTGAGATAGGATGCGTAAATCATTGCAGGGCAGCAGTTTCATGTCTTAGGTGTAGGGGCAGTTATGCCATCCTTTCCCTGCCGGTTACTTTTTGGATATACTGGATGTGACATCTGCTGTAAATTCTTCAAATATGATTGGTTAAGATGGAGGAGGGACATGTCCCTTGGATGGTACCCTATAAAGACATGTCCTCCAATTGAGAAGCATGGAAGAAGTACAATCTTTTGGAGGGTTGCACCTCAACCCAAAGGGTGTCCTTAAGGCACCCTTCCATGCCTTTATAAGGAAGGATCCATGTTCATTCTCAACATCTGAAGGAAATCCGAATTTTGTGAGTCACATTTTCATTGTTTTGTAAGAAAGAGTTCCACCATATTCCAAGTTCAAACACTTGTCAAGGAGTGCCCCATTGAACAAGAAGAATCCAAGGAATCCTGGGAGAACGTTAGCCACATTGCATCCGTAGAGCACCGTGACGGAGGCTAATAAGTTCTTAAGGACAGAGAATCATCTCAACTTGGACGTTGTTTATCAGGTTTTTCTAGTTTTCAAAGTTATAGGGTTTTTCTTGTTAGTGTAGATCTAGTTTGTATTCTGTGTTTTGATTGTTTAAAGCATGTTAATTTTATGTTTAATGACACTAAACCACCAACAATCTTAAGAACTTGTTATTTTAGTGATTTTAGATAGAAATTCGCATGCTTAGATAAGGAAATTTTCTGGAAAATATCGTATGTGCATGAAAAATACGTAAGGGCGTTCGAACGCCCGACGAACGCGAAGGCAAAAATTTGAAATTTTGTAAGAACGTTCGAACACGTCTTCAATTGCAACTCGAACGCAAGCCTTCTGCCTAAGAACGTTCGAACACGTCTACAAATGCAAATCGAACGCAAACCCTCTGACTTAAAACGTTCGAACGCGTCCTAAACGCAACACGAACGCAAACTCACTGGAATACTTCGTTCGAACGCGTTTCTTGACGCCACACGAACGTAAACTCTATGGAATATTCCGTTCAAACGCGTTCTCGAACGCTCCACGAACGTGAACTCTTTGGAACACTTCGTTCGAATGCGTTCTCGAACGCAACACGAACGTGCACACACTAGACAGTCTCGTTCGAACGTAGATACGAACGCGACACTAATGAATTAGTCCTGGAATTGTTTATAAACTGAATAAACTTAGATTCATTTAAGTAATCATAATATTAACTTAGTAAATCATATACTGAATCACAATAATATTGGTAGTATAGATTTAAGTTATTATTAGGGTGTTCAATTATCACAAGCATACACATAGTGATAAAGTTGAAAATTAATTGTGTGTTGCATACTTAGGTGAGAATTTAAAGTGTAATCATACACAAGTAATTCCATCCAATCTTGATTGACACATACACATATATCTACACATCGAATATTGTATTGTGAAATTAAAAATGTATTACTAAGTTTTGAATCGATAAGAGATTCTATTGAGAAAGTGTTTAAATGATATTCTGTCAAAAAGGCGATAAGAGCCTAAGTGGTCAGAGATTTAAGTTGTTATTCTGGACCCCCCTCGTCCTATAGGAATATTCCATTATTTACTTTTCATAAGAAAATTTAGTCGAAATTCAAGGACTTGTGTTTATTGGTACTACTGTCTAATAGAACAACGAGTGGATACTTGGTTTCTCACTTTGAACAAGATCATTTGTTGATCGTTGTGCAATTTGTCTTTTGTAGACTTATTGACCCCTGTTGGTTTTCCAGTTACATATGACTAGCGAAAACATCACAGTACCGGTCGCTCATGGAGAAAAGCTGGAAAAATTTGGTGGGACAAACTTTAAACAATGGCAGAGCAAAATGTTGTTCTACCTGACAACTCTCCAGTTGGCTAACTTCCACAAAGATCCTCCGGGTCCTGTGGAGGGTGAATCGGAAACAGTCAAGGAATTGCGAGAACAGACATGGTTGTCTGGTGACTTCTTGTGCAAAAACTACCTTTATGGTGGACTTGACAATACCATGTACAATGTGTACCAAGGCATGACTTCTGCGAAGATTCTCTGGGAATCTCTCGAGAAGAAATATAAAACCGAGGATGTCGGGCAAAAGAAATTTGTCGTGGGTAGGTTCCTAGACTACAAGATGGTAGATTCAAGAATAGTAATGTCTCAGTTCGGTAAATTGCAATTAATCATTCATGAAATACTGGATGAACGAATGAAACTCTGTGAGACGTTTCAAGTTGCCACCATAATTGAAAAGTTTCCTTCATCATGGAATGACTTCAGGAGCTATCTGAAACACAAAAAGAAGTAGATGGGCCTTGAAGACCTTGGAGTCCGGCTGAGGATTAAAGAGGACAATAGGAAGTCCGAGAAGGCCAGCTACAAGACTATGGAGTCTAAGGCCAACATCGTCGAGGGTGTAAAGGGTAGCAAGAAGAGAAAGAACAGTGGAGCTGATTCTTGCCAAGCTAACAAAAATTTCAAGGGGAAGTGCTACAACTATGGAAAGAGCGGTCACATGGAAAATGACAGCAGAAACAAAAAGTCTCAGGACAAGGGCAAGAAAAAGAAAAATGAGGCCCATGTCACTGAAGATGAGCAGCTGGCTGATGAGATCTCAGAGATGAACCTATCAGCAGTGGTAACTGAAGCCAACTTGGTTGGGAATCCGAGAGAATGGTTGGTAGACATTGTGGCTACACGCCATATCTGTGAAGATAGCAAGATGTTTTCCTCGTATCAGAAGGTCGATGGCGGCGATCATCTGACAATGGGAAACTCGTCTACCTCCAGAGTGGTTGGACAAGACACAATGGTTCTGAAGATGACATCCGGAAAAAAGCTTACATTGAAGAATATATTGCATGTTCCAGATATTCGGAAGAATTTGGTCTCGGGCAATCTCCTTAGCAAGGCTGGTTTTAAGCTTGTATTTGTTTCTGATAAATTTTTATTGACTAAAAATGATGTGTATGTAGGAAAATTATACTATTGGACAGTTATGACCCATAGCGTCACTATTTGTACAGATCATGGTGTTGTTGTACAAATTAACTATCTGACAAAGGAAATTGCTCTTTTATCATTTGTGATTAGATAACCGAGATATATAAATGATAGAAGGTCCATATGATTAGTTCCTGGATTGAGATGATATGAGACAGTATCAATCCACGAAGGTTTAATCATTAAATATCCCTAGTCAGAGTATTATCGAGATTGAACATCAATAATGCGAAAAAGACTAGTATTACACTTGTGCGCGTTGTGAGGGCATAACGGCAAAGTTCTCATAAATTTGGGTATAGGATACTCATGCAAGTCTAATAGGAGGTTGTGTTTACAGATGGTACGAAAACAGCTTCACTTTGGATAGACCCCTCGAAATTCCATTGGTAGTATAACTATGTGTCTATGGAACTCCGAATCAGGGTAGGTGTATTTGGTCTTAACCTGAGACTTGCACTGCTAATGCTTGCGACAATCAATATACTTTGGTTTGGTCATCCAGGGCTTTAACAGGTTCTGTGTACGCCTCTGCTGGGTATATTGAGAATCGTAGTGTGCTGGGTGTGATGTCAAGACGGAAGTATCACTCCAGTCATAATGGAGATGATGGTCACGTAGGATACGAAATACGCAATACTACATATACTACGCCTGATATAGATCACCATATTCAGGTAAGGATATTTCTGGAGAATTGGCTAGGCATGACACTTTGCTAGAAGCCAACCTTGTCTTGTAAATCGGTAAAAGCGTAGTACTAGGTACTTACGTGTTCGGATAGTCCGACGACCGGATTTACTGCCAATATATCTGGGGATCTCATGGGTCGCTTCCCGAAGATTCACCGATGACGTATGACTCGCACTTTATTAATCTGGGATTAATTAGATGAGAGAGAAAATTAATCTGGGATTAATTACGGAGATATTTTATCTGGGATAAAATATTAATTAAAAGAGAGAGAACGATTAATTTGGAATTAATCGATAAAATAATATATTCGGTATATTATACGAAATTGGATTTCGACGCGGAATTAAAATTAGATTTTAATTCGGGCGAACGAGTTAATTTAGAATTAATTCGTTAGCGATGTGAATAGTGATTTTTGCTAGGCATAATTATTTAATTACGTCGCAACAGAAAATTTGTTAATTTAGAATTAGCGAACCCAAGCCCGGGAGTGTTTGCGGGCGCACTCGCATTGCGAATTAAAGTGCGGCCCATAAGTCACATCAAGCATCAAATCACTAGTCAATCAATTGATATGATGTCTAGTCACTTTGAGTGATTTGACAACTTGTCATTGTGATTGATGGTGGTAGTTGGCAAAGCTTTAATGCTTTGACTTTTTGGAAAAGGAAAAATGGTATATGTTTATTTGTTTTTTGAAAACAATTAACTAATGCATTTTTTTGTAACAACCAACACATCTCTCTCTCTCACTCTTCTTTCTTCACTCACGCCCAAAGGGCTGATTTCCTCTTCTGTTTTCTGCCAAACTGCCGAGAATGAGGAGGAGTGCAAGGGTGATTTTTGTGGCAAGAATTACCAAGTGCTAGCACACATTCGGGGTCTTACGAAGGTGATAGGGAACCACACTTGTGAGCTTGGAATCACAACACAAAAGCTTGGAGCTTGGAGGACCAAGATGGCCGAATTTTTGGAACTTCAAAACAGCCCAATGCCGAGTCTTGGAGGAGAAAAGCTTGAAGTTTTGTTGTTCCTCGCATCGCTCAACTGATCATTGTGAGTATTCCGCAACTTCCATGTTGTATTCACATGTATGTTTCATTGCTTAAAACGATCCCGGTTAGACCGTAGAAACCCAACAATGGTATCAGAGCGTGGTTGAGCATGAAACTTGAACTTAGGGTTAAAATTGGGTAAATTGTATTTGAGCATGATTTGATAAAATTACTTGATTGAGTATGCTTAAATGATGTTTAATTGAAGTTTGATTGGATCAATTTTTGCCCAATTATTTGCCTTGGCCGAGAGGTATAGAACCTTAAATGGTCATGGTGATTTTTGATTTTAATCATTGGATGAGTTGGAATCATGTTGGGAATGTTGATTTAGGATTGAATTGGATTGAATTCGGAATCGATTTGAAATTCCCCATATTGCCGAGACTATATGAGCATGAAATGGGTTTGATTTTGATTAAAATATGTTGGACATGTTTTGATGATAATGAGCATAATTAATTGTGTAAATTGATGTTTTAGAAATGTTAATTTGGGTGATTAATTATGGCATTACACTTTGAGTAATTAAATTGTGAAATTGGAATTTTGGAATTTAATTATGTTGGGCCAAATTTGGAATTGGGCTTGTAAAGTTGTAATTGGGCTAATTGGGCTTGGTTGTACCAAGATTGGTTTAGGCAAATTGGTTGGATCCAATTGGGCCCAAAACCATTTCCATAAAGTCCAATTATGACTTAATGGACCTTTAATATTTTAATTGGGCCTAATGGGCCTAAATTGGTTTCTAGGCACATAAGGGTGATTCCTTAAATGGACTTTGGTAATTGGGTTTGACCCATGTTGACCAAAAGTTCATGCCTTAAGAAATTAATTAAAAGCACATTGGACTTTAATTAAATTAACATTGGATGTTAATCGGACTTTGAGACCCATAACGATTAGATTTAGAATCTAAGTCGTAAAGGTTCGTTAATAAAGTGTAATATTTAATTTGGAATTAAATAGTGAATTAGTATTAAATGCATTTTAAATTGTATTTAATTTTGTAGTTTAATATAATTCAAGAATTCGTACTTTGAGTACTTATTCACAAAAACGAGTTGGACTCGCGCAAAATCAAATCGTTATTTGAACATTGGATGGTCATTAAATTCAGATTAATTAATTGGATTAGATAGATTGATAACATGCTTGTGTGAATATATGGTTGCGATGTATGAATAATGTATATCATATGGATATTAGATGGGTGGGGCAATTTTGGAAATTGTTGTAATAAATTTAGAATTTATTAATTGGACCTGCGTGTCCACCCTATTACCTCTTTGACTCTATGTATTTCTCATATAATTGGATTATAGTAATCAATATATTTGAATTAACCATTTCAATTAATAGTTGATTTTATAATTGGATTATAGTAATCAATATAATTGAATTTAACATATTGAGTTATAGTTGATTATATAGTTAGACTATAGTAATCATTATAATAGATAGTACCTAAAATCGTTGATTAAATAGTTGGACTATTAGAATCAAGATAAATGAAAAATTAGTGTTTAAAACATAATCCTGGGTGAAAATGTTATTAAACGACTTTAATTTTCAAATTGGGAATAATGTTTCAGGATGGTCCTGGAAACTAATAAGTTACTTTATTTGATAAAATAACATATTTGGCCTAAGCCCGGAGTTAAGAAAATAGTAGAACATAATATTTGGAATATTCATGTGATGATAACTTTAGTGCTTAATCTGTTAAGCTTGCCAAATAGACTCCTTAATTTCTTAATCAGAAGTAAGATTTAGATCCTTAAAGTATGATAATGAAATTGAAGGATCTTCATAGATCTATCTTTAGATCTTTGAAGTACTAAATTGCAATAGTAAACTCTTGGAGAGTTAATGGATATTCTCAAGGAGACAAAGCCAAAACTTTGCAATAAGGCAAGAAGCGCAAAACGCACCTTACTTCGATATTCCAGAAGGCTAAAGCTTGGCCAAAGGTTTCTGGGTGTGGAAAAGGACAAAGGCAAAGTCATTATAATCTTCCGTGAAGACGAAGGACATATCCCAAAATATCTGCCTAAATTGTGGCAAACGGGATCGCGGAAGCGTGACTGCCGTTTGGACAAGGCAGACATGAAGGAATTGAAGACGGTACAAGGCTCCGACTTCAAATATGTTTGTCATAAATATGTTCGCTACTAGTATTAAAATTGGATTTTAGATACTAAGTGTGGTACATAAATATGTACAGATGTGCAGAATCTGCTGACAAGCAGGATACTGACTTCAGATGAGATTAATCTGCGAATTGGAAACGGGACGAAAGTCACTGTTTTAACCGTAGATACCTAAGTTTAGGAACTACCCTTCGGGTGTGTACTTAAATTAGGAAACTGTTAAAATATAACTAGTTTGACTAGATACATTATCTCTATATCAGGGTTTAACCCGTTGCAGGTATACCTTTATATTCTAGAACACTAAAGTGTTTCATTTTATAAATATGATATTGAGATAAACACATTAGATGTGAATAACAGTATTTATATTTTGAATATAAATAAATCTCAAACATATGACATGACAAACAAATAGCTCAAACTGATTTGATCAGAAGAGACTTAAAAGTGGCATTGTTGTCTGGGACACAATTAACAAGACTCGTATATCCACACTTTCGAAGAGTGGGTACTAGGACGGATTTGATTCTATTCAAATAATGTCTACGAATCTAGTTTATTGGGCAAAGTGCCTAAAACACTATTTACTTGGTAAAAGTGTAAATGCCACCGATCTGTTAGCCCTTGTTCATAGTGACGTAGGTGGGCCCATATCTAGCTAGACTAGAGGTGGATATGAATATTCCGTGACCTTTACGGATGTGGCATCGCATTATGGTTATATGTTTCTTTTGAAACACAAATCGGAAACTTTTAGAGTTTCGACATGAAGTAGACAAACAGATCGACTAAAGTATTATACCATCACGGTCAGACCTTGATGAAAATATTTAAGCAATAAGTTTCTCAAATACTTGAAAGAGTATAATATTCTTTTGAATGAGGACTCCTCTCGGAACACGTCAATCTGACGGTGTGTCCGAACGGATAAACCGAATTTTGTTGGACATGATAAGGTTAATCATGAGTCGCTCTGTGCTACCATTTCCTTCAACGGATACGCATTAACAGTGCAGAACTTATTTTGAATAATGTTCCATAAGGATCTGTTTAACAGGCTTCATATTAGATATGAACAGGAAAGAAACCATGTTTTCTCATTCCTGAAGATTTGGGTAGGCTAGGCATATGTTTGGATGATACCAAACTAGAACCGAAATCGGACAAGTGTCTAAGTTGTAGGTTATCCTAGGGAAACCAAAGTATAGTACTTATACAACTCACTAGAGAACAATGTAATTGTTGCTCACCATGCGGTTTTCCTAAGAGGAATACCTATATGCAGTGGTAAGTGGGAGGAAAGTAAAACTCGATGTAAATCAGAGTAATACCATTCCGGGCACCGATTCCTATTGTTGGATAATATGACCCATAGCGTCACTATTTGTACAGATCATAGTGTTGTTGTACAAATTAACTATGTGACAAGGAAATTGCACTCTCATCATTTATGATTAGATCACCTTAGATATATAAATGAAGAGAGGTCCATATGATTAGTTCCTGGATTGAGAATGATATGAGACAGTATCAGTCCACGAAGGATTAATCATTAAATATCCCTAGTCGTAGTATTATCGAGACTGGACATCGATAATGCAGAATAGACTAGTATTGCACTTGTGCGCGTTGTGAGGGCACAACGGCATAGTTCTCATATATTTAAGTATATGATACTTATGCAAGTGCAGTAGGAGGTTGTGTTTCACCGATGGTACGGGAAACAGCTTCGCTCTGGATAGACCCCTCGGAATCCCATTGGTATTATGACTATGTGTCTATGGGAGTCCGACATCAGGGTAGGTGTGTATGGTCTTAACCTGAGACTTACACCGCTAATGCTTACGACAATCATATACTTTAGTTGAGGTCGTCCAGGGCTGTAACAGGTTCTGTGTACGCCAATGCTGGGTATATTGAGAATCGTAGAGTATTGGGTGTGATGTCAAGACGGAAGTATCACTCCAGTCATAGTGGAGATGATGTCACGCAGGATACGGTATTAGTGCTCTTAAGTGCTGGCCGCCATCGGGATATTATGACAAGGTCATGTATATCCGATTATAGAGACTAGTTACCAGACATCCGACATGTGCTTCGTACGGGGCAGACACATATCCAGCCCCAGGCCTAGCACGTGACTATCCGATACTGGACCGATATACACAATACTTAGTAGACTACGCCTGATATAGATCCTTAGATATTCTTATAAGAATATGTCCGGAGAATTGGGAAGACTTGATGCTTTGCTAGAAGTCGACCTTGTCTCGTAAATCGGTAGAACGTAGTACTTGCTACGTACGTGATTTGGATACTCCAACGACCGTATTCACTGCCAATATATCCGGGGATCTCATGGGTCGCTTCCCGATAATACACCGATGACGCATAACTCGCACTCATAAATAATCTGGGATTATGTAGAAGAGAGAGAGAGAATTAATCTAGGATTAATTACAGAGATATTTTATCTAGGATAAAATATCGTCTAAAGAGAGAAAACGATTAATTCGGAATTAATCGATTAAATTAATATATTTGATATATTAATCGAAATTGGATTTCGACGCGGAATTGAAATTGGATTTTAATTCGGGCGAACGAATTAATTTAGAATTAATTCGTTAGCGACATGAATAGTGAATTCGCTAGGCGTAATCATTTAATTACGACGCAACGGAAAACTCGCTAATTAGGAATTAGCGAACCCGAGCCCGAGTGTGATTGCGAGCGCATTTGTATTTCGAATTCAAGTGCGGCAACGCAAGTCACATCAAGCATCAAATCATTCGTCACATCAAGCGTCAAATCAAATGTCACTTTGAGTGATGTGATTGATTGATGTGATTGAGTTGATTGATTGATGGATTGACTTACATCAAATCACTTTATTAAAGTGACTTTGAATAGTGATGTAAGTAGGTGTAATAGTGATTTAGTGGTTGAGTAATTGATTTACATTTATTTTATTTGATAAATTAAATGGAAAAGGCTTATTGTTTTTTAGAAAAATATAAGACAACTTTGAAAAACAATTACATAATCATCAAAAACACAAGACTCCTTTCTCTCTCAAGTCACTCACGCCCAAAGGGCTCTTTTTCTTCTTCCATTTCAGCTCACTGCCATGAGCTATAGGGGAAGCAATGATTGGTTTTCATGGTGAAAACGCAAGTGCTAGCACACTTACTACTATTGCGAAGGTGTTAGGGAGGTTCATCCATGAGGCGGGATCCATTCGACGAAGTTTGGAGCTTCAAAATGAGATCTGAAACTGCCCAAACCAGTGAAGAATTCTGCACCAGTGGGCGTGACCAAGGCAGTGGGGTTTTGGCTTCATTCGTCTTCAAATCGACTCAACCGATCGATGTGAGTATTCCGCTATCTCCGTTGGTGTATTCACGCATTATTTTCATTGCTTGTATTCGATCCTGGGACCTAGATAAAACCTAACAATGGCATCAGAGCTATAGGTTCAAGCATGATTTTATAAAATTGGATGTTTGAGCATGCTTAATATATGTTATATTGAAGATTGATTTGATCAATTTCAACAAAATGTGATTGGATCAACTTTGCCCAATTATTCCCCTTGGCCGAATGTAATGTGATTTTTGAAATCTTGGATTTTTTTCATTTAATTCATTGGATGAGTTATATGATGTATGTGATGATGTTGATTTGAGATTGAATTGGATTTAATTTTGAATTGGATAAAAATCCCCAAATACTTACCTTGGCCGATTAATAATGCCCTTTAATGTCTTGGTATTTTGATTTTGAACATTGGATGTATTGGAAATCATTTAGGATGTTGATTTAATGTCGATTGTGGGTTTGATTGGATTGAAACCAAATCGGATGTGAAATCCTTCTTGGCCGAGACTAAAAAACATGTAAGGGTTTGATTTTTTCATTATGTGTTGGACATGTGATAATGATAATAACATGATTAATTGGACTAATTTGGTATTTAGAAATATTGATTTGGGTGATTAATCATGTAATGCACTTTAGGTAATTAAATTGCCGAAATTGGATTTGTGTAATTTAATGAATTAGGCCTTTAAATTGGATTTGGGCTTATTAAGTTTGTAATTGGGCTTATTGGGCTTGATTTTATCAAGATGGGTTTAGGCCAAATGGATTGGATCCATTGGGCCCAAAACCACTACCATAAAGCCCAAATGTGACTTAATAAACCTTTAAGTTTAATTGGGCCTAAGGGCCTAAATTGATTTCTGAGCTTATGGGGTTACTCATTGATTGGGCTTTGGTTTCCGAAGCCCACGCCTTAAGAAATAATTAAAGCCCATTAGACTTGAATTGAATTGACGTTGGACGTTAATCGGGTTGAGACCCGACACGATTAAATTTGGAATTAAGTCGAAAAGGTTTATTAAATAAAGTGTAATATTAATTTGGAATTGAATAGTGAATTAGTATTAAATAATATTAAATTAGATTTAATGTTGTAGTTTAATTTAATTCATGAATTCGTACTTTGAGTACTTATTCGCAAAACGAGTTTGACTCGAGCAAAATCAAATCGTTGTTTGAACATTCGATGATCACATAATTATCAGATTAATTAATTTGATTAGATTGATTGATAACATGATTTTGTGTGAATACGTGGTTGTGATGAATGAATAATGTATATCAGATGGGATATATTAGTCGGGTGGGGCAATTTTGGAAATTGTTGTAATAAATTCGATTTATTAAATTGGACCTGCGTGTCCAGCCTTATCACCTTATTCTCTTTGTTATTCTCTTCCACCTATTCCCCTCAATGTAAATGAGGTTTCTTTAGAAGTGTAGTGTAACTGGTAGAAGTAATACAAGTGCTAGCTTGAGTGAGAAAGGAGAGATTTGATCTAGGATCAATGTGTTAAGTATCCATCCGCATATCATTATTATTTTATTTCATATGCGCTTTATTATGTATTTAGAATGCATGTTTAAGGGTGTATGATGATGAGACCTAAACAAAGATAATTAAATTGGTAGCCAATTTGCACGCGAAAAACCCTCATTAAATATCATGCGTCTTTTCCTTCCATTGAGTGATTCTTACTCAAGATCCTAGATTGGCATGGGTTGTTGGCCAAAGTCAAGCCTTGTCCGTCGTCGAAGATGTGTTTGAATCACGAGGCTTTGTTCCATATTGGTGTCTTGTCCAAGTTGTGGTTTGTTGGCCAAAGTCAAGACCACTTCTTGTCCAACGACATTGATTACGAAGCTTCCATGGTCAATGGGTCCGCGCTTGACTGGGATCATTAGGTTTGTTGTGCCAAAGCCAAGGCCTAGTTGATTCAGAGGAAAAAGGTTAGGGTATATATTAGATATATAGGCATATATAAGATATATGTTTCGGACTTGGATGTCCACCTACTGGATCTAGGAGTTGGATGAGATCCAATTGATCTTCAGAGATCTACCTAGTTAATTATCATACAATTTGTTGGCCAAAGTCAAGATTGTGTGATATTTAACGGGATCCTAGCCCGCTAGGAAACACGGTTTCCCGAGTACTCGACAGAGGGTTAGAGGCTCGACGAAAAATAGTGGGAGGCAAGAATTGAATTTGCAATATTCGTTCAATTACTCGCCATACGCGCTCATTCAAATTATTTCGTCGTAATATTAAATGTTAGTTGGACTAATATTAAATTGTTGTTTTAATAAACAGTTGGACTGTATATAGTTGATTATATATAATTGGATTATATTAATCAATATATTTGAATTAATTAATTTCAGTTTACAGTTGATTTTATAATTGGATTATAGTAATCAATGTAATTGAGGTTAATTAATTTGGATTATATTTGATTATATAGTTGGACTATTATAATCATTATAATATATAGTACCACTAATCGTTGATTAAATAGTTGAACTATTGTAATCAAGATAAAATTGAAAATTGAATATTTAAAATATAATCTTGGATTAAATGTTTTAAATGATTTAATTTTCAAATTGGGAATAAATAATAGGTTACTTTATTTGATAAAATAACTTATTATACCTTAAGCCCAAAATTAAGCAAAAAAAGTAGAGCATAAAATCTTTGGAAGATTTATGTGATGATGACTTTAGTGCTTAATTAATATACTTGTCATAAATCTAATTTTAGATTTAAGAAGTATTAAAATTGCAATTTATAATTTTGGAGAATTAATTGACTATTCTAGAGAGAGATAAAGTCAAAGTTTTCAATTGGGCATGTAGCATGAGGTGCACATCGTTTCGATATTCTAAAAACCCAAGGCTTGGCCTAAGGTTCGTGAAATATTGAAAATGATAATTGACATATCCCAAAGTGACTACCATTTGGATATGGCAGACACGAAGGAATTAAAGAAAGGGCAAGGCTCTACTTTAAAAATGTTTGTCAAAGTTATGTTCACTACTAGTATTGAAATTAGATTTTAAATACTTAGTGTGGTACATAAAATATATGTATTGATGTTCAAAATCTGCTTTGAGCAGGATACTGACTTCAAGCTGAGATTGCTCTGCGAATCGGAAACGGGACGAAAGTCGCTGTTTCGACCGTAGATACCTAATTTTAGGAACTAACCTTCGGGTGTGTACTTAAATTAGGAACTGTTATAATGTAACTAGTTTGACTAGAGACATTATCTCTATATCAGTGTTTAATCCATTGTGGATAAACCTTTATATTCTAGAACACTAAGTGTTTCATTATATAAAGATGATACTGAGATAAACACATTAGATGTGAATAACAGAATTTATATTTTGAATATAATTAAAATCTCAAAACATATAAAATGACAAATAAATAGCTCAAATTGATTTGATCAAGTAGAGACTTATTTGTGGCATTGTTGTCTAGGACAGAATTAAACAAGACTCGTATATCCGCACTTTTGAAGAGTGGGTACTAGGACTGATTTGACTATTCAAATAAAGTCTACGAATCTAGTTTATTAGGTAAAGTACCTAAAATACTATTTACTTAGTAATGGTGAAAATGCCACCGATCTGTTAGCCCTATTCATTGTGAAGTTAGTGGGCCCATATCTAGCTAGGCTAGATGTGAACATGAATATTTCGTGACCTTAACGGATGTGGCATCACGTTATGGTTATGTGTTTCTTTTGAAGAACACAGATCGGAAACTATTAGAGTTTCGACACGAAGTAGATAAACAGATCGACTATAGTATTATGCCGTCACGGTAAGACCGTAATGGAAAATACTTAAGCAGTAAGTTTCAAATATACATGAAAGAGTACATTATTCTTTCATATGAGGACTCCTCCCGAGACACGTCAGTTTGACGGTGTGTCCGAACGAAAAACCGAATTTTGTTGGACATGATAAGGTTAAAACTTGAGTCGCTCTGAGCTATCATTTCCTTCAACGGATATGTATTTACAGTGCAAAACTTATTTAGAATAAGGTTCCATATAAATATGTTTGACAGATATCATATAGGATATGAACAGAAAAGAAACAAGGTTTCTCATTCCTAATAATTTGGGTATGCCGGGCATAACGTTTGGATGATACCAAACTAAGGACCCAAATTGGATAAGTGCCATTTATAGGTTATCCTAAGGGAAACCATAATTGTAATACTTATAAATCTCACATGAGAACAATATGATTGTTGCTCACCATGCGGTTTTCCTAAGAGGAACACCGATATGCAGTGGTCAGTGGGAGGATAGTGATACTCGATGAAAATCGGAGTAATACTATTCAAGGCACGAAGTCCTTAATGGAACACAAATAGTTCATCAAGGATGATGAACTATACCATTAATCTTTGAATACACAAGAACCCATAGATCGGAGAGAGTCAGAAAACAACCTAGGGTATGGGTTTCTGATCTCACCTCATAAAGATGTCAATCTTATGGAGGTATACCAACCGACTACGTTTTGAGGAAGTGATACGAGGTATCGACTCCCTATTATGGCAAAGTGCCATGAGTCCGAAATGGATACCATGTATAACAACTATGTTTGGATACTAGTTGTTGTACCGCAAGGCATTGTGCCTATTGGTACTGTAAATGTCTTCAAGGAAGACATACATGGATGGCAACATACCAACGTACAAAGCTAGGCTTTTAAGGTATCGTTATCAACATTGTGTTAATAACGGTTCAACCTTTTAACTGTTGCCATGGTAAATCCATTTTGAAGATGCTTGTTGATACTGTATATTTCATTTATGAAATGCGTCAGTTAATATCAAAATCGCCTTCCTGAAAAGGAAACCTTTTGGAGGATGTTTTCAACATCCTGACGATTTTGTATAACCGACAAACAAGGTTTGCGGGTTATTCGATCCATGTTTGGATTGGAGCAAGCATAAGGTTCTTGGAACTGTCGTTTTGAAATAATCATAATGGTTTATGATTTGACTCAAAACGAAATGATTCTGGGTATATAAGGAGGTTAGTGGGAGAGCACTGATACATGATAAAATTCCCATAAAGCAATTGGTGAAAGCTTGGCTTTCATAGAAATTCTCTGTAGAATTCTGGGGAGTAACAACCTTTATTCAAGGAATAAAGATCTACTGGGATAGATTTGGAGTTGTTAACACTCTCTGGGAATTGTACATTTAAAATGTACTTGATATGGTGTCTCATACGCTTTGAGCATATGGAGTCACAATCAGGACAATCCAAGTGATAGTCACTGGATTGAAGTTAAAACATCTGTTAGTATCTTAGAGAACTAAAGATGTTGTCTTAAGCTATGGAGAAGGAGAAATTGAAGTGACTGGGATCACTGCCGCAAGTTTCCAAACAGTTAAATACTGCGGTACTATAAAGTTTGAATAACGGGACAGTGAGCTGGAAATCTTCCGAGCAAGATATTGTTGCCGAATAAACAACAAATGCGGATTATTGCTGCGGCTGAGGCAGCAATAGAAGCCATTTGGGTCGATAATAAATCTAATTAGATTAGATATAGTTCTGTTAGCAGCTGAGCTAGGCGTCAGCACAAGGCTAAAGAATTAAAGGTCTCATCGACGATCCAGATATATACTTCTATATTCATCTAATTCGTTCGGATCATACATCGTGGCGATGTGGTGATCATATAAATCGCGTCAGACGATAATCATGGAAATCCGCTGATGAAAACCTTTTCTCAGCAATTTGAGCGAACCGTACATAGTTCGGGTGTACGACACTTGAGTGACTAGCTATGTGCCAAGTGGGAGATTGTTGGATAATATGACCCATAGCGTCACTATTTATACAGATCATAGTGTTGTTGTACAAATTAACTATGTGACAAGGAAATTGCACTCTCATCATTTGTTATTAGATCACCTTAGATATATAAATGAAGAAAGGTCCATATGATTAGTTCCTGGATTGAGAATGATATGAGACAGTATCAGTCCACGAAGGATTAATCATTAAATATCCCTAGTCGTAGTATTATCGAGACTGGACATCGATAATGCGGAATAGACTAGTATTGCACTTGTGCGCGTTGTGAGGGCACAACAGCATAGTTCTCATATATTTAAGTATAGGATACTTATGCAAGTGCAGTAGGAGGTTGTGTTTCACCGATGGTACGGGAAACAGCTTCGCTCTGGATAGACCCCTCGGAATCCCATTGGTATTATGACTTGTGTCTAGGGAGTCCGACATCAGGGTAGGTGTGTATGGTCTTAACCTGAGACTTCACCGCTAATGCTTACGACAATCAATATACTTTAGTTGAGGTCGTCCAGGGCTGTAACAGGTTCTGTGTACGCCAATGCTGGGTATATTGAGAATCGTAGAGTATTGGGTGTGATGTCAAGACGGAAGTATCACTCCAGTCATAGTGGAGATGATGTCACGCAGGATACGGTATTAGTGCTCTTAAGTGCTGGCCGGCCATCGGGATATTATGACAAGGTCATGTATATCCGATTATAGAGACTAGTTACCAGACATCCGACATGTGCTTCGTACGAGGCAGACACATATCCAGCCCCAGGCCTAGCACGTGACTATCCGATACTGGACCGATATACACAATACTTAGTAGACTACGCCTGATATAGATCCTTAGATATTCTTATAAGAATATCCGGAGAATTGGGAAGACTTGATGCTTGCTTGACCCTAGAAGTCGACCGTCTCGTAAATCGGTAGAACGTAGTACTTGGTACGTACGTGATTTGGATACTCCAACGACCGTATTCACTGCCAATATATCCGGGGATCTCATGGGTCGCTTCCCGATAATAACCGATGACGCATAACTCGCACTCATAAATAATCTGGGATTATGTAGAAGATAGAGAGAGAATTAATCTAGGATTAATTACGGAGATATTTTATCTAAGATAAAATATCGTCTAAAGAGAGAAAACGATTAATTCGGAATTAATCGATTAAATTAATATATTCGATATATTAATCGAAATTGGATTTCGACGCGGAATTGAAATTGGATTTTAATTCTGGCGAACGAATTAATTTAGAATTAATTCGTTAGCGACGTGAATAGTGAATTCGCTAGGCGTAATCATTTAATTACGACGCAACGGAAAACTCGCTAATTAGGAATTAGCGAACCCGAGCCCGAGTGTGATTGCGAGCGCATTTGTATTTCGAATTCAAGTGCGGCAACGCAAGTCACATCAAGCGTCAAATCATTTGTCACATCAAGCGTCAAATCAAATGTCACTTTGAGTGATGTGTGTGATTGATTGATGTGATTGAGTTGATTGATTGATGGATTGACTTACATCAAATCACTTATTAAAGTGACTTGAATAGTGTGATGTAAGTAGGTTTAATAATGATTTAGTGGTTGAGTAATTGATTTACATTTATTTTATTTGATAAATTAAATGGAAAAGGCTTATTATTTTTTAGAAAATATATAAGACAACTTTGAAAAACAATTACATAATCATCAAAAACACAAGACTCCTTTCTCTCTCAAGTCACTCACGCCCAAAGGGCTCTTTTTCTTCTTCCATTTCAGCTCACTGCCGTGAGCTATAGGGGAAGCAATGAGTGGTTTTCATGGTGAAAACGCAAGTGCTAGCACACTTACTACTATTGCGAAGGTGTTAGGGAGGTTCACCCATGAGGCGGGATCCATTCGACGAAGTTTGGAGCTTCAAAATGAGATCCGAAACTGCCCAAACCAGTGAAGAATTCTGCACCAGTGGGCGTGACCAAGGCAGTGGGGTTTTGGCTGCATTCGTCTTCAAATCGACTCAACCGATCAATGTGAGTATTCCGCTATCTCCGTTGGTGTATTCACGCATTATTTTCATTGCTTGTATTCGATCTTGGGACCTAGATAAAACCTAACACCTATTGGAACATATATAGTTCATCAAGGATGTAACTATACCATAATCTTCGAATACACAAGAACCACGTAAGTCGGAGAGAGTCAGAAAACAACCTGGGAGGTATGGGTTTCTGATCTCACCTCATAAAGATGTCAATCTTATTGAGGAACACTAACTAACTACATATGAGGAAGTGATACAAGGTATCGACTCCCAATTATGGCAAAGTGCCATGAGTCCGAAATGGATTCCATATATACCAACTATGTTTAGACACTAGTTGTTGTATCGCAAGGCATTGTGCCTATTGGTAGTCTTCAAGGAAAACATACATGGAAGGCAATATACCAACGTACTAAGCTAGGCTTGTAGCGAAAAGGTATCTTTATCAACATTGTGTCGATTACGACGAAACCTTTTACATGTTGCCATGGTAAATCCATTTGGATAATGCTTGCTAATGCTGCATGTTTCATTTATGAAATGTGGCAGCTAAATGCCAAAACCGTTTTTCTTAACGGAAACCTTTTGGAGGATGTTTTCAACATCATGAAAGTTTTGTCATATCATAACTAGCAAACAAGATTTGCAGGTTATTCGATCCATGGATGGATTAAAGCAAGCATAGTATTCTTGGAATTATCATTTTGATGTAATCATAATGATATATGATTTAATTCAAAACGAAAATGATTTTTGTGTATATAAGAAGGTTAGTGGGATCGCACTGACAATGAAGTCCTAAATAATGATAATAATATCATTTCTTGGAAATGATATTCCCATAAGACAATCAGCGAAAGCTTGGCTTTCGAGAAAATTCTCCGTAGAATCTTGGGAGAAACAACATTTATTCAAGGAATAAAGATCTACTATGATAGATCTAAAAGTTGTTGATACTCTCTGAGAATTCGTACATTAAAATATAAATGTACGCGACCTGGTGTCTCATACGCTTTGAGCATATGGGGTCACAATCAGGCCAATCCAAGTGATAGTCACTAGATTGAAGTTAAGAAAATCCTTTAGTATCTTATAGAACTAAGGATGTTATCTTAATCTATGGAGAATGAGAACTTGAAGTGACTGGGATCACTGCTGCAAGTTTCCTAACCAATAAAACGACTATAAGTCATAAAACTGTACTATACAGTTTAAATAACGGAACATTGAGCTAGAAATCTTCCAAGCAAGATACTGTTACCGAATAAACAACAAATGCGGGTTATTGCTGCAGCTGAGGCAGCAATAGAAGCCATTTGGGTCGATAATAAATCTAATTAGATTAGATATAGTTCTGTTAGCAGCTGAACGAGGCTTCAGCGCAGGCTAAAGAATTAATGGTCTCATCAACGATCCAGATATATACTTCAACTATTTATCTGATTCGTTCGGATCATACATCGTGGCGATGTGATGATCGAATAAATCGCATCAGATAATAATCATGCAAATCCGCAGACGAAAGCCTTTTCTCAGTAGAAGTTTGAGCGAACCGTACATAGTTCGGGTGTAGGACACTTGAGTGACTGGCTACAGGCCAAGTGGGAGATATTTGGACAGTTATGACCCATAGCGTCACTATCTGTACAGATCATGGTGTTGTTGTACAAATTAACTATGTGAAAAAGGAAATTGCTCTTTTATCATTTGTGATTAGATCACCGAGATATATAAATGATAGAAGGTCCATATGATTAGTTCCTGGATTGAGATGATATGAGACAGTATCAATCCATGAAAATTTAATCATTAAATATCCCTAGTCAGAGTATTATCGAGATTGGACATCGATAATGCGAAAAAAACTAGTATTACACTTGTGCGCGTTGTGAGGGCATAACGTCATAGTTCTCATATATTTGGGTATAGGATACTCATGCAAGTGTAATAGGAGGTTGTGTTTACCGATGGTACGGAAACAGTTTCGCTCTGGATAGACCCCTCAGAATTCCATTGGTAGTATGACTATGTGTCTATGGAAGTCCGAATCAGGGTAGGTGTATTTGGTCTTAAACTGAAACTTGCACCGCTAATGCTTGCGACAATCAATATACTATGTTTTTGGTCGTCCAGGGCTTTAACAGGTTCTGTGTACGCCTCTGCTGGGTATATTGAGAATCGTAGTGTATTGGGTGTGATGTCAAAGCGGAAGTATCACTTCACTCATAGTGGAGATGATGGTCACGTAGGATACGGAACTGGTTCTCTTATGACTAGGTCATGTTTATCAGATTATAGAGACTAGTTACCAGAGATCCGATATGTGCTTCGTACGGGGCAGACATCGAAATACGCAATACTACGTATACTACGCCTGATATAGATCACCATATTCTTGTAAGGATATTTCTGGAAAATTGGGTAGGCATGGCGCTTTGCTAGAAGCCAACCTTGTCTTGTAAATCGGTAAAAGCGTAGTACTTGGTACTTACGTGTTCGGATAGTCCGATGACCGGATTTACTGCCAACATATCCGGGGATCTCATGGGTCGCTTCCCGAAGATTCACCAATGACGTATGACTCGCACTTTATTAATCTGGGATTAATTAGATGAGAGAGAAAATTAATATGGGATTAATTACGGAGATATTTTATCTAGGATAAAATATTAATTAAAAGAGAGAGAACGATTAATTTGGAATTAATCGATAAAATAATATATTCGATATATTATACGAAATTGGATTTCGACGCGGAATTAAAATTAAATTTTAATTCGGGCGAACGAGTTAATTTAGAATTAATTCGTTAGCGACGTGAATAGTGATTTTTTCTAGGCATAATTATTTAATTACGTCGCAACGAAAATTTGTTAATTTGGAATTAGCGAAACCAAGCCCGGGAGTGTTTGCGGGCGCACTCGCATTGCGAATTAAAGTGCGGCCCATAAGTCACATCAAGTGTCAAATCACTAGTCAATCAATTGATGTGATGTCTAGTCACTTTGAGTGATGTGACAACTTGTCATTGTGATTGATGGTGGTAGTTGGCAAAACTTTAATGCTTTGAATTTTTGGAAAAGGAAAAATGTTATATGTTTATTTATTTTTTGAAAACAATTAACTAATACATTTTTTTTTGTAACAACCAACACATCTCTCTCTCTCACTCTTCTCTTCTTCTCTCACGCCCAAGGGGCTGATTTCCTCTTCTGTTTTCTGCCAAACTGCCGAGAATGAAGAGGAGTGCAAGGATGATTTTTGTGGCAAAAATTACCAAGTGCTAGCACACATTCGGGGTCTTCCGAAGGTGATAGGGAACCGCACTTGTGAGCTTGGAATCACAACACAAAAGCTTGGAGGACTAAGATGGCCGAATTTTTGGAACTTCAAAACAGCCCACTGCCGAGACTTGGAGGAGAAAAGCTTGAAGTTTTGTTGTTCCTCGCATCGTTCAACCGATCATTCCATAAGTGAGGGCCTTATTAATAAAGCTACAACTTTTACTTATATTATTGAGTCACAAAATGTATGGCATTGGAGATTGGGACATGTTAATTATGATAAAATGCATAAATTAATTAACATTTATACCTAAGTTTGTAATTGATAGCCAACATAAGTGTGAGGCATGTGTTGAAGCAAAAATGCATAGAACATCATTTCATTCCATAGAACAAAGTTCTGAACCCTTGGAACTTGTACACACTGATGTGTGTGATATGAATATTGTGCAAACAAGAGGTGGTAAAAAGTACTTTGTCACTTTTATCGATGATAGCACAAGATTATGTTATGTGTATTTGTTGAGGAGCAAAAATGAAGCTATTGAGAGCTTTGTACACTATAAGAACGAAGTTGAAAATCAACTTGGCAAGAAAACCAAGAGAATCAATAATGATAGAGGTGGTGAATATGTGTCACCATTTCATTCATGGAATTATTAACGAAACCATTTCTCCTTATTCGCCTCACCAAAACGGGATTGTTAAGCGCAAAACCGAACGTTGAAGGAAATGATGAATGCCATGTTGACAAGTTCTGGTTTACCCCAGAACTTGTAGAGGGAAGCCTTGCTTTCCGCGAACTACGTTCTAAACAAGTTTCCTTACAGAAGATTGGACAAGACACAATGTGAGTTGTGGAAAGGTCATGTACCTTCCTACAAATACCTTAAAGTGTGGGGGTGTCTTGCCAAAGTAATGGTTCTTAAACCTAAAAGGTTAGAATATGACCCAAAACTATTGACTGTATATTCATTGGATATGCTCGCAACAGTAGTGCGTATCGATTCTTGGTACACAAGTTTGAGATTCCTGACATCAATCTGAATATGATAATTGAGTCAAGGAATGTGACATTTTTTAAAGAGACGTTTCCTTGTAAGGAAAGACAAAGAATATAGTCTCCCAAAAGAATGATTGATACTGTCAAAGACAGTGATCAGGTTGACCGAGAGTCAGATCAACGCGTAAATGTTGAGACAATCGAACCTAGACGTAGCAAAAATACGTTTCCTTGTAAGGAAAGACAAAGAATAGAGTCTCTCAAAAGAATGATTGATATTGTCAAAGACAGTGATCAGGTTGACCGAGAGTCAGATCAACGCGTAAATGTTGAGACAATCAAACCTAGACGTAGCAAAAATGCTAGAACGTCTAAGTCGTTTGGTCCCGATTTTCTGACATACTTGTTAGAAAATGAGCCTTAAAGCTATAAAGAAGCAATGTCTTCGCCGGAGGCACCTTTGTGGAAAGAGGCTATCAATAATGAGATTGATTCCATCCTACAGAACCATACTTGGGAGTTGGTTGATCTTCCTCCGGGTTGTAAGCCACTGGGCTACAAATGGATATTCAAACGGAAGATGAAACCGGATGGATCAATAGATAAGTACAAGGCGAGGATTGTCATAAAAGGTTATAGACAAAAGGAAGGCCTTGATTACTTTGACACTTATTCACCAGTGACTCGTATCACGTCAATAAGATTGCTTATAGCCATAGCAGTTATAGTTGGTCTTGAAATACATCAAATGGATGTAAAGACATCATTCTTGAATGGTGAATTGGATGAAGAGATTTACATGGAACAACTAGAATGGTTTAATATTCCTGGAAAAGAACAGAAAAACTTGTAAAATCCTTGTACGGATTAAAACAAGCACTTAAACAATGGCATAAGAAATTTGACAAAGAGATGTTGTCAAGTGGGTTCAAAACCAATGAGTGTGATAAGTGTGTGTACACCAAATCAACTCAAAAAGGATATGTCATTGTGTGTCTCTATGTAGACGATATGCTGATAATTGGTAGTAATCATGAAATGATTCAGTCTACCAAAATGTGTTATCCAGCAGATTTGATATGAAAGATTTGGGAGTAGCTGGTGTGATCCTGGGAATTAAGATTTCTATGACATCAGATGGATATATATTATCTCAGACTCATTCTATTGAGAATATACTTGAGAAATATAACAATAGGGATCTAAATATGGCTAGAACCCTAATAGACCTAACTCTTTATCTATCAAAGAATGCTGGCTCTAGCGTATCGCAATTAGAGTATTCGAGAATCATAGGAAGTCTGATGTATCTCACGAATTGCACACAACCTGATATCGCTCAAGCTGTGAACATGCTTAGCAGATATACGAGCAATCCATTACATAACCACTAGAAAGCCATAGTAAGAGTTTTGAGGTATCTGAGAGAAACTTCAAAATATGGGCTACATTACGAAAGATATCATGTTGTTATAGAGGGATACAACGATGCTAACTGGATATTTGATACAGTGGATTCCAAATCAACGAGTGGATTTGTTTTCACACTTGGTAGTGTAGCCGTGTCATGGAAATCCTCGAGGCAAACATATATTTCCCGGTCTACTATGGAATCAGAGTTCATAGCGTTAGACAAAACAGCGGAAGAAGCAGAATGGCTTTGAAATTTCCTGGAGGATATTCCTAGTTGGCCCAAACTGGTGCCAACGATAAGCATACATTGTGACAGCCAATCCGCTATTGGGAGAGCCCAAAATACAATGTATAATGGTAAGTCTCGACATATATATCGGAGACATAATACCATACGTCAACTGCTCTCAAGTGGCATAATATTGATCGATTATGTTAAGTCGAAGGGAAACCTAGCGGATCCACTAACTAAAGATTTACCTAGAGAGCAAGTTGAGAAGTCATCGAGTGGAATAGGCTTGAAGCCTATAAATTAAGAATTGAAATTAAGAATTGAGATTTACTTTCGTAATGAAATTAGTTTGAAATTAATTTGTAATAATAATTTTTTTATACCATTTAGCATCGAAATAGTCGACGCTAAAAGTAATAAAATAATATATATTTTTTAATATTATATCACCTTAGCGTCGAATATTTCGATGCTAAAGGTCAACTTTTTGATGTCGAAAATATTCGTCACCAAATACGTCATTTAGCATCGAAATATTTTTGACGCAAAATTTTGTATTTTAGCGTCGAAATTTTTTTCGATCTAATTATCTTTCTCGTCTACGTTTTAGCGTCGAAAATTTTCGACGCTAATAACCTTTAGCATTAAACTCGAGTAGCACAACATGGACAAGTCATAGATTTTTTTTTTTTTTTGTAATAGTTTTTCCAGAGTACGAAAATGGTGTCAATTATTTTTAAAAATTTGCTTTAGAAAATAATGAAAATGTACAATTATAAAATGTTTGTGCCAAAAATGTCAAAACTTCATATTCCATGAACTAGAAGATGTCAAAACTTCATATTCCATGAACTAGAAGATGTCAATAACCATTTGTTTATAATACGTTTTGATGAGAGTTACTTGAATTGGCATTGGCCTGGGGAAGTGAGGGCTAAGAACCAACCTACTGAGTTAGGTGACCAATTTGAAGCACATTTTAATTATAGTGATATTGGTAACACTATAAAAATGATTCAAGATACTTATAAGCATTGTAATGATGATCCCTAAGGTATTTAAAGAGCTTTTAGAAATAATGAGAAACCATTGCACAACCTTATTGGCCATTGTGAAATTGTACAACCTTAAAGGGAAATATAGGTGGTCTTGGTAGCAGTTTCTTTAATTTATCGAGTCTCTCAAATAACTGCATACAATACAAAAATGAGTATGCTAGTCTCTCTGAATGTCTTACTTATGGTGTCTCTAGGTGGAAGAAACGTAAGAAAGTTTTATGATATTTTCTCCAATTCCTACATTTAAGTATGTATTCCAGTCTGCACAGATTGGCAAAGACTTAGTTTGGCATACTAATGAGAGAGAGGTTGATGGTAAGCTTTAACATCCAGGTGATTCCCCAGCTTCAAAGTTAGTTGATGACAAATGACTTTCATTTTTAAAAATTGGCTCGTTTTACGGTTCTGATCATATGCAGAATTATTCAAACCTATTCTATTTAAGACACGTCAAATATAGAGTTACTATGATAAGATTCAATCAAACACCCTTAAGTCTAAATAAATATAAAACAAAATAATTATCAAAGTAGTAAAACAATCAACACAGAGATTTTGCTGACGGAGTGGAAAACTATTGCAGAGTAAAAAATCACTCCGATTATAGGCTATCACCTGAATCCACTATAATAGAGAAAACTTACAGTGATGGTATAAGACCTTAAGCAACAACTTTGCTGACTCAAATACCTTTAAACTGTAATAACTTGAAGAAATCCTTGAGCCTGTACCAAGCTGCATTCTTAAAATCCTCTTAAGTCTCTGAGTGAATTAACCTTGCGAACTCGCAACGCCAGAACTCCGACTATCAATCTCTTCCTTGGAACTATGAAAGGTATTGGGTAAGCTTGTGTTTTGTGTTGATAATTTATCAAAGAACAATATCACCAAAACATAGAAGACAAGGGAATCAATAAAGTCTTCAAGGTGGACTATCAATATGGAGGATACAAATAATATAAAGTCTCTTAGAATAATGTTTCCAAAAAAAAACCAATAGTAAAGTGGTTAATTGCTTGTTTAGTATTGCTTTTAATACAGGTAAAAGATCTTTTTTAATGTCAAAAGCTCTTTTCAAAATTTCTGATGGTGTTTAATTACATTTTAAGTATAGCTTTTGAGGATTAAAAAAATTATTTTGCCTCTACTAGTAAGCTCAAAATTTGGGATTTTCAGAGTAGAGTTTGAATAACCTTTTTAAATAGTTAAATTATCTATAATATCCTTATTTAATTTAACAATATTATTTCAATTCTTTTATAACACAACTTTAAAAAAAATTTCCAATAAAACAATTTTATAATTTTTAATAAAAGCTCTCACTAACAACCAAACACCTAAAAACTTTTTTTTATCAATAGCTCTACTTCTAAAAGCTCTACTAGTAAAAACTCTACTTGAAGACGTTTTATTTAAAAAGGTATACCAAATGGACCCTAAGACTTTGTGTAAATAGGTAGGGTTTTCCTATTCCTGAAAAGCCTTGAAAACGCATCCAAAATAACCAAATCCTACACTCTCGGAAAAACCCCAACGCACACGTGACGAACACGCAATGTTCCACAAATTAGTTCGAACGGCCTGAAAAACACACAATGAACTAGTGTTTTCTGAAAAGTTTTGTTCGCACGGGATGAAGAACGTACCATGTATGAGAACCCTTTGCCCAATTTAGTTTAAATTTGAGTACGAACCTGACACTAACGAAGTTAGTTCGAACGTAATAAAGAACGCATCATGAATGAGCTTCTGATATCTTTATGTAAAGTCTTCCAAATACTTGTCCAATTGCTCCGAGATATTCAAGACTCATCATAAATCACTTGACCTTATTTTATTACGGAAGTTTACAACACACATAGACCCAACAATCTCCCCCTTTGGCATTCCATGACAAAACCAGTGACACGCTCAAAAAGTGGTCTTTTACTCCCAAGTATAAGAGTGTCGAAGTAATAAAAAAATTCGGTAAGTCCGGGCTCGATCCATAGGGAATAGATTTAGTAAAATAGAATGTTAAGTAGAGTGAAAAGAAAAAAAGGTTTGATTTGTTGGAGTTGTTGGAAACTTTTAAGTGAAAATGTAGTAATAAAATTAAATGTTGGAGTTAGGGGATCCACTTTTAATATTTCCAATCTAGAAATCTCACTTAATTATAATATTTAAATTGTCCTTATTACCCAATTAATTTTATCTCAGGAATTAATTATGTCAATATATAGAACCGGCCATAAAGGCGATAGTCATTTTTATCGATAACTAGTCATGCCAATGTACTAAGTATGTCAAAAATATAAAACCAGCCATAAAGACGGTAATATCGTATAAAATCAGCCATATAGTCGGTGATATTGTTTGTCTATAACAAGTCCTGCCAAGGTACTCAATTATGCCAAAATCGTATAAAACCATCCATATATGTGGTAACAAGATAAAACCAGTCATATAGGCGGTAGCAAGATAAAACAAGCCATATAGGCAGTAGTCAATTTTGTCAATAATTAATCTAGATCTAAATCAAGTTTTAATCATTAGATTACAATTTATTTATTATAATGTAGGCGAGATTGATCTAAGTTTTTCATTATAAAAGCTTCACTCATTACCCCAGCGGAAAGAAGTTAGCTACTCATTTTGTAATTAAAAATTCTCATAATTTTATTATTGAAAGAAAAAGATATTACAGAAAACTTTAAATAAATAAACACACAAGACACTCTCTCTCCAAAATCTATAGAGGAATTCGGAAAGAAAGTATGAAAATTGCTTCTACCAGAGGCTTCAATTTATCAGAAAAGTTTGGTCGGCGCGTCACAACACGCAGACATTTTCGTGCCACGACGCGAAAGCTGAATTTCCATTTTTTGCCCTTTTTCCAAGTCTGGTTTGTCTTGTCGAGCTTCCGAGTAATATTTTACCTATCAAATAACAAAAATAACATAATAAAAACAGTCAAAACATAACTTAAAATATTATTTCACAAACGTGACAATTTAAGGGGATTAGTGAAACTACAAGTGTAAAATGATTGATTTATCGTATGCACTTTTTAGTGTTCATCACACCCCAACCAGCTTATTACTAGTCCCTAGTAATTCAAGCAAAATCTAAAAGCATAATTCTTATCTAAGTTAACAATTGTTTTCTTTTTTCTAAATGATCAAATAAATGAATTGTCATGTACTTTTTACCATTCTTTCATATACTCATAAAATAAAATATTAATCAATATATTGTGCCCACAATATCCACAAGTATTTGTTGAAAAGAGAGTAATATTTTTTTTCATAAAATTATGTTAGAGTTTACACCTTTTGACAGTGAAAGTTTATTTATAAACATATCTTCAATCCTTGTATCAAACTTTGGGCCAGTGACTCATAAACCAGTTGGTTTTAGGGCACTAGGTGTTAAGACACCCCTACGGACTTAATGGCTCAGATCTCAGATATTAAAAAGAAAAACTGTCTGATTCACTTAAGCTTTCTTTTTAGCCCTTGTAACGAGCTTTGGGCCAGTAATTCCCAGACCAGTTGGCCTTATGGTACTAAGTGTTAAGACACCCATACAGACTCAATTGCTCGAGCTAAAAAGGCTACGAAACTGAACCTTATTCAAACTCCATTTTTTTCAAGCTCTACCATTTTACGCGAATAATCATTGCCTACTGAGGAAAAATATCCGGTTACTGAGTAAAAAACTTTATTAAACTAAATCAAACTCTACCATTTTACATGAACAATCACTGCTTGCTGAGGCAAGATGTCTGGTTACTAAGTAAAAGCATGATTAGTTTTTTTTTTAATATATATATATATAAATTTTACTGCCTTTAGATGTTACCTCCAGCAGACTAGAGAACTGAATATTACAGAATTTTCATTTACCACCATGATCATATTTTACCATGTTGTTGATAATATATGTCAGATGAGCATATAAAGATCAAATTTAATCAATGTTATGAAGAATTCACAAATTTAAATGATTCAAAAAAAAAAGAACAACAAATAACTTGTTACAAATTATATTGAGATGCGTCTCAGGAGTACAAAAATCTCCTTACACAGCCACCTCTGAACAACAATTCCACTTGGTTTAGAAAATAAATTTGTTGTTAGTTTGTGTGTATATATATGGATATATATTCTTACACACAAAATAACAACAAAGTAAATATATTTTTTTTATAAAAAAAAAAAAAAAAAAACATCAATGAAACATGAAAATTATCTAGTAAACTATCCCCAAACCAAAATGAGACATTGTCTCCAATGTTTAAAGAAAGAGAAGTAGAGTTTAGAAGATATCACCTATTTAATGAGGAATTGACCGTTACAGGTACGACTAAAGATTACAGATTAAGGTCCAGGTTTACTTTACGCTTTTTTCCACGATCATTATCAGACGAGTTCAATTTGGAAAGAATAAGGTCGATTTTTGGTTCATAAGCTAATAGTTGGTCAATTAAATCATCAATTTTTCTTGCAGTTAGGAAGATGTCTCTTACCGGTTTTGAAATAAACCCATTTCTTTTGGCATCTTCAAGAAATACAAAAAGAAAATCGAAAATTCCATTAACATTAAACAGCTCAATGAATTTTTGGTGAATATTCAAGTTTGCCCATGACGCAATTATGAATATTTCTTCCAATTTTCCTAGCCCACCTGGTAAAGTAATGAAAGCATCAGCATGATTGATCATTTCAGTGAGTCTTTCAAACATACCTAGGACAATACATTCTTCTCAATTTGATTTTCTGATGATGTTGTCTTGTGTTAAGGGTTTTGGAATGATCCCCAAAACTTGACTGCCACCTTCTTGTACAACCTTTGAAATACACCTCATCAATCCAAGATTTCCACCGCCATATACTAAATGCATGTTTCTGTTTGCCATAACTCTAACCAATTCTCTCGCAACATCAATAAATTCTGATTTAGTTCCGGAGCTAGTTCCACAAAACACACATATATTAGTGAATCGTCGTTTTGAAGTTGTCTCCATTTGTGCTATCTCTCTTAGTTAGATGTGTTGAAGAGAGAGAAGTGACGAGCTGAATTTATAAATCCTAAAGAGGGTTAGTAATAAATGCACTAATACCTACAAAATGACAATCATTAGGAAAATAGATCGTGAGCAAAAAGGTTAGATACTATCAGCAAAAAGTAAATCAAAACAGTAATTTAAAGTAAAGGAAATCAACACAATAATTAAAAAAAATATATACTGGTAGTTGTGATTGTGGCTCACATCTTCCTCTGGCTTTACGTCCAGTAACGGCTTGAACACCTTCTATGGGTCGGGGATAGGCTTCCCATCCAACTTTCTTATAAATTGACAAATAGAGTCTTTTAAAGTCAGATTCCTGAGACTGTATTATTGTCTTTCTTTTTGAAATTGTGTATGTAACTTGCGAATCTCTCGATGAACATATCCACTAAGATGTTCCTTAATAGTCAATGATATATCATCCAAAGACTTCTTACTCAAGCCATCCCTAATGAATTGAATTTTATCTTCGCGATTATCAGACATCATTCCTAAAGAACGACAACAAGTGTTGCACGTACATCGTGCACACTTATAACAAACACCTAATTATTTAGCTCTTTATTTTTTAGCATATGTTCTTTTCCCTAAACCAGACATGTAAAAAATGAAAAATTCAGATGACTCACTTGCCAAGCGAACTTTTGCTTCAATTACCCATCGGATATCACTAGGAATACCATGAATCATAAGAAGCCCTATCCTTTTTGTGCGTGCTTTGTAAATTTTTGTCAGAGCATTTTGGGGAAGAGAAGGAAAATTTTGCGGAGGTTTGCGAGAGTTTCTTCCATGCTTTGGTTTGTAGGGTATCATTAATTTTAGGAGACTGAAATAATCGATTTTGAGTCACGTAGTACCGTTATCCGCTGCTTTACTGGGGTGTGAGATAAGAAAATAGAAAAGACAAAAATGCTGCAAAACTAAGAAAAATGGAAATTAGAGAAATATTAAACAGAAAATAAAAGAAACTACATCAATCAAGATATATTGGGTTTGACAAGAAATTTTTTTTTGAAATTTTGAGCACTCTAAAAATGGTTTCAGACGCTGTCAATTCACTTAAAATACATCACCATCCCTAGAATTCTCAATGTCAATAGCCTCGTATAGGAAAACTTGTTTCACAATGAATGGCCTCTCTATTTGGATTTTAATTTTCCAGGAAATAATTGAAGACGAGAATTATAAACCAAAATTTTTTGACCAACTTCAAATATTTTTCGTGAAATTTGACTATCATGAAAGGCCTTAGTTTTAGCTTTAAGAATTTTCGTGTTCTCATATTAATCATTCCTTAACTCTTCAAGTTCATTTAATTATAATTTACATTCATGATCGACATTTTCAAGGTTTGAATTGAATGCTTTAATAGCCCAATATGCTTTATGCTCAAGGTCTACAGGTAAATGACAAGGTTTTCCATAAACAAGAGGATAGGGGGACAATCCCAAAGATGTTTTGAAAATTGTTCGGTATGCCCAAAGTGCATCAGTTAGTCGAAGAGACCAATCTTTGCGATTTTGGGTTAACCATTTTTTTTCTAAAATTTGTTTAATTTCCCTATTCGCTAATTCAACTTGACCGTTTGTCTGGGGGTGATAGGAGGTGGAAACTTTGGGTGTGATTCCATATTTTTTCATTAAGGACTCAAAGGGTCTATTACAAAAGTGTTTACCTCCATCACTTATGATGGCCCGAGAGATTCCAAATCAACTCAACATGTTTTCCTTTAAAAATTTGATCACAGTTGTGTGATCATTGTTCCGACAAGGAATTGCCTCTACCCATTTTGAGACATAATCGACTGCAACTAAAATATATAAAAATCCAAATGATGGTGGAAATAGGCCCATGAAATCTATCCCCCAACAATCAAAGATTTCGACAACAATGATGGGATTTACAGGCATCATGTTTCTTTTGAAATGGATCCCAACTTTTGACAATTTTCGCTAGTTTTTCAGAATGTGTGTGTATCTTTAAAAATGGTGGGCCAATAAAATCCACACTGTAAGATTTTTGCAGCGGTTTTCTTAGATGAAAAATGACTTCCACATGCTTCTGAATGACAAAACTGAATAACACCACTTATCTCATTATCCGATATGCATCGTCTGAAAATCTGATCAAGGCAACATTTAAACATATATGGATCTACTCCATAGAATCTTTTGACTACGGTCAAAAATTTCCTCCCGTCTTGCTGGCTCTAGTCTGGCGGTATCTTTCTTGTTGCAAGAAAGTTGGCAATATTAGCATACCAAGGCATTGTGTTTACGGATAATAAAAATTTATCGGGAAGGGAATCATTGATTGGAGTTGTATCAATTAGTGACTCGTTTGTGAGTCTCGATAAATGATTTACAACCACGTTCTCTACCCCTTTCTTATCTTTGATTGTGAGATTGAATTCTTGAAGCAACAAAATCCACCGTATTAATCTTGGCTTGACATCCTATTTAGACATCAAATATCTAACAACAACATGATCAGAATAAACAACAGTTGAAGAACCAATTAAATATTATCGAAATTTATCCAATGTAAATATTACAGCAAGTAGTTCTTTTTCCGTGGTAGTGTAATTTGTTTGTGCACTATTTAAAGTTCTACTTGCGTAATATATTACATGCGCCTTACCTTCTTTTCTCTTACCTAGTACTACATCAACTGCATAATCACTAGCATCACACATTAGCTCAAAAGGCAAGGACCAATCAGGGGATTGCATAATAGGAGCAGAAGTCAAAAGACTGATAATTTTTTCAAATGATTTTTTACATTCTTCTGTCCATTCAAATGTTTCATCTTTTAATAAGAGGTTACATAAGGGTCTGGATATGGTACTAAAGTTTTTAATGAACCTTTTATAAAATTCTGCATGTCCTAAGAAAGAACGGATTTCCCTGAGTGCTTTTGGTGATGGTAATTTAGAAATTACCTCTATTTTTACCTTGTCAACCTTAATACCTTTGGACGACACAACGTGTTCCAAAATAATTCCTGAATTAGTCATGAAATGGCATTTTCCCCAGTTTAACACAAGTCTTTTTTCTTCACATCTTTTCAAAACATTTATCAATTATTGAAGCAATTGTCAAATGAATTTCCAAAAAATTTTTATCATCCATAAAGACCTCTAAACAGTGTTCAACCATGTCACTAAATATGCTTAACATGCATCGTTGGAATGTTGCAGGTGCATTACAAAGTCCAAAAGGCATTTTCCTAAATGCAAATGTTCCAAATGGGCATGTGAATATGGTCTTTTCCTGGTCTTCTAAAGCAATGAAAATCTGATAATAACCCGAGTAACCATCAAGAAAATAATAGTATGGATGTCCAGCTACTCTTTCTAAAATTTGTTCAAGATATAGTAAAGGAAAATGATATTTTCTAGTTACGTCATTCAGTTTTCTATAATCAATGCACATACACCAACTAGATGAAATGTGGATTGGGATTAATTCTCCTTTATCATTTTTTACAATAGTAATTCCAGAATTTTTGGGTACAACTTGTGTAGGACTTACCCACTTACTATCAGAGATAGGGTAGATAATGCCTACATCAAGAAGTTTAAGGACCTCTGTTTTTACTACTTCTTTCATTTGAGGGATTAATATTCTTTGGGATTGACGATATGTCCTAGCATTATCTTCTAAATGTATTCTGTGTGTGCAGATTAATGGATTAAAATCTTTTATGTCTTTTAAAGTCCATCCAATTGCCAGTTTATGTTCTTTCAACACATTTAAAAGTTTACCTTCTTGATCGCTTGTGAGAGAAGAAGAAATTACCACAGGGTAAGTTTGATTATCTTCTAGAAATGCACATTTCAATCCTTCTAGAAAAGCGTTTAACTCCAATTTGGGTGCTTCTTCACATGTTCCTTCTTCCAGTGTTCCCAGTTCATCCAAATTTTGTATCTCTCCATTGTCTTCCAATACTTGCGTAGAGTCAAGTAGAAAATCATTAGTAATATCCGAATCTATTTGCGCACTTGACTCAATAAAATTAGCAGTACAAAATACCATGGGATTAGATAAACTCCCCTGAATATGCTCATCCATAATACGTTCGATTGATTCTATGCTTTCGTTTTCATTATCCTCATCATATGGATGTTTGCACATATTAAAAATATTTAGCTCAATGTCATGTTGTCAAAAGAAAGATTCATGATTCCATTCCTTCAATTAATTAAAGCGTTATCTGTTGCTAAAAATGGACAACCAAGTATTATAGGGATTGACTTATAACTGTCTGCCACATGTTGTGTTTCTAAAATAATAAAATTCACATGATATATGAATTTATCGATTTGCAATAACACATCTTCTACAATTCCTTTTGGTACCTTAACTGATCTATCGACAAGTAAAAGAGTAGTTGAGGTTGGTTTCATCTCACCGATATTTAGTTGTTGGTAAACCGAAAATGGAAGTAAATTTACACTAGCTCCAAGATCAAGCAAAACATGTTCAATATTTTGATTTCCAATAATACAAGAAATAGTTGGACAATCAGGGTCTTTGTATTTTAATGCATTATTAGTTGAAAGAATGAAACATACATGTTCAGCTAGAAAAGATTTCTTTCTTACCTGATATTTTCTTTTAACGGTGCACATATCTTTCTGAAATTTGGCATAAGATGGTATATGTTGGATGGCATCTAACAAAGGAATATTGACCTTTACCTATTTGAATATTTCATAAATTTCTGGGAAATGGTTCAATTTCTTTGTTTTTAATGCTTGAGGGAATGAATGTGCATATCAAAAATTATTGTTATCAACGAAGGGTAATGGTTCGTCAACCCCTTCCTTACCCTCTGAATCTATTTTATTATCAGCTTCACGAGGTTCAATAATAGGTCTGTGGATATGTTTACCACTACGAAGAATAATAACATATTTGACTTGGTCTAAGTGTTGATTTCCAGAACTACCCTCGTAAGATTTTAAATGACTCTTGGGATTTTACTGTGGTTGTGCATGAAACTTTCCTTTCTCATTAATGGTTAATGTAGATGTAATTTTAGCAAAATTTTCTCTTAAATCATTCATCGTTTGTGCATTTTGGTTATTGACGACTTCCTGTTTTTCCATGAATGCATTCAAGGTATCCTCTATGGTTTTCCTAGGTGGTGGGACATATGGTGCATAATTCTGGGAATTTCAGAAATTCTGGTGAACCTGGGGAGGTTGTTGTGAGGATTGTGCTTGGTTATCATTCCTCGAATTGAAGTTTGGATGGTTTCTCCAACCAGATTATAGGTTTGTGAGTATGGGTTTAGATTTGGTCTATTGAATGTGTTTATGGAACTGACTTGGTCATAAATACATTCTTGCAGGGCTGGTAAAGATGGGAAAACGTGTGTGACATGTTCATTAGAATTACAGATTTGACATAGGACTTCCTGAACTGACTTGACATGATCACTCTTCCCTGATTCTAAAGCTTCAATTTTTTTTAGATAGAGATGCATACTTGGCAGCAAGGTCATGGTCTTCCATAAGGTTAAACATACTTCTATCAGATGGCTGTGGTTTTACAGACAACTCATAGGTGCCAACTGTGTCTCATTATTGTGCATTATCTGCTATGTGTTCTGGGTAATCTAGTGCATCTTCGGGATCTTTGTCCCTAAAATCACCATTACACATCATCTCCACTATTTGTCTACCTTGGAGTTTTAACCCCTCGTAGAAATAGGCAACCATCCTTCATGTTTCAAACCCGTGATGTGGACAAATATTTAACATCTCTTTAAACCTCTCCCAACATTGATAAAGTGTTTCCCCGACTCTTGTGTGGAGGCTGTGATTCTCCTCTTAAAGGAATTTATTCTATGAGGGGGAAAGAACTTCTTAAGAAGTTGTTCTTGTAAATCATATTATGTTCTAATAGATCCCGACCTAAGGTTTTACAGCCAAATTTTAGCTTTATCCTTTAAAAAAAGGGCACAAACTTTAAACGAATTATATTCATGCTACAATTTTGGTCTGTGTAAGTATTGCATACCTCTTTAAACTCCCTTAAATGCTGATAAGGATTCTCTGATTCTAGACTGTAGAATGTGGGTAAAAGATGGATGATACCTGATTTAAAATTGAAACGTGTTGCATCTGGAGGAAAAACAATGCAAGTTAGTGATCATATCCTAGTGGGATTCATGAATTATCTGAGTGTCCTAGGATGATTAGAATCTCCATTCTGAGACTCATTTTCTTCCTGATTAACTTGGTTTTCAACTCGGGCAGGTGTATTTTCAATTGGATTTTCAATTTGGTTCTCGGTCATTTTGACAAATGATGAAGGTGATGGAGATTCTCTGTTTAGTCTTCTGTTGGATGATCGAGACCAGTGTCTCATGCAACTTAAAAAAAATACAATATTTACAAAAAAGAAGTTAATGACAAGATAAAAAAATAAACTAAAAATATAAAATAAAGAAAAAGAAAAATTATTATATCTATTAAATAATAATTCCCCGGCAACAGCGCCAAAAACTTGAAACGCTCAAAAAATGGTCTTTTACTCCCAAGTATAATAGTGTCGAAGTAATAAAATAACCCGGTAAGTCCGGGGTCAATCCACATGGAATAGATTTAGTAAAATAGAATGTTAAGTAGAACGAAAAGAAAAAGGTTTGATTTGTTGGAGTTGTTGGAAACTTTTAAGTGAAAATGTAGTAATAAAATGAAATATTGGAGTTAGGGGATCCACTTTTAATATTTCCAATCTAGAAATCTCACTTAATTATAATATATAAATTATCCTTATTACCCAATTAATTTATCTCATTAATTAATTATGCCAATATATAGAACCGGCCATAAAGGTGGTAGTCATTTATGTCGATAACTAGTTCTGCCAAGGTACTAAGTATGCCAAAAACATAAAACCAGCCATAAAGGCGGTGATATCGTATAAAACAAGCCATATAGGCGGTGATATCGTTTGTCTATAACAAGTCCTGCCAAGGTACTCAATTATGCCAAAATCGTATAAAACCATCCATATAGGTGGTAGCAAGATAAAACCAGCCATATAGGCGGTAGCATGATAAAACCACTATATAGGTGGTAGCCAATTTTGTCAATAATTAATCTAGATCTAAATCAAGTTTTAATCATTAGATTCCAATTTATTTATTATAATGTAGCCGAGATTGATCTAAGTTTTCATTATAAAAGCTTAACCCATTACCCCAGCGAAAAGAAATTAGCTACTCATTTTGTAATTAAAAATTCTCGTAATTTTATTACTGAAAGAAAAACACATTACAAAAAGCTTTAAATAAATAAACACACAAGACACTCTCTCTAAATCTATAGAGGAATTCGAAAAGAAAATATGAAAATTTCTTCTACAAGAGGCTTCAATTTATAGGCAAAGTTTGGTTGGTACGTCGCGATGCCAAGGCTCTGTGCGTTGCGACACGCATGCCACGTTGGGGACACATGTTGAGAAAATAGCACGTTCTACGGTGTCTTCGTCTTATTAGGCGCGTCGCGACACTCAGATATTTTCGTGTCACGAAGCGGAAGCTGAATTTCCATTTTTCGCCCTTTTCCAAGTCTGGTTTGTCCTGTCGAGCTTTCGAGCAGTATTTTACCTTCCAAATAACAAAAATAACACAATAAAAACAGTCTAAACATAACTTAAAATATTATTTCACAAACGTGATAATTTAAGGGGATTTGTGAAACTACAAGTGTAAAATGATTGATTTATCGTATAATAAATATGCACTTTTTAGTGTTCATCAACCACCTAATAAAAAAAAATATGGTAATAGATGCAAAAATAATATAGCCACTTGTCAACCATCAAGATAGAGTCTTACTATAATATGTCTCGATCTAATACTTAATCAACCAATAAATTATTGGAATTAATATTATTGTTTTTTTTTGTAAAAAAAAAATATTTTTATTTTGTTTTTACTTTGTTGTTATTTTGTGTGTAAAAAAATATTTCCTATTGATTTTCTTTTGTTTTTTTCAAAAAAAAAAAACAATACGCACAAACTAACAACAAATGTTTGACTAAACAAGTAGAATTGTTTTTCAGAGATAGCAGTGTAAGGAGTTTTCACTCCTGAGATGTGTCTCAATTTAATTCGTAACAAATTATTTTTGTTCATTTCTTTTTTAGTCATTTAAATTTGTGAATTCTCCATAATATTGGTTAAATTTGATCTTCATATGCTCATTTGACAGATATTATCAATATATACGGTAGCATATGATCGCGGATTGTAATTGAAAATTTTATAATATTCAGTTCTCTAAATTGTTGGAGTGAGCACCTAAAGGCAATGAAATTTGTATTTTTATTCAAAAAGAAAAAAACTAACCATGTTTATACTTAGTAACTGGACATCTTGTCTCAGTAAGTAGTGATTGTTCGCATAGAATGGTAGAGCTTGAGTTAGTTAAAAAAATCATAATAATAATCAAATATTTACTTAGTAACCGGACATATTGCCTCAGTAATCAGTGATTGTTCACGTAAAATGGTAGAGCTTTAGTTTGTAAAAAATAAATGTGTGAATAAGTTCGATTTCGTAGCCTCTCTAACTCGAATAATTAAATTTGTATGGGTGTCTTAACACTTAGTGCCCTAAGGCCAACTAGTATAAGAGTCACTGGCCCAAAGCTCGTTACATGGGTTAAATAGAAAGTTTAAGGAAATCATACACTTCTTCTTTTTAACATCTGAGATCCGAGCAATTAAGTCTGTAAGGGTGTCTTAACACCTAGTACCCTAAAGCCAATTGGTTTGGGAATCACTGACCCAAAGCTCGATACAAGGATTGAAGATATATTTAAAAAAACTATTTTTGTATTTATAAATAAATTCTTACTGCCAAAAGGTGTGAACTCTAATATAATTTTAGGACAAAAATATTTCTCTCTTTTTAACAAGTCTTGTGAAAATTATGGGCTCAATAAATTGATTGATATCGTTTTTATCTGTGTATGGAAGAATGGTAAAAAGTACTGGAGAATTTTCTTATTTGATTATTTAGAAAGAAAAAGGAAATAATTATTAATTTGGATAAGAATTTCTCTCTTAAGTTTTCGCTTAAATTACTAGGGACTAGTAATAAGCTGGTTGGGGTGTGATGAGCATTAAAAAGTGTACACTTAATAAAAAAGAAACTAATTAATTTACACTTATAATTTCATTAATCACCCTAATTTATTACATTTGTTAAATAATAATTGTATTTATGTTTTATTGTGATTTTTATTTATTGTGTAAGTAAAATACCATTTCGGAAACTCAATAGGAAAAATGGACATTAGATCTGAATTTCAGGACCCAGAAAACCCAAAAAAAGCATGACAGCTAAATTCAAATCGGACTTGAAAAATAAACACCGTGTTTAGATTGGCGACATAATGGCTTATGTAACGACTGGTAGTCTCTACTACTGTTACGCCGTAGTACCGTGGTATTACGGGATGAAGGTAACATAATATAAATTATGTTGGGACATAAATATACTCATAGTAACTCGAACTTATCAAGAAGAAGAAGAAGAAGAAGAAGAAGAAGAAGAAGAAGAAGAAGAAGAAGAAGGAGAAGAAGAAGAAGGAGGAGGAGGAGGAGGAGGAGGAGGAAAAAAAGGTTGACAACCTACAAGCTTGGAAAATTGAGGAAGAATCAAGCAAGTTAAGGTAAGACCCACTTGACCCAAACCTTGAATTTTTAAATCTTAAGAGTTTGATGTCATGTTAGTCAAATTGGCAAGCTAAAGGCTGCTTTTAAGTTTTTAGTAAACAAAGAATGGTAAGGTATGATGAAATATCCAAAATTTGTAAATCTTGAGTGTTGGGTTAAAAAGAGAAAAATGAATAGATTAAAAATTGATGATTGATGCGATGGTGGTTTAGTGTAAGTGAAATTGAGTGTAATAAGATGGGTTGTGTATTGGTGATGCATTTGGGTAAGGAAGACTTAAGAAAACAAAAATAGAATCCTGGAAAACTGGTTCACGTCGCAATGCTAAAAGGCTTTACATCGCGATGCACACTAGAAAAATGGCACGACGTTTCTTGAATGTTGAGCGTCGCGACGCGTAAGGATTTACGTCGCGACTCGTGACCCAAAATCATCCCAAATCAATTTTAAACCATACCAGTTCCACCCTAGCTTGTTAGAGACCACCCTTAGGGTCTCGTATCAGTTCGCGTACATACACTACAACTTATTACAAGCATGATATACCAAGTGATGATATCACATACTTGAATTAAGAAGTTTAGCCTAGTTCCGAACTTGTCTCATTGTTTATAATCTAACCAAGTTACCGCTTATAGACCATTGCAGGATTTATAATTTCCTTCGACGAAGTGGTATAGTACCAGCCAGATTCCAACCAGTGAGTTGACACTTTCTTTTATGTTTATTTTCGATATGTTGTTGTTTATATCAGATTTACTTTTCGCTTTTAGGGCGTTAGTCAATTTTATTATTAGTTATAATTTGTTTAGCATGTTTTAAGAAATGATTAAAAAAGAAATGTTTTCTAAACATGAGCTTTGTGTTTTCGAGTATGTAACTAGATATAGACTTGGAATTGAGGGATAATATGTGCACATATAGAGGACTGGAGGGACGGTGATACGTAACGCCCCCAGATCCTAGTTCAAGACTATGGATGACAGATGCCCCTAGATCCTAGTTTCAGAGCTTAAAGGGTAGCATAGATCTGCACCCCCAATTCTAGTTTCAAGGATATGAGTGGCATGCTTTGGGGGACGGTGATACGTAACGTCCCAAAGTCATGGATTTGCATTTCTGGCTCTAGTTAGGCATATGGGGGGATGGCGATATGTAACGCCCCCATACGTCAGGTTTTCAGAGACAGATACAGATATCAGAAATAGTTTTCAGAAAATATTTTCAGAAAAGAAAGTTTTTAGAAAACAACAGTTTTATAAGAAACTTTTAGCAAAGATAAGTTTTACAGAAAGAGTTCAGAAGAGATTTTCAGAAAGAAGCTCAGAGTTTTCAGACAGAAAAAGAGTTTTCGTATAAATCTATTTTTGAACTTTGGTTTTAGAACCAAATGTTTTTATAACAGTATTTCAGTTTTCGTCCACTCACTTAGATCGTACAACAGTCTAACCCCTCACTCCCAGTTTTCTTGTTTTGCAGGTGTTCTTGGAGGACGAGCTCGGGAGGACGGATACTGATGCAGTCACTAGGGAATGGAGTCCACCAAATCAAGTTAGAAAGAGTGGGAGTCCAGTCAGAGTCAAGTAGAAGTCATGTATTAGTCTTTGATTATGTGACAATCATTGTAAAAGTAAGTGTTACTAAGTATACATTTATTAGTATTTGAGATGCATTCTATGTTGTTGAGTCGGGGCAATGGTCACAATGTATGAGAAAGTCATTTGATATTAGCTCAGTTAAGATGATTACAGATAGATAGTCAGAGGCTTAGGGGAATAATACGACCTATTCCCTGCTGGTAGCATCTCTTGGATTGGGAATATTACAAAGATGGTATCAGAGCATGGTCTAGGAAGTCAGTGACTGCAGTGGGTAGAGTGTTGGGGTCTTTTATATGCAGTATATCCAGGATACTCGTATGTGAGGCACTACCTCTCTAGTATCCGATCCCCGAGTATGCCCTCAAGATTTACAGACAAGTTAGTAAGCTTTCCCGGACTATTCGAATAGTATTCCTTACGAGAACAACTATACTCTAGATCCAAGTTGAGAATTTCTCTGTAGTTATCTTGGCTTATCACCAGAAGTTTAGAACAAGCTATGAAACTAAATAGTAAAGATTTAAGAAAAGTTACCCATGGGAGTGGGAAATGAAAGCTATAAGAAAGCAAGGAAAGATGCATAGATGAGTAAGAAGTCAGAGATAAAGAAAAGTAAAGAGACAGGATAAGACAGTGAAGTTCTAATGATACCCACCCAGGACGGTAGAAAGAGAATAGAAAAAGCCCGATCAAGTATTAG
>SKCR01035434.1:0-216561 GCA_019454045.1 Zanthoxylum bungeanum | reverse complement strand
ATGGAACACAAAAATTTCATCATGGATAAAACTGTACCAATAATCTTCGAATACACAAGAACCGCGTAAGTCATAGAGAGTCAGAAAACAACCTGGGAGGTATGGGTTTCTGATCTCACCTCATGTAGATGTCAATCTTATTGAGGAAGACGAACCGACTACGTATGAGGAAGTGATACAAGGTATCGACTCCTTTCATGGTAAAGTGTCATGAAATCCTAAATTGATTCCATGTATACCAACCAAGTTTAGACACTGGTTGATGTACCGAAAGGCATTGTGCCTATTGGTACTATATGAGTCTTCAAGGAAGACAAACATGGATGGCAACATACAAATGTACAAAGCTAGCCTTGTAGCGAAAAAGGTATCGCTATCAACATTGTGTTGATTACGATGAAACCTTTTACCTGTTGCCATGATTAAAATCCATTTGGATAATGCTTGCTAATACTGCATGTTTCATTTATGAAATATGGCAGCTGAACGTCAAAATCGTTTTCCTTAAACGGAAACCTTTTGGAGGATGTTTACAATATCCTGACGGTTTTGTCGCACCAAAACATGCAAACAAGGTTTGCAAGTTAATTCGATCCATTTATGGATTAAAGCAAGCATCGCATTCTTGGAACTAACGTTTTGATAAGATCATAATGGTATATGATTTAATTCAAAACGAATATAATTCTTGTGTATATAAGAAGGTTAATGGGAGAGCACTGACAATGATTGTCCTATATAATGATGACATATCATTTCTTGGAAATGACATTCCCATAATACAATCGGTGAAAGCTTGGCTTTCATGAAAATTCTCCATATAATACTTCGGAGAGGCAACCTTTATTCTAGGAATAAGGATCTACTAGGATAGATCTAAATGTTGTTGGCACTATTTGAGAACTCGTACTTTGAAAGATATGTACGCGACCTTGTGTCTCATATGCTTTGAGAATATGGAGTCACAATCAGGCCAATCCAAGTGATAGTCACTGGATTGATGTTAAGAACATCCTTAAGTATCTTAGATGATCTAAGGATGCTTTCTTAAGCTATGGAGGAGGATAACTTGAAGTGACTGGGTTCACCGTTGCAAGTTTCCAAACCGACAAAGACAACTATAAGTCGCAATAAGGGTACTATATAGTTAGAATAACAGAACAGTGAGCTGGAATCTTCCAAGCAAGATATTGTTGTCGAATAAACAACAAAAGCTGAATATTGCTGCACCTGATGCAGCAAAAGAAGCAATTTTTGGATCTGTAAAATTCCTAATTAGATTAGGAGTAGTTCTGTTAGCAGTTGAGCTAGGCTACAACACAGGCTAAAGAATTAATGGTCTCATCAACGATCCAAGTATATACTTCAATTATTTCATCTGATTCGTCAGATCATACATCGTGGTGATGTGATGATTGAATAAATCGCATCAGATGATAACAATGCAAATCCGCTGACGAGAGCTGTTTCTCAGCAGAAGTTTGAGCGACCCGTACATAGTTTAGGTGTAGGACACTGATGAGTGGTAAATCTATCACTATTTCCCACTCATTTAACCTAATATTTTGTATAGTTTCTTGAGTTTTGTGAATATTTTTATGTGTTTTGTGTTATTTTGTAGATAAATAATGTTTCAGTACATTCTGGAGGTGATTTGGGCCAAAACAGTGAAAATTGGACGAAAAGGGCATTTTGGTAAATTCTCGCGTCGCGACGCCTAACGTGCGCCGAACAGTGCTAACATGCACCAGGTCCACAAATCAGAATCTGAGAAAAGTTTGACTTTGCTAACGTGCGTCGTGCCACGTGTCAGCATCCTACGGTGCCGACTGTCGCCATCGCCACGTGTGCCATGTGTCACTCCACGTCATTGCAGCGTCATCAGCCACATCACCTGGTTGACCAAGTCAAACTGCCACCTCACCGTCACATCATCATCAACCAATCAGGAAGTGCCACGTGTCGCAATCCTACGGTGCCAACAGTCTCTTTCCCACGTGTCGCCACGTCACCGCCACGTCATCGCCACGTCAGCATCAATTATTGAGTATCTAATCCTTATCCGACACGTGGCAGATAAGAATCTCATCCACCAATCAAAAGCCGCCAAGTGTCACAAAAATTGAAGCCCAACCACCTCGCCACGTGTAACCTTACAGCTTATCCAGAATCTCCAAACCGACGAACCAGAGCGTGCCACGTCGACGGAAGCTGGTGTAGCGACGCCAAAGGCCTTGGCGTCGCAACGTTGGAAGCCTACCAGGGCCTATAAATTCAGCTCGAAATATCAGTTTTAGTTGCACCACTCTCTCTCATCTCTTTGATGTAAAGAGAGAGTTTCTCTCTCTACTTTCTTTTATTTTTAGTTTTTTTAGTTTTTTAAGTTTTGTAATTAATTTTAATTACGTTTTGTTAATATAGTAATTTACTTTTTTACTTTTTACAGTTTTTACTATTCACCATGAGGAGGTAACTTCCCCAGCTAGGGTGAAAGGTAATTCTTTTACTATTGCTATTTAGATTAATCTCCCTTAAAAATAATATATTCAATATTTAAAATTTGACTTAAAATTGATACCGCTATATTGGTCGGTTTTTAATTTAATTTTAATCTGGTTTAAACCTGACTAATCAAGGATACCGCCAGATTGGTCGGTTGGTAATTTAATTTTGGTTCCGCCTTTATGGCTGGTTTATGGACAAATATTACCGCCTTAATGGCTGTTGGACTTAATTTGACTTAATCAGGATACCGCCAGATTGGTCGGTTGGTAATATTATCACATGTTATATATTATTTTATGGAAGATATCTAAATTAGTAGTAGTAAAAGTAATTCCTTTTACCTTAGCATTTTATTTTATTGTAATTTACTTTTCAGTATTTACTTTACCGCATTTTTACTTCATGTCTTTTATTTTCAAGTTTTTACCAGCCCTAGTTATGTGTTGTAACTAAATTAGTTATTTGGGGTTGTGATGAATTTTAATATCACCATTTTATAAGGGGTTAGATTATAATTTGGGTAATATAAAGATTTATTTATTGAGTCTTAAACTTAATGCTTTTTCATTAACTGACCATTAATAAAATTGATCTGGTAAATCTAAAATGAACTAGACATAGGGATTTTAAATTTCAGCCTTAGACTCAATAGCCCACGATCTTCCTTGAGGATAGATAACCCTTTAATAGATTTCCTTACAGGATAGAAAATATACCTGTCGGGCGGGGGTAGCCATAATTGGAACTTAAACTTAATGAATCCATATAATTTGGTTGACATAGACATATGGTTCAATTGGGTTAAACTGGGTATTTGTGTCTGACCATCGATAGAGGCTTACACATAATTTAGTGTTCCAGGTTATTAAATCAATATATTACCCAACTTTAAGATAACCACATCATCTTTAAAATGATATTAAAAGAAATCACAACCCTAGATAGTTTTTAATATTGAATTTTCTTAAAACCTATTTTCGACAATTTTATTTACTTGCTTTTAAATTTAGAATCGTCACCATTTCAAATCAATCAATCAACCTGTTAGATACTAGTAATCATTTGACCTCATAAAATTAATAGATTAGATATTAAGTCCTCGTGGGATCGATATTTTTATACTACTTGAACGATACGTACGCTTGCATTATACGTGTGTGTTTACGTCGGTCAGACACTTGAGTGATTGGCTATAGGCCAAGTGGGAGATTGTTGGACAATTATGACCCATAGCATCACTATTTGTACAGAACATGGTGTTGTTGTACAAATTGACTATGTGACAAATGAAATTACTCTTTTATCATTTGTAATTGGATTACCAAGATAGATAAATGATAAAAGTCCATATGATTAGTACCAGATTAATAAGATATGAGACAATATTAATCCACTAAGGTTTATTCATTAAATATCCCTAATTGTAGTATTACACTTGTGCGTGTTATGGGAGCATAACGACAAAGTTCTCATATATTTGGGTATTGGATACTCATGCAAGTGTAATAGGAGGTTGTGTTTACCGATGGTACGGAAACAGCTTCGCTCTAGATAGACCCCTCAGAATTCCATTGGTAGTATGACTATGTGTCTATGGAAGTCCGAATCAGGGTAGGTGTATTTGGTCTTAACCTGAGACTTGCATCGCTAATACTTGCAACAACCAATATACTTTGGTTTTAGTCGTCTAGGGCTTTAACAGTTCTGTGTACGCCTATTCTGGGTATATTGAGAATCGTAGTGTATTGGGTGTGATGTCAAGGTGGAAGTATCACTTCAGTCATATGAAGATGATGATCACGTAGGATACGGAACTAGTACTCTTAAATACTGCAGTCATCAGGATAATATTCGATATATTAAATGAAATTAGATTACGTAACGAAATTAAAATTGGATTTTAATTCGAGCGAACGAATTAATTTAGAATTAATTCGCGAGACATATGAATAGTAATTTTGCTAGGCATAATTATTTAATTAAATTTGATTTAATTACGTCGCAACGGAAAATTTGTTAATTCGGAATTAACAAACGCGAGCTCGGGATGTGTTTGTAGGCCCACTCGGATTTTGAATTAAGTGGGTCCCACATGTCACATCACAAGTCACATCACTTGTCTTTCATATCACATTTTGTGATGGAAGTTAGTGTGATTTGTAGATAACTTGTTTCTTACACAAGTGTCAAAAGTGATGGACATTTATCCAACTTTTGAAAATTGGTAAATGGTATTTGATTTTTGAAATCAAGCACACAACACATTCATTCCTTCCCTCTCTCTCAAAAACTGAAAATGCATCTCTCCCTCTCCACCATCTTGCTTGGCCGAGAGTTGTAAGAATGAACAAGGAAATTTTTGTTGCAAAATTTTCCTTTGCTAGCACATAAAAAGATCTTACATTGGTGATAGGGAAACGTTTCTCATGAGTTTGGAATTCAAGATTCAAAGATTAGAAGCTCAACATACATCAAAGGAGAAGCTTGGAGGCAAAACTTTTGTTATCTCCTACATCCACTTTGTCGATCAAAGTAAGTATTTTTCGCTACTTTGCTTTGCGTATTCACATGATTTCTTCCTTAATTTGATGTTGGTTTGACCTATAAAACCCAACATATCATACTTCATGCATGTCTACATCGGGTTCATGATTGCGTTAATGATTGAGTGTTGCCTCTCGTGGTATATCGGATGGAAACCCAGACGTAAATTCCATAGCCGAATCTGAATGGACGGTAGTGCGGTATGTACATGGGATACAACTCCATGAACCGCTTGAGGAAACTTTCACGCATATGTTCATGAAATTATGTGCCTGCTGTTATGTCGATTTACTTTTATGCATGGAAACTTAGATATAGGTTATATGCAAACTTAGATATAGGTTGTATGCGAACTTATATGTAGGTTATCTTGCGTATGCATGTTGCGTAGACTTATTTAAATCATTGCACAAATCCATTCATTAGAAGTGGCATAAGTAAGGGACCATTCTGAATCCAACGGTTTGAGGTCTTCCATTGTGAGGGGTGAGTGCAGACTTAAATCATTTCCAAGTTCACAATGGGTGGCGACTCCATTTTATTTCTCTGATTTAGTCCCCCGCAGGCTAATCCGCACTCCTGACCGGGCCGCGAGCCTGGAACAGCGTCGCCGATTTCTGTGTCCTATAGTCTGGCGACTCCACCGGGGATAGAGAATCGGCCCCGAAATAATGCCTTGTAATGATTGTGATTTTTTTTTTATCAAAGTAACTATTAGAGCTCAGTAATGGTTTGGTGTATTCCTTCATTCACTACCTTTCTATAGCTGGAAGTAAAAGCTATGAAGGCAACTGAATAATCATTTACTCGTAGCTTACCATGATGGACTAACTTGGAGGACCTACTGTTTATTAATGTCACCAAGGCGATAAGAGCTTAAGAGGCTTGGGCATTTAAGAGAGTTCGCTCCACCCTCCTTCTGGGGAATCTTCAATAGGAAATCCATTTGACAGTCAGTCATGTACCATAACTCGTTGGTGTTGGGGTTGGTGCTCAGAGCGCCAATCCGGACCGTATTTATGTCTGATTCATGAATATGAACAATCCATTTTTCCATAATATTACTTATTTATGGTTGCACCTCTTGTTTTTATATACGTATTCGAGCTGATTACGATTAGATTGAAACTAAATGTGGTTTAGTGATATGTATATATTAGACAAAGGCCCGATAATATATAATGCAGTACACAGTTACAAAGATAGTTTGTAATTGACATTGGGAAGTGTCACTACTAAATGTATATTATCAAATACAGTTCCTGGTCAAGATTCACTAACACGGGTCGGTTGGTCAAATCTGTTGAGACCAGTACATGTCGTATATCGAGACTTGGTCCGATGGTTTATCCCAATGAACCATGAGTCTAGGGAGACTTGTATAGACGTCTAGGTGTTTATAGTGGATAAACATTGAACGACTCACCGAAGATTCTTAATGGATGGTACACCAACGTCAATAAGAATCTTATCGGGTTTAGTAGCACTTGTGATTCTTCGACTTGAGATACCACTGTGGGCGCATGAGACATCTTATACACTTAGATGGCAGTCACGTCACTGATCTATTAAGATCAGACCTCCGCCTGTACGTTGGGTGTAGATAGATCCTCAGGGTGTCCTGTGTGTATCGAGATAGGATCCGTCAATTCTGTGTATCAGAACATATGTATTCCATATGATTAGGAATCAAATAAAACCATGGGCCCGTGGTACAATTTAGAAGTCAGTTTTAAACATTCTTTTTGAGATTGCTAATAGAATAGTCGATTGGATAATCCCCATAGAGATTTGACGTTTACATTTATATCTCTGGGATATATCCGGATACCTATGACGGAGGAATTATACATTTTCCATGACCTCGACCTGTATGATTCAGCGAGTTTATCCGTGATCGTCATAATTTACGGGTGGATAAATTATGGACACGAAATGGATTTCGTGACGGATATGCCTGAATCTAGAGAGTCTCAATAATGAAATATACTCGTAGAGCACTAGAGCAACATTTATAAATAATATTGATTATTTATAAAGTCGTTTAAAGGTTAAACGCAAAATACATGTTTAGGGACCCGATAGTCATTTCCTTAATTTTTGTGTATTTGCATTAATACTTGATTAATTCAAATACACATTAATTAATTGTCAAATTGAGATATTTGACTAATATCATAAATGTATATATGTATTTAATATTTAATGTAAATATAATACATATATTTAATATATTTGTATTTAATTAATTATTTATTTATTTAATTGTTAAATGATTAAATTAATTAAAATATAAATATCTTAAGGTTTAGATATTTGTTTTAATGACTTAGTTGCAATTGTTGACTAAGTTGAAATTATCATTAAAGTGTAATGATCATTTTATCAACTTGGCAAAATGAAATTCAAATGAAATGAAATTAATGTCTTGTTTTTTCTTAGGCCAAATTCGGCCAAGGCATTTATGTAACAAGTATATATTGTTTTGTTTTATTTAGGGTTTAGATAACCTAATACACTTTATCAAAACTCCATTAAAACAAAGCAAATAAGGTAGAGAGAAAAGAAAAGAAAATCAAAGAAAAGCTTGGAATTTAGTAAGTATTTCTAACCTTCCATTAGAGAGTAATTTGTTCCTCTTGTTGTTGGCTTCACTTTGTGATGTTCTTAAGTTTTTCTATTCATTATTATTTGTGTTTTTGATGGATGACAGTTTGATGAAGGGGTTAAGCATGTATAAAGTTGGAAGATTGTTACTAGTGTAGTAATAAGTATTCTTTTATGGTTTTTAGAACCTTGTTGCTAATCTATAGTTTTTGACCCACTCTTAAATGACCTAGATTGATCTATAGTTATTTCATTGTGTTGAGACTTGATTTGGATGGAAGAAACATGATTGAAGTAATTGATTTAACCAATTTGGTCTAATTTGTCCAATTTGAAGAAATTGAAAAATTATGGTTTAAGACCACTTCCAAATTTGGGGATTTTCATTTATATGGTGTATTTGGATGTGTATATGATGCATGTAAAATATTGGGTTGATTGGATTTTTTCTTGATGTGTTTTGAACCTTGAAAGTGCAAAATGCACAAACCTCCCTTCTAGTGAGGCTCTCGGCCTTGGCTTAGATTTTTGGGTTTTTTTTGTTGCAAATTGTATTTTGACATTTGGGACATGTTAAATTCATATTAGTAATGATTTAGAATTATTCAAAATTTTTTCGAACAATTTCGGACTAAAATGAACAAAATACAAAGTGTAAGGGCAATTCGATAAATTCACATAAATTTTGATTTATTGTGTTTTATTTCATAATTTGATTATTGGGTAATTAAATAAATAAGTTTATTTAATTATTCCGAGAAAAAGTTTTGAAATTGGAAAATTTGATTTTCCACTGTTTCCGCTGCGTTACCGGATATCCGCAATAAAACCCCTTCAGTTGGTACGTACCTTAAGGTTAAAAAAGGTGCGCTCACTTGGTCGCTCGGACCCTTGAGTGGGGAGACCTAGTTGTGGGCAATCTTTTTCCGACGAGAGCCTTTGTCTATACCCCTATAAACCCGCATATGAACTGTAGTTGTATGACCGATAGAAAACACCCCTTTATGTTTACGTTTGGGACCATCGTCATTTGGGTTCAGTTGGACCTTTTGTCATGAGTTATGGGCTTGTTGGGCCATTTAAACTGGGACGGGTTCGTGCCTTATGACAATTAGGCCAAAAGATTCTAAAATGTCAATGGGCCATTTTGTGTTTAGGCCCCCTCATCATTTGAAGTTGTTTAGCCATGTTATCGCAAAAGTGTAAACCTGTTGGGCCTTTTCAACTGGGACAAGTTTGCACCACGCAATAGTATGGTTGAATGCTTTGGAATGATAATGGGCTGACTTATATATTTCATACATCTCATGCATACATGCATCATGTTAACCCCTGTGTCTTAAAAGCCATCATAGATATCCGTTGGGTTAGAGATTAAAAATAAAAAGTTTGTCAAGAAGGGTTTAGCAAACATGGATATCGGAGAAAAGGAAATCAAGCAACAGAAAACCTTACGGCAAGGAAAGAAAGACGAGTCTGGGGGCGACCAGTCTACCACCCCGCGAATACGGGATATATCAAGAACATGAGCAATGCCAAGAAGCTTTCGACAAGATCAGGGAATACTTGGTGAAACCTCCTGTCTTGAAGCCTCCAAGATCGGGTAAACCCTTTGTACTATATTTGGCTATAGAACCCGAACCACTGGGGGCGATGATGGTACAAGCGGATGAAACGGGGGTTGAGCATGCAGTATACTATCTCAGTAAGAAGATGCTCACGTATGAAGCCCGCTATCAAGAAGTAGAGAAAATATGTTTGGCAGTATTGTGGGCATCCAGAAAACTACGTCATTACTTCCAGTCATACAAGATCCAAGTGGTAGCAAAGGAGAATCCCTTGAAGTATCTACATTTAGTACCTTCGCTAGTTGGGAAGTTAGGAAGATGGTTGGTGTTGCTGATAGAGTTTGACATTGAGTACCTCACTTCTAAAGTAATCAAAGGTCGAGTTGTGGCAGAGTTCCTGGCATTACAACCGATAGAAGGAGATCAATATAAGTTTGAATTCCCAGACGAGGAGATCCAAGCGATAACAATCCAAGGATGGAAGATGTACTTCGACGGAGCAGTGAACTGCAAAGGAGCTAGAATAGGGATTTTGATAGTAACCCTCGAAGGAGAAACCTTGCCCATGGCCAAGCGGTTGACGTTTGGAGTAACTAACAACATGGCTGAGTATGAAGCACGTGCCTTTGGATTGACGACATTGATAACCTTGAACACTAAGAACATGGAGATCTACAAAGATTCGATGTTGGTAGTCCGACAGATGCAAGGAGAATGGGAATTAAAGGAAGAACGGTTGAAACCTTACTTGTTCCACCTCAGGAATCTGGCACAGGCCCTCCCCGATTGTAAATTCTAGCACTTTCCACGGGAAGAGAACCAAATGGCAGACGCGTTATCTACACTGGCCGCAACTTGGGAAAATCTAGAGAAATTGGTAATGAGACCTCTAGTGTTGACAACAGCAAGCAGACCGGTTTATGAGATAGAAAGAATTTTGGAAGTAGAGGTCGACAATGGGGAACCATGGTACTATGATATTCAGCGATACTTAGAATGCGGGGAACTTCTGGAGGAATCAAGCAGAAAAGATATGATAGCCATTCAGATGTTGGCTTCTCAGTATGTGAGTTTGAAGGGAGAACTATACAAGAGACAAGCGAAAAGCATTCAGTTAAAGTGTTTAAGAAAAGAAGAGGCTCAAAAGGCGATGGAAGAAGTATACGCCGGAGTATGTGGTACGCACATGAATGGATTGAATTTGTCTCGCAAGATAGTGAGACAAGGTTTCTACTGGTCAACCATGGAAGCTGGCTGCGCAAAGCTGTTAAAGCACTGTCATAATTGTCAACCGCACGGTAACTTGAACCATTTACCGCACAGAGTTGAATGGGTTATCCGAGCCATGGCCTTTCTCAGCATGGGGAATTGATATGATCGGAGAAATTCGACCACACGCGTCGAATGGACATCATTTCATAGTACTGGGAGTAGACTACTTCTCAAAATGGGTGGAAGCCGAGTCCTTCCGTAATGTTACAGCAAATTAGATGGCAAAGTTCTTAGCCCGGAACATCATTTGTGGATATGGGATGCCACATCACGTGGTAACAAATAATGGAGTCCAGTTTCAAGGAGAAACAAAGGCAATGCTACAAAGGTACGGGATAGGACATCATAAGTCATCATCTTACAGACCGCAGGCAAATGGGGCAGTCGAGGCAGCCAATAAGACAATAAAGAAGATACTAGCCAAAATGATGGAGAACTATAAAGATTGGGCTGACAAGCTACCGTACGCCCTGTAGGGGTACAGAACTTATGTGAGAACAGCGATGGGAGCCACGCCTTACTCTTTGGTCTACGGAATGGAAGTAGTACTGTCAGTGGAAGTTGAGATACAATCTATGCGGGTATTAGCAGAAGCAGAGTTACCTGAGCAAGAATGGGCCTCGCATAGATTTGAACAGTTAGCATTACTAGATGAAAAAAGAATGAAGTTTTTATGTCATATGCAGTTATACCAGAAGAGGTTGGCTCGAGCATTCAACAAGAAGGTGTGTCCTACTAAGAATAGAAAGGGTGATCTGGTGCTTAAGCAGTCGAAGCCGTCGACGACAGACCCGCGAGGAAAGTTTAGGCCCAACTAGGAAGGACCCTACATAGTCCAGAAAGTAATGGGAAACGGGGCGGTGAGACTGTCAGATTTAGAAGGGAATGAGTTCACTGAGCCGATCAATGTAGGCAGATTGAAGCAGTATTTTGCCTGAGGAATGGAAGATCGAGCGATCACCAAGAGGACTGACGAAAGACCTAACCTAACGGAATAGGAAATCCATTCATGCATGCATGCATACACGTAACGTATTTGCATTCTTTTGTTTTGTTGTGTTTTGTTTTGTTTTGTATTCACAGGTTTCAAAGAACAAAAGAAGAAAGTGGCAAATGGAAGCCAACCAGAAGCAGCAACATATGATTATTAGTTTCAGGGATGAGTCCCAGGGTTGAGGCCCGCATCAGTGTCAGTTTCGAGGATGAGTCCCAGGGTTGAAGCCCACATCAGTATCAGTTTCGGGGATGAGTCCCAGGGTTGAGGCCCACATCAGTATCAGTTTTCGGGAGTGGATTCCAGGGGGCGAAGCCTACATTATTAGTGGTTGAAAGGAAGAATTCCAGTGGAGTGAGTGAAAAAAAAAAGTCATTGATGGTTAGACATATGTCCGGTGAAGACATTGTTTGCTGTAAGGTGAAACCTTAGAAACGATGAGTGCGAGATGTGCTCTCATCCAATATTCTGAGTGGTTGATCTCTGCTAGACTCGCGAGCACTTGATTATGGGATCTTAGTAGTAGAAGCCTGAGTAGTCGGCGAGATGACTAGTTGAAGAGATGGCGGAACAGTGAATGACCGTTTGCCTAGATGCCCATCATGGTTTACTTATGTTACGATATGTGATATGGTTGGAAACGAAGAAAAAGTCTCTTAAAAGAAAAGGAAAAAATAGACCACCTATAACCGATAAGCGTGAAGCTACCCATGGGCGAGTATTAGGACCACCATGAGGAGAAATGCTACCTTAAAGGGTAGGTGTGTCGAAAAAAAAAGAAAAAAGAAAAAGAAAAAGAAATGAGAAAAAAAGAAGTTCAAAATGAAAAGAAAGAAAAGAAAGAGATGAAAGAAAAGAAGAAGAAAATCATATCATGTTGAGTACGAGGAAGTAATCACAGAGTATGATTAAGACATCTAGTTTGGTTAGACCCACTGATCCAATTCTCTGAGACAAAATCATCGAGTTGGCTTACTTAAGGATTAATCTGCGAAATAACCTTGGTACACACACACTTGGAGTCTAGTTCAGATCACTCATTCTGACGGTCGGGTTTGAGTATATCAAGTACTTTGAAGGTTCTCTGGTTTCGACACGAAGCATCTTTTGAGGACGAAAATATGTTTAGGTATCGGGATTATCTCGTGAGAGGCAGTTTAGTATGTTGGTATGCAACATCACATCAAGAGATCTACCTTGACCTAATGAAAGTAGCAAAGAACAGAAAGATGAACCGAGACTGGGGGCGACCAGTCTACCCTTTCTCTTACAGCCCGGTTCGGGAATGAACCATCACATCACTAATACCTCGGGGATGAGGATCAGTATGTCGGGAATGGCATTTCAAGGATGGAGCATGGGTCGAGGCCCATATCAGTATCAGTTTGGGGTCGAGGCCCACATCAGCAGTTTTTGGGGATGAGTCCCAGGGTCGAGGCCCACATCAGTATCATTTTGAGGTCGAGGCCCACATCAGCAGTATTTGGGGATGAGTCATAGGGTCGAGGACCACATCAATATCAGTTTGGGGATGAGTCCCAAGGTCGAGGCCCGCATCAGTATCAGTTTGGGGATGAGTCCCAGGGTCGAGGACCACATCAGCATCAGTTTTGGGGATGAGTCCCAGGGTCGAGGCCCACATCAATATCAGTTTGGGGTTGAGGCCCACATCAGCAGTTTTTAGGGATGAGTCCCAGGGTCGAGGCCCACATCAGTATCAATTTGGGGATGAGTCCCAGGGTCGAGGCCCACATCAACATCAGTTTTGGGGATGAGTCCTAGGGTCTAGGCCCACATTGTCAGCGGTATTAGGATGCGTCCCAGGGTCGAGGCCTACGTTGTCAGCAATTTTGGGATACATCCCGGGGTCGAGGCCCACATTGTCAGCAGTATTGGGATGTGTCACGGGGTCGAGGCCCACTTTGTTAGCAATTTTGGGATGCGTCCCAGGGTCGAGGCCCACATTGTCAGCGGTATTGGGATGCGTCCCAAGGTCGAGGCCCACATTGTCAGCAGTTTTGGGATGCGTCGCAGGGTCGAGGCCCACATTTTCAGCGGTATTGGGATGCATCCCATGGTCGAGGCCCACTTTGTCAGCAGTTTTGGGATGCGTCCCAGGGTCGAGGCCCACACATCATCAGTTTCAGTTCCGGGATGCATCCTAGGGTCGAGGCCCACTGCATCACTCGCCGGGAATGGAGCACGGGTTGAGGCCCACATCATCAGTTGCAGTTCTGGGATGCGTCATAGGGTCGAGGCCCACTGCATCACTCGCCGAGAATGGAGCTCCGGGAATGGAGCACGTGTTGAGGCCCCCATCATCACTCGCCGGGAATGGCACTCCGGGAATGGAGCACGGGTGGAGGCGCACACATCAGTTGCAGTTCCAGGATGCATCCCAGGGTCGAGGCCTACTGCATCATCAACACAGTTCGGGAATAAATCCCACATTTGTTGGTTCATGAACAAAGCCCAGGGGTCGAAGCACATCGCCACCATATCAACTTAGTTGGAAGCAACAGGCAACTCAAGCAGCAGCTGGCGTGCCAGGTAAGTAAAAATGCATTGCATAACTTTGATAGGATTGTCATTGTCACACACTGCATATATGTCTCGATGATGAGTCTCACATGGAGGCACTACCTTTTAAGTTGCGGAAGCCGCGGGAAACGGATGTCGGAAGGAAATTGATACCTTGTTGGATTTAATTCAATTGCTTAGCCTCGGGTTTGCTCGTTAGATCTCTGTTTTAAAATTTATCCTCGGCCCAAACCCCCGCAAGCCACACACCAAGCCCACACATCACCAAGCCACATACCAAGCCCACCAAAGGACCAACCACACGCCCAAAGCCTTCCAAAATAACAAATCCACACATTAAACACATGTTGAAATCAAATAAGTCACATTCCCGAATTAAAAGAATCAAATTAAATCTCATCAATCACAATCCTAATTAAATTAAATCACATGCCTAAACTAAATAAAATCAAATCAAATCACATTAAATCACATTCCAAATTAAATAAATCACATTCCTAATTAAATTAAATCACATGGCCAAATTAAATGAATCAAATAAATCTCTTTCCGAAACTAAATAAATCATCTCCCTAAATTATAGAGATCATTTCCTTATAACAAACTAAATAGATATTCCCCATAATTACACAATATTTATTTCCTTCCTGAACAAGGACAACCCTAACCCTCTCCTATAAAAAGAGACATAAACCAAACCTCAAGGCCCCCTGGACCGAGAGCTCATTCATGGTGAAAACACCTTAGACCACTTCTCTCACAACTCTAGTCCCTTACTCTCTCGGCACCTCACCTCTCTCAACCTTATACCCTTCACGCACTGCCAAGCCACCTTAACCGACCCAACTCACAGGCCACTAACGCACACAGCACATCGCCTCTCTCAACACACCTTGTCAAACTCATAAATAAACCATAAGCCACAGCCCCTCCATCGGCCAACAACGCAAACCGACTCACACAGAAAAAACAAAAACACTAGGACAAATCAACAAAACCCTCACGGCAACAAAAACACACAGACCCTATAAACACTACCATGCAGCCCCACACATAGCCACAAGCTCACGTCAAAGAACCCTAACCCCAAAGTCCTTCTCGGCACACTCACAGACCACACACTGAACGTTCAGCCCACACTCACGCAGATCACTCACATTCGGCAGCACCCTTCTTATCAGCACACAAAGAGCCACAACAAACGAGATCAACCAGCCCTTCACGTAACAACAAAAGAAACCCATAAGCCAAATTGCCGAGAACAAACGGGAAGCCCTTCAAAAAACAGAAGCCAGATCCAAAGAAACACAAAGCACACAGCCCCTTCAATTGAGACAAAAACAGTGAACAAACATACTCCAAAACAGCCAAAACAGTGAACCAAAACCGTCCCCAAACAGCGAGCAAAACAGCAGCCCAAAATAGTGAGGCGACAAAGGAAGACATTGAACAAGTGAACCAGAGGATTTGCGGAGTATTAACCCTTCCGACGGCCGCGTAACGCACTTCCAAGTGGCGACTTAAAAGGTAAGACATGAGGGCACCCTTTGTTATATTTTATTTTGTTATCACGGACACGGCATGCTTGGTTGGACGTGGAATACGTCCAACCGGGTATGCGAAGTCCTATATTGAAAATGGCCAAGTTCCTTGGTCACATATTTATTATTCCGCATTTATTTCGCATTATTAGTCTTTTATTATTTCGCATTTAATTTCCGTTTATTGTTGTTTTAACTATTCTGCAAAATAGTAAGGAAAAATAGCGAAACAGCAAGCAGAAACAGCAAACCAGCAATCCTTCTGGCAACGACCTAACGCACTTCCAAGAAAGAAACTTAAAAGGTAACACCTGATGGCACCCTTTATCATATTTATTATATAGTTTCGGACGCTGCATGCTTGGCTGGACGTGAAATACGTCCAGTCGGGTATGCAAAGTCCTATATTAAAGACAACCAAATTATGGTCACATTATTTTTTCTTCTTCGCATTTTATTATTTAATTTTTTATCCATTTAGTGTTATTTATCTTTTTATTTTATTTATTCACTTTCATCGTTATTTTATTATTTTGTCTTTTATTTTATTTATTCATGTTGGTGATTATCCGCATATGTATGGTTATATTTTTTATGTCTATTTTTATTTACATCGTATTAATATTTATGTGTGTTATTATCCCTTGAGGTATATCGGATGGAAACCCAGATGTAAATTCTGTAGCCAAATCCGAATGGACGGTAGTGTGGTCTGTACTTGGGATACAACTCCACGTACCACTTGGGAAATATTCATATATGCGTGATTAACCCCTTTTTGTTTGCTATTTATTTATCGACGTTTTTCCCGCTTATCTTTGTTTAGTATAGTTTTCATTACCGCATCTTGTACTTCTTAATGTAATATGCTTTTATTATTTCTTTTAATGTTTATGGGTGTGCAAATTTGTGTGTTTATTTGAATTATCTTGCATGAACTACATAAGACTTGGCTATACCATTGTATGAACCCGTCCATTATACTGGCTTAAGTAAGGGACCATTCTAAACCCAACGGTTTGTGGTGTACCCTTGTGAGGGGTGGGTGCGGCCTTAAATCTTTTCCCAGTTCACACTGGGTGGTGACTTCTTTATTCTCCGGTTTAGTCCCCCGCGGGCTACTCCGTACTCTCTACGGGCTGCGAGCCCAACATTGTCATGGTCGCTGAGCTTCATAGGCATAGCGATAAATCTCGCTTCACTCCTACAGATGGCGACTCCACTGGGGATAGAGAATCGACCCCGAAATAATGCCTTGTAGGGTCCGTGGCTTTGGCTTTGGTTACCCAAATCTCATATATTTTGCATACCCTTTTTACCACGATGGCATCATGTATCGTGAAGTCTCTTTCACTCAAGGCGGTGGATCGTTATGTGATGACCATCACTCGTTGGCACGTACCCTCAGATATAAGAAAAGGCGCGCTCACTTGGTTGCTCGAACCTTTGAGTGGGGAGACCTAGTTATGAGCAACCCTTCACCAGCGGGAGCCTTTATCCATACCCTTATAAGCCCACATATGAACCATAGTTAAATGTCATATAGAAGCTACCTTTATGCTTGTATTTGGGACCATTATCATTTGGATCTATTTGGGCCTCTCTTCATAGGTTAAGAACTTGTTGGGCCACTTAAACTGGGACGAGTTTGTATCTTATGACGATTGGGCCAAAAGTTTTCAAAATGACGATGGGCCACCTTGTGTTTTGGCCTCTTATCATTTGAAGTTGTTTAGCCACCTTATCGTAAAAGTGTAAACATGTTGGGCCTTTTCAACTGGGACAAGTTTGCACCTCGCGATAATCTGATTGAACGCTTTAAAATGATAACGGGCCAACTTGTATGAAAACATTGATTGGCTTAGAAGGTCCAAACATGATCTAAATATCCCAAATACATGAGTCTGATATCCGCACTGGCTTTCATCCAGGAAGGATACGCCTTGTGATGGCATATTTGTATATTTTTTACCGAAGGCCCAATTCTTCGTTTCTAGACAATGGCACGATCCCCATAATAGGCTTAGTCAATCTTGTAAATGGGTGGTCTTTGTCTTTTATCGATGAAAATGGACTGAGGTGGCCAAGGTTCACCTCTGTAGCGTATGAGAAAACGATCTTGTGTACCCTTGATGAGTGGTAAATGTATCACTATTTCCCACTCATTTGACCTAATATTTTGTATATTTTCTTGAGTTTTGTGAATATTTTGATGTGTTTTATGTTATTTTGTAGATAAATAAAGTTTCAGGACTCTCTGGAGGTAATTCAGGGGCAAAATAGTGAAAAACGGACAAAAAGGGCAAAACTAACTTTTCGACATCGCGACGTGCATGCTGCGTCGCGACCGTTAATGTGCACCGAAACTTGCTAACGTGTGCCGAATCATGCTAAAATGCAATGAGACATGTGTCAAAATTTGAGAAGTCTGCTAACATGCGTATTAGAGAACATGCGTCTACCACGTGTCAATATCAGAGAAGATCCGCTAATGTGCGACGTGCCACGTGTCATCATCACATGCTTCCGACAATCACCATCGCCACGTGTCAGCCATGTGGCATCTACATCATTCACATGCCGAGTCAGCTTGCCACGTGTCAGCCACATCATCATCAGCCAATCATCTTATGCCATGTGTCACCATCACATGCTGCCGACAATCGACATCGCCATGTCACCACCACGTCAGCATAATTATTGAAATAATCATTCAGCCTGCATTGTGTCACCATCTCCGCAACCCGCGTGCCACGCATTTTTCATCAACGGTGCGTCGCGACGCAAGAACAAACTTGTGCGTTGCGACGCGCAGAGCTATTTTTTTCCTATAAATAGAATGCTGAATTTCAGATTTGAATTCATACTTTCTTCTATGTAATTCCTTAAGAATACTAAGAAGATTGTATCTTGTTTGTTTGTTTACAGCTTTTAGTAATTAATTTTCACATTTTCACTTTCTTTTCTTTACTTTTCAGTCTTTACTTTCTGCAATTTACTTTTACGCACAGTACTTTTCTTTCTTTACTTTTTCAGTTTTTACTTTTCAGTAATGAAGAGGTAACTCTCGCTGCTGGGGCAAAAGGTAAAGCTTTTATTACTAATATTTAGATTAATCTCCTTTAATTATAATAAATAAACTATTTAAAACCTGACTTAATGAGGATATCGCTTTATTGGTCGGTTGGTAATTATTGAATTTGGTTTTAAACTTGACTAAAATGGATACCGCCCGATTGGTCGGTTGGTAATTAATTATTAATTTGATTTAATTAGGATACCGCCTATATGGATGGTTGGTAATTATCACGCAAAGTTTATATGTTATAATAAGGGAAATATCTAAAATAGTAGTGATAAAAGTGGATCTTTTTACTCTAGTATTTTCGTTTATTATATTTTTACATTTTTAATTTCCAGCATTTACTTTTCCGCTTTTTCTTTCCGTCATTTACTTTCCAGCATTTATTTTATGTCTTTTATTTTATTTAAGCTTTTCTTAGCCTTAAATATGTGTTGTAGTTAAACCCATTATCTGGGGTTGTGATGAATTCCAATACCACCGGTTTATAAGGGGTTAATTTACAGTTTGGGTAATATAATGGTTTATTTATTGAGTCTTAGTCTTAAAGTTTCTTGTTAACTGTCCATTAATAAGATTGATTCGGTAAACTTAAAATGAACTTGGAAAATGAATTTTAGGTTTAAGACCTTAGACTCAATAGCCCACGATCTTCCTTGAGGATAGATAACCCTTTAATAGATTTCCTTACATGATAGGAATATACCTATCGGGCGGGGGTAACCATAATTGGAACTTAATCTTAATGAATTTAGGTAACTTGGTTGACATAGGAATATGATTAATAAAGTTATACAGGGTATTTGTATTTGACCATCAGAAGAGGCTTTTGCATAATTTCGTGTTCCAGGTTAATAAACCGATATATTACACAAACGTAAAATCACCACTTCATCTTTAAGAAGATATTGGAAAGATTCGCAACCCTGGACAGTTTAATAATCTTGAATTTTCATCAATTTACTTTCGCAAAATTTTATTTATTTGTTTTAAGTTTAAAGTCACCATCCAATCAAACAATCAATCCATTAGATACTCGTAAAAATTTGGCTTCATAAATTAATAGCTTAGGTATTAAGTCATCATGGGATCGATACTTTTTATACTACTTGAAAGATCATGCACTTGCGTTATACGCGTGTGATTACGCCGGTCAACCCCACATTGGTGCGCAAAATGAGCCATACCTAGGGCAGAAATGGACTTTACCACGAGTGTGGGAGGAATAAGGTCAGAAGGATATATGCTGTTTTGATAACCACATGCATCTCATGCATACACGTATCAGGCTAACCCCTTGTTTTAACAGCCATCATAGATATCTGTTGGGTTAGAAAAGAATGAAGACTTGTCAAGAAAAGATCATCAACCATGGATGCGTCAGGCAGTGAAGATTCCCGCATGGATCAATTAGAGTCCAACATCACCAAAATTACTGAGCAACTACAAGCTTTGACCAACGCTATGGCCAATCTGACAATACCCCGCACCGTGGAACAGAAAACAATTAGGATGGAAGGCGTGAGGAGCCCCCGAAAAGGGCGAGTGAAGAAATCCCTATTTTTGATGATGGCATGGCTGAATATGCCGCGGGAATGATAGTCGGGTCTCAGGCAGAGTTACAAAAACTCAGAGAATAAGTAGAGCCTGTTACCCGCAAGATGAAGGGAAAACATGAAAATCTATTAGACTATGATGCAATGACTTTCGAAGAACAGCTACCTCCCCAGTTTAAGATGCCTGACAGGGCCAAGTTCAACGGAAACAGAGATCCTAGGGTCCATCTCCGACAATATGTTTCAATAATGAGTTCAGCCCTGCGGAAAAAGGCAAGGGATGACTAGAGAGCATTAGCGGAGGCCTTATTGAACCAATATGTCACAGACCTGGGATAGACTTGTCACTCCGTGACCTAGAAAACATCAAACAGAAGCTAGTGGAGAACTTCAAAGATTATGTGAATCGCTAGAGAAGCCAACTCTTGAAGATGCTGACACGGCCTTCGGAGAATAACCAGATTAAGATGATCATTAAGGGCACCAAGCCCTCAATTTATAACAAGCTGAGAATGATGACCTCCACGATTAGCGACTTTCGACAGTTAAGAGAAACTGTCATGGGTATCGAGGAAGAGGAAGCCGAGAATAAAACGTTTTACGGCCTGAATAGAAAGCCAGCTCCACCTAACGTCGCTGCTATCAGAAACAGACGGTTCTCCAATTTTGGTAGACCTTTGTCAAAGGTATTTGAAGAGCTGAAGAGGCAAAGACTCATAAATCCTTTAGACCCTAAACCACTTCCAAACCCTGTGCCACATTACCTCGACCTAAACCTATACTATTACTTCTATCAGCAAAAAAGCCACAAAACGGACAACTGTGCCCGCCTCAGGCATGAGATCCAAGACCTTATTGAAACCCATAAAATACCCGACCTAGGAAAAGAACAACCCAACACACACAGAAACCCTCTACCCACCTACATGATCAACTCTGGCCTACCCGAAATCTTTATCCTCCAAACTACCAACCACCAAGCTTTCTGCATGGGGATATGGGACAGTACTAGTGAATATGAAACAGAGCAGAGGAGAGGTTTCTGGGAAAACTTCTCGAGCAGTGACAAAGAGGAGGTGCCAAAAGAGGAAAATAAATGGGGAGAAGAACTACTACAGTTGGAGAATCTGATGCTCGAAGAAAACAAGAAGACAGAAGAAGACAAGACTGCAAATTATGAAGATGCTTATTTTCTTGATTTATTTGATTGTAATCCTGCATTTATTAATCATAAAGACATTGATTTTTCTTACTTGTTCGAGTCTTTTCCTGTTAGTCTGCATCATAACACGCATAACATGAGCATATCTGATATTAACTCAACAAAGATAAATGCATTTAATCTTGGTACATGTGAAAACCCCAACGAAATTTCAATTGCAAGTGAGGTTACCTCTGATGAGCGGAAATAATTAGAGAGAATATTAATAAAATATGCAAAAGTATTCACCTGGTCCAATGAAGACATGCCTAGAGTAAACAAGGGAATTGCCCAGCACACGATACCAACTTATCCGAACATGAGGCCAGTAAAATAGAAGCTCCGAAGAATGAGGCTAGAGTGGGCCGAAAAGGTCAGGGAAGAAGTCGAGAAACAGATAAATGTGGGGTTCTTAGAGGTGGTGAAGTACCCCGAGCAGTTAGCCAACATTGTGCCGGAACCGAAGAAGGACAGAAAGAAAGAGAACAAAAAATTGACAAAGAAAAAAAAAGAGGCATAAAGAAGATACTCGCTAAGATTGGGCTGACAAACTGTCGTATGCTCTGTGGGGGTATAGAACTTCGGTGAGAACGGCAACGAGAGCCCCTTACTAACAAATGGCCAATACATTATTCCACGACTTGGTGCATAAGAAGATTGAGGTATACGTGGATGACATGATGGTTAAGACAGAGACGAAGGTCGGGCAAACCCTTAGTGTTGTATTCAGCCATAGAACCCGAAGCGTTGGGGGCGATGATGGTACATATGAGACATGGGTAGAACAGTCACACCCTATGCTTTGGTTTACGAGATGGAGGCAGTATTACCAGTGGAAATAGAGATAAAGCCAATGCGGGTACTAGCAGAGGCAGGATTGCCTGAGCAGGAATGGGCATCACAGAGGTTCGAACAGCTAGCATTACTGGATGAGAAAAAGATAAAGGCCTTGTACCACACGCAGCTATACCAAAAATGGTTAGCCCGGGCATTCAACAAAAGAGTGCGTCCCACCAAGATCAGGGAAGGTGATCTAGTGCTCAAGCAGTCGAAGCCACTTGTAATGGAACCAAGGGGAAAGTTCAGTCCCAATTGGGAAGGGCCCTACCTAGTCAAAAAGGTGATGGGGAATGGGGCAGTGAGACTATCAGATTTGGAAGGGAACGAGTTCACCGAGCCCATCAACATGGACAGGCTGAAACAATACTTTGCACAAAAAAAAGGCTCGTTGGGTTGAAAATCCGCAAAGGACAGCCCAAGCAAATAAAGAGCATGAGGGAGCAAAGAAATGGCTAATTGTAAAATCCATGAGAAAAAGTTAACGACATAGGTACCGTAACATCCCGCCTTAGCAGTGATGTTACCGGTATGAGACAGACTAAACCCATCTCCATAAGCCTCTGATTCTAGAAAAATTTCGGCATAATGTATTCGTAACATCATGTAACCTGGCCTATAGCCAGCATTCATAAACAACATGAAAATAAAATCTCGGCCTCAGGCCAGCATCTCAACATCAATGTAATCTAAGGGCCCATCTAGTATGTAATGCATACATATAAACACAATATAACCATGGCTCTGTGCCCGAAAACACGCATATACAAAAAAACTTTTAGATAACTCATGCTCGGCATGTTACAACCTATACAAATTATGACTTATACAATTTGACTCTTATCCCCAAGACCTGGTGACTGGCTGACTGCAACGCTGCTATCCGGCTGCTCTGCAAGTCTGAAATCCATAGCTCACCGTTCAGGTTGCCAACCTGCAAAACTCAAACACTGTAGTATAGTGAGTCATAAGACTCTGTAAGTAACTATGCTCCTACCTTGAGCAACAAACATAAGCAAGATTTGAGTTCCAGTTTACATATTATTTCTGGTATTTCTAAGTGATTCACACATTCTCCAAATTAAACATTTCATTTCTTATATTCTTCTTATGTGAACATCCACACACTCATCTCGTTCTGTGTTCTAGTGTCATACTACCTAGCTTGTTCGCTTGAAATCATTGTATACATACAAATATCAATCTTAACATATCATCGTATCATTCATTTATCACATATATAACTCATATCGTCTTTATATTAATCATATATCAATGATTTGAAGTCATATGTACAAGTCACTTATATATATAACTTTCACTTCGCATTCAAAAATCATTTTAGTTCACAACACACATCAAGCATACTCATTTTGTTCTTTTAACCATTTCTTTTGTTTTTAACCATATAAACTAGAACATGTAGTTCCTCTCTAACTTGGATAATTCAATAACCAATGATCATCCACATTTATCCTTACTTATACCTTTTACCTTTATCTAGCATACTTAACACATTCATAATGTCACATATGTACATTCATGGCATATCATATAGCAGTGTTCACATACATATACATATCATCTTCTTATCTTCTCATCTTTCTTTTACTTCGCTACCTCAAGCTCAAGTGAATTATCAAAGTTATCTTCTTACCATTCTATTTAACACATCATCGATTTATTATATACAATCCATATTATTTATATATACAGCAAATATGCATCTCATCATCATATGTATGCACTAGTGCTGGCTCGTGCAAGCAATGCTTGTATAGAACCCATTACCTATTTTAGAACAGGTATGGAATGGATTCCATCAAAACGGATCCAATCCAGCACCTCTACCATGCAACATACAATCGTCAATCATATACACACACACATAATTAACAATATCATCGTGCTCAAACATCATATGCATGAATCACACCAACATTAAAAAGCTTTAATTCATATTGACATCTCATAACTTCACTTTGCTTGGAAAGTTTCTTTCTTTTTAAAAAAAAAACTCACAATTCTTTATAATACATTACATTTAGAAGACATCCTTTAAAAAAAAATCATTTTCGAAAAAACTTATGTTTGAAACTCCCTTTCTTTTTATGTTCTATAAAACTCTTTTACTAAAAATCTGTTTTATGAAAACTCATTTCTGAAAATCTTTATTTTTCTTGTACTTCTCTATAAAACCGTCTTTCTAAGTTCTTTTCTGAAACTCTTTTCTGAAAACTGAAATCTGAAATCTTTTTCCGAAAACCGAATCTCCGCCCGTAGGCGCATCTCCGCCCGAAGGAGCATCTCCGCCCATAGGCGCATCTTCGATCGAAGGCGCATCTCTGCCCAGGAATATACCATCTGAGCGCTGAGGATCTAGAGGCGTCCCCCCAGTCCTCCACATGTGCAAATGTGTCTAAATCCGTCAATTCCAATTAGTGTACAACTGGGATGGGTCAAATCCCAAATCCTGAATCCATATGAAATCCGTCAATTCCAACAATGTACAACTAGGGTGGGTCAAATCCCAAATCCCGAATCCATATGAAATCCGTCAATTCCAACAATGTACAACTGGGATGGGTCAAATCCCAAATCCTGAATCCATATGAAATCCGTCAATTCCATAATTGTTCATAAAATCTCACTGGGATGGGTTTATACCCCGATCCCGATAAAATCAATTAAACTTTTGTTTTGAAAACTTTTAAAACTGTTCAAATGCTTTAAACTTCAAAATCAGTTTCAACTGCAATTCAGAAAATATTACCCAATATGCATGTTCAATGCATTGTGCTTTCATTAACTCAATACATGCTTTCATGTTTACTTATACTCTATATGCTACTGGTATCACATATGCACATATATGCATGCGTACATACATATTCATAACTCATACTTATACATATACTCGAGTAAAGTTAATTTATATTTTCTTATATCATACACATACTTATATATATGCTATCATGTACACACATAAATCCATAACATGCACAGTGTGCCAATTCACACTACCTGCTTCTATTCGTATAGGTTTATGCTTACACCCATATACTACGAAATGTGTCTATTTATCATTCTTACGCACATATCATCATACTATTATTTGATCTGATGATCATTGTCAAATCACACATCATCACCCATAACCACATATCAATCACATTCCATGGCTCGCATTCAAGTTTGAACATATATTTATAGCACGTACCTGTGTTCCATATTTACCTCACGTTTCTAAGCATTGCCACAATTAACCATACATCATATCTCATACCAGTGCATTCATATTGAAGTTAATTCACACTACTAGGAAATACATTCTCATCATAAGTACATATATTCACAACGTATACAAATATGCATATTCATGCTTTATCCAATACATTCACAAACCCACTCAACAAAATGGCATCATTATATATTCTTGCATTCGTAACTCCAATCATCATTATATATTCTTGCATTCGTAACTCCAATCAAGTTTTACTTTCATAGTCTATTTTTTTTTAAAATTTTCGAGTTTACATTAAATGTCCAATTTCACACGCATTCTTTATCTTGTATTTGCTAAATCTTTGTCTAATCCCAATTTTCATTTCTATTACCAAGTATCATTTCTATAACACGATAAAACATATCTATAATTACGCTTAGGTATAAATTCCAAAATCTCAAATTCTAGGGTTTACTGCCCAAGTCTCAAAATTTTGCATATTACTTTAATTTAACCAATTTCTTTCTACGTGGAGTCTCTAGAACGACCTATCATGTTCATTATCAATTTCTTATCCCGATTTTCAAAATTATCTTAACTCTAACCCTTCATTATCAAACAACCCAAGGAAATCATCACATAGTGTACTTACCTGGACTCCAACGTTATCCGAGTTTGATACCTTCTATTGTTACCATCAGGTATCCAAAGCATGTACACATCAACTCCACTTCCTTAATTCACAAGTATATTAAACTCATCAGTGTCAGAATACTCATTCACTTTATCATATCATGCACTTTATATTCCCTATGCATTCATCATTAACACACATTATTCATCTACTTCACAAGTCATCAAACAATGCATTAGCATATACCTTTATTACTACCAATCGTTATTCCAATTCACAAAGACACAAACCCCATTCCATTATTACCCAATTCGGCCAATATACACATTTTCAAGTTTAGCACTTTTCAATTCATTTTCATTATCATGCATGAACATTCATCCGCATATGCATTATCCATCATCAAGCAATTATCAAATCATGCAAATCATCCCCACAAACATATATCAAACTTGATCAAACCATAAAACACAACTTACTAATTTCTGCCATGTTTTCCAGCAGTGTTACTACTTGAACAGGTCTCGGTTTCTTCATCATTTCAGGAGCAATTTAATTCCAATTGAAAACCCACTATACAGGATTTATTTAACATCTAAATGAACAAAACTCATACTTACCACTTAGCCTAATTCAGCTCCTAAGGTCCTCATATTAATTGATTTACAGCTAGCTGCCTGCATGAAAATCTGACAGAACCAGCCCCAATCATCATGCTATAACTTTTCCAATACTAATATTTCACAAAACCATGTTACAGGAATATATATAAGAAATACAGAAACAAGTTTCATGTTTTACACTTTCGCTAATTATTCTTCCAAGGCCACGCAAATCAGAGTACAAACCAGACCTACTGTTTTAAAAAAAACAAACAAAACTGACCAATTTACTACTTTTGCATTTTCCATTCCAATCAAACCAAACAAATTATTTTGTGTTCATTCCATCATACAACACTCATTCAATATTAACAAGTCAACAAATCAACAAAATCACCACTCACTTTCATCCTCCTAGTTTCGGCCAAGAGCCTCTCCAAGCTCATCATGTACATTCAATCAATTTGAAAGTTATAACCATGCTATACCACCACCAAACAACAACCTAATCATGCCATAACTTCTATCAAATCTAAAAATCAAAAACCCCAAATTCTAGGGTTCAAAGTTTCGAATTTTGGGGGGAAGAAATCATGTTCAAAACTGAAAATTGCAAGAAGGAAAGGGTGTAAAACACTTACATGCCTCACTTGATGCTTGAACCCATGTATTTTCCATAAACAAAACTTAAGATTGATAAAAAAAAAAAAAAAAAATGGGATTGGTATGAGGAGAAGGAGAAGCTACGAATTTTTTTGTCTTCAAGAGGGAGGAAGAATGAATAGTACTGGTATTTATACATGTTGCAGATTTTTTTGGTTGATAAGGAGTGGCTTTGGTAGTGTCAAGTGTCACCATTTCACTTGTTCTCGGATTTGTGCAGTGACAGCCACTTTGCACACATTTTGCATATTTCTGGTCTGATTTTGGTAAAGTTGTTAACATGAAAGATGTGCGTCTATGTCTTCCCTTCGAAACGACATATTACTCGTCAAAATCGGAGTTAAAAAGAAGACGTTATGACTATTTTACTAACAGCTGTTCAAAACGGAAAATTAATGGAAAAAGCGTCAAAACTTGAGAATTTATCCCGAGTCTCCGGTTGGGATTTCTAAGTCATGAAATTCATTTTCATACCCTAAAATGAATATTAACATGCTTTGCACAATTATTTGCTGTGCTGGGCAGGTTACGGATGACCGGGATATTACAGTACCCTTGCAATGCAGTTTATTTCCTATATATGTACTAAGAAGTAATGCAAACGCCTTTATTGAAATAAATGTTCAAGATGTTTATAGATTGCATAAACCCCAGCTAACGGGAAAGATTAGAGTCAAGTAATTACAAATCACGTCTTTTTGTTTCTTAGATGCTGGACCAAGGTCATAAGATCTAGGATAAAGAACTCCAAGAATGGAGAGGAATAGAACATCCTCGAGAATGAGGATGAGCAAAGAGCCTCGAGAATGAGGAAAGATCTAAAAAAATAATAAAAAATTAAAAAGAAAAAGAAAAGAAGAAAGAAAGAAAAAAAAAGAGAAAAATGAAAAAAAAACAAGATTTTCAGCTCGCTGAGTTGAAAACCTGAAAAGGCGACTCAGGCAAGATACAGCAATCGGCTAAGTTGAAAATCTGAAAGGACAGCTTAGGCAAAAGATAGAAAGTACCTGCAACTCAATGGACGAAGCACAAGGCAGTATCTTCTCCGCATCTTAAGGATAGCAAAGGAAAGCTTCGAGAATCGGAAAATATTATTTTCAGTACCCGAGAAGGGTAGTAATAGAAAAATGTAAGCCGATAATAGCAGCAAACTCCTCAGGGAGAGGACATATTTCGAAATCTGGGAATCGGAAGACATGATTTTCTGTATCCCAAAAGTATGAAGCCGCTTTCAAAAGGCGTAATCGACATTGACCCGGTGCAGGTAGCGAAGAGTGGAAAGCTGAGCCAGGTCCGGGGATGACCGGTCTACCACAGGGACACAACAGGATCTCCAACCATGGGACCAAAGAGAATTCAACAATCACCGGAGGAGAAAATCGGCAGAAGGAAACTGTAAGCAGACCAAGGGGGCGCCCAAAGCTTTTCATAGGCCAAAAGGATTCCTAAAGGAGTGAAGAAAACCCTCTAGTGCATGAATGCCTAATCAATGATGACATCAAGCCAATAGGACAAAGAAAACCCCTCGGAATAGGGAATGCATCCATGCATACATGTCACATACACATAATTTTTATTTTATGTTCGCAGGCTTGGAAGAAAAAGAAAATCGGCGAGGACGAGCAACTCCAAGAATGGAGAACTCCTCGGGAATGAGGACCATCAACTACTTGAGAATGAGGACGAGCAGGGGGCGAAGTGCCTCACGGCCGACATTATCAACAATTTGGGAATGAATCCCAGAGGTCAAAACACCTCATCATCATAGAAAAAAAAATCCCCTGTGGATCGAAAAGCCACGCAGATGGGCCAAATCACCATCACTCGCCGTCAATTCGGGAATAAATCCTAGAGATCGAAGCATCTCACACCCAGCACGATTCGGGAATGAAGCCTAGGGGTCGAAGCACCTCGCCGTCATTCGGAAATAAATCCTAGAGATCGAAGCATCTCGCAGGGATAAATCCTCGGGGTCGAAGCACCTCGCCATCCGCTCATCACTATTCGGAAATGAACCATCTCACACTAGGAACGGTTCCGAAATGAACCATCTCACACTAGGAACGGTTCAGAAATGAACAATCTCACACTAGGAACGGTTCGGAAATGAACCATCTCACATTAGGAATGGTTCAGGAATGAACCGCAGAGATTGAAGCATCTCACACCCAGCATGGTTCAGGAATGAATCACAGGGGTCGAAGCATCTCGCCATCAAATCAACTCAGTTCGGGAATAAATCCTAGAGATCGAAGCATCTCACAGGGATGAATCCCAGGGTCGAGGCCTATATCATTAACTTCAATTCGGGAACAAATCCCAGGGGTCGAAGCGCCTCACCATCAACTCAACCCAGAGATCGAAGAATCTCGTAAAAACAGCGAAACAACAGGTAAGTCCGGCAACGGCCGACGAACCAGGTAAGTAAAAATGCATGCATGACTTTGATAGGGTTGTCACTTTCACACACTGCACAAGCCCCATCAAAGTGAGGGCACCTGTAGACACTGTATTTTTGCATAAGCCCGATGATGAGCCTCGTATGGAGGCACTGCCTGAAAATTTTTGGAAGTTACGGGAAACGAATGCCGGAAGAAAAGAAAACCTCCAAAATTAGCACCTCACTGGATTCAGACTAACTTGCTAGCCTCGGATTCGCTCAGTCAGTTTCTGTTTCAAACCTCAGCCTCGGTCCATCAACCCAGCCTCGACTCATTACCTTGCAACACCACACAACCGGCCCATGCAAGCCCACACGCCCAAAATCCCATGCATGCCCACGCCCAAATAAAGGAAAACCCCATGCAATTCATATGTGCAAATCCCTTCAAATCACCTTCCAATTTAACAAGATTTGATATCCTATCCTTTCCAAATAACAAGATTTGAGATCCCCATCACCAAATTTAGGAGATTGTATGCCAAAAATAATTTTGGTAAGATATTCCCCAAATCAATGTGATTTATTTCCTTATTTAAAGATCCCTTCAAGACACTATAAATTATGGACCAAATCTTGACACAAATAGAGGCTTCACACGACAACAAACAAAAAAAACCCTAGACACTATATATTCTTCTTCATCTTCTTGGGCGTGAACAACACAAGAAATAAACCCCAAAGCCAACCACTGAAACGGCAAGCAACCAAACAAAACAACCCTGAAATTGAAACAGAAAACAACCAAAACAACCTTGAAACCGAAACAGTAAAAAACTCAGAAAACAACAGCCCAAAATTATCAAAACAACAGCCAAGAAATAATCAAAATATCAGCCCAAAAAACAACCAAAACAGCAGCCAAACCACCAAAAACAGCAGCCAAAATAACCTAAAAATAGCAGCCAAAACAACCAAAACAGCAACAAAAAATAATTAAAAACAGCAGTCAAAAACAAAAAAAAATAGCCCCAAAAAACAACCAAACAGCAGCAAAAAAACAACCAAAAACAGCAACCAGCGAAATAGCAAAAACATCAACCAACGAAACAGTAAAAATAGCAACCAGAAAACATCAAAATAATAAGCAGAAACAGCAAACCAGCGATCCTTCCGGCAACGGCCTAACGCACTTCCAAGAAAGCAACTTAAAAGGTAAGACCTGAGGGCACCCTTTATCATATTTAATTTATAGTTCCGGACGCTGCATGCCTGGCTGGACGTGAAATACGTCTAGTCGGGTATGCGAAGTCCTATATTAAAGACGACCAAATTTCTGGTCTCATTATTTTTTCTTCTTCGGCATTTTTTTTATCCATTTAGTGTTATTTATCTTTTTATTTATTTATTTATTCACTTTCATCATTATTTTTTTATTTTACCTTTATTTTATTTATTCATGTTGGTGATTATCCACATATGCATGGTTATGTTTTTTATGTCTATTTTTATTTACATCATATTAATATTTATGTGTGTTATTATCCCTTGCGGTATATATGATGGAAACCCACACGTAAATTTCATAGCCGAATCCTAATGAACGGTAGTGCGGTCTGTACTTGGGATACAACTTCACGTACCACTCGGGAAATATTCATATATACGTGATTAACCCCTTTTTGTTTGCTATTTATTTATCGATGATTTTCCCGTTTATCTTTGTTTAGTATAGTTTTCATTACCGCATCTTGTACTTCTTAATCTAATATGCTTTTATTATTTCTATTAATGTTTATGAGTGTGCAAATTTGTGTGTTTATTTGAATTATCTTCCATGAACTGCATAAGACTTGGCTATACCATTGTGTAAACCCGTCCATTATACTGGCATAAGTAAGGGACCATTCCGAACGCAACGGTTTGAGGTCTTCCCTTGCGAGGGGTGAGTGAGGCCTTAAATCTTTTCCCAGTTCACACTGGGTGGCAACTTCTTTATTCTCCGGTTTAGTCTCTCGCGGGCTACTCCGTACTCTCTATGGGCTGCGAGCCCAACAGTGTCGTGGTCGTCGAGCATCCTAGGCATAGCGGTAAACCCCGCTTTGCTCCTACAACACCAGTAAAGTATCTAACCCCAAAATTAATAGTGAAAGAGAAATAAGTCCCCGACAACGGCGCCAAAAACTTGATCGGTGTATAAACACACACATGTAATGCAAGCGCATTTATCGTTCAAGTAGTATAAAATGTATCGATCCCATGAAGACTTAATACCTAAGCTATCAATTTATTGAAGTTAAATGTCTACGAGTATCTAATTGATTTTATTGTTGTTTGGATGGTGATTTTTATCTAAAACAAGTAAATAAAACAGTGCGAAAGTAAATGAAAGGAAAAATCAATATTATAAAATTATCTAGGGTTGTGAATCCTTCCAATATCTTTTAAAGATGAAGTGATTATCTCATGTTTGTGTAATATATCGATTTATTAACCTAGAACACGAAAATATGCAAAAGCCTTGGTCGATGGTCAGATGCAAACACCCAAAGTAACCCAATTAATCATATGTTTATGTTAACCAAGTTACTAGAATTCATTAAGGTTAAGTTCCAATTGTGGCTACCCCCGCCCGACAGGTATATGTCTATCCTAGTAAGGAAATCTACCTAAGGGACATCTACCATAAGGTGAGATCATGAGCTATTGAGTCTAATGCTTAAACCTAAAATTCCTTCGTTAAGTTTATTTTAAGTTTACCAAATCAATCTTATTAGTGGCCAGTTAACAAGAAGCATTAATGTAGGCACTGCATTTTTGGATATAAGTCCCGATGATGAGCCTCCTACGGAGGCACTACCATTTAAGTTGCAGAAGTTGCAAAAAACGGACGTCGGAAGGAAAAATTCAGAAATTGATACCTTGTTGGATTTGATTCGTTTGCTTAGCTTCAGGTTTGCTCATTGGACCTCTGTTTTAAAATTTATCCTCGGTCCAAAACCCACACCAAGCCACACATCAAACCACACGCCCAAGCCCACCACAAAGAACCCAAACACACACCCAAACCCTCTAATTCACGCCCAAATCCTCCCAAAATAATAAATCCACACATTAAACACATGTTGAAATCTAGACAAATCACCTTCCCAAACTAAAGAAATCAAATCAAATCCCATAAATCACCTTCCTAATTAAATTAAATCACATGCCTAAACTAAATAAAATCAAATCAAAATCCTACAAATTACCTTCCTAAAATAAATAGATTTTTCCTTATGACACACTAATTAGAGATTTCCCCCCATAATTACATAATTACTTTCCCTACCCGTACAAGGAAAACCCTAAACTTTTCTTATAAAAAGGACCATAACCCAATTTTTTCCCGTAGCTCATTCACGCCCCTCCTCACTCTCCCTAGAACTCACGCCAAACACAACAAGAAACTACCCCCTCTGTCTCAGCAAAATCACATGCCTTAAAACTCTTCCCTCTCATGCGTACAACACTCAAACCATGCACGTGGAGCACATAAAATAACCCTTCAACGTGACCAGTTCTCCACTTTGCCACACTGCCACCAAACAAACAAGACACGCAAAAGACAAAACAATAAACCCTAGCAACTAGCAGCCCACACTTCAACAACCTAAAACGCACACAACCCTCACCCGGAAACAACAACCAACCGACCAAACTGCCCCCTTCATGCAGACCACGTGAAGACCTTCAGCTCACGTTAACAGCCTCTCGCCTTCACAAAACGCACAAGCCAAATAAAACCTACATAAGCACATGCTCAGGCCCCTCTCATCAAATACAAAAATAGTCTCTGAAATACAAAGAAACAGTCCAGAAAACTCCCCCTAATTCACCACCGAAACTGCCCAGAAAACTGCCCCAAACCACCAAAAATATTTTCCAGAAAACTGCCTAATTACCACAAAAATAGTAGCCAAAAATAGCAGTAAAGATAGAGAAAACAGCAGCCCAAAACAGTGAAGCAACAAAGGAAAATGTTGAACCAGTGGACCAGAGGAGTTACGGAGCATTAACCCTTCCGAAGGCCTTGTAACGCACTTCCAAGAGGCGACTTAAAAGCTAAGACCTGAGGGCGCACTTTTATTTATTCCCATTCATTTTTTATTATTTATTAGTAATTCTTCACATGAGTATTGTTGATTTATGCATGTTGTGGCCATGGGATGAATGATTTTGTGCTATCTCTTGTGGTATATCGGATGGAAACCCAGACGTAAATTCCATAGCCGAATCCGAATGGACGGTAGTGCGGTATGAACTTGGGATACAACTCCACGTACCGCTTGAGAAACGCACATATTTCATTTCATCTAATCTTGTGTTTATTCTTTATTTATTAGAAATAGTATGTTATTTTTATGCATGATTTAGTTGTTTAGTATGTTATTTTTATGCATGATTTAGTTGTTTCTTTCGCACTAGGAGCTTGATCATCTCTTCAATGTTTATGTTTAGACAATAGATTATTTATTTATGTTTTCTTTATTCATCAATTTAATGTGTCAATGAGATTATGTGTTTTCCGTTATTTCAACTTACTTTTATGCATGCAAACTTAGATATAGGTTACATGCAAACTTAGATATAGTTGTATGCGAACTTAGATGTAGGTTATCTTGCGTATGTATGTTGCGTAGACTTGGTTAGATTATTGCACAAATCCATTCATTACAAGTTGCATAAGTAAGGGACCATTCCGAACCCAACGGTTTGAGGTCTTCCCTTGCGAGGGGTGAGTGCGGCCTTAAATCATTTCCCAGTTCACACTGGGTGGCGACTCCATTTTATTTCTCTGGTTTAGTCCCCTACGAGCTACTCCGTACTCCCAACCGGGCCGCGAACTTGGAACAGTGTCGCCGATTTTTGTGTCATACAATTAAGCTTAAGACTCAATAAATAAATCATTATATTACTGTGGGACACAAAAACTGGGCGACGCATGCTGTTCCGGGCTCGCGGCCCGGTTGGGAGTACAGAGTAGCCCGCGGGGGACTAAACCGGAGAATAATGGAGTCGCCACCCGATGTGATCCGGGATAAAGATTTAGGGCCGCACTCACCCCTCGCAAGGGAAGACCTCAAACCGTTGGGTTCGGAATGGTCCCTTACTTATGCCACTTGTAATAAAATGATTTGTGCAATAATCTAACACAGCCTAAGCAACATATTTCCAAGGATGATTTACCCCTAAGTTCGCATGCATACATCAACAAGTTCATCTAAATTTACATATAACACATATCTGAATTTGCATACAGCCCATTTGCATGTAATCTAAGTCTCAATTTGCATACATAAAGATAAATTAACATACGGCAAGCATACAAGTTAATAAATACATTGTACTCATACATGTGGGGAATACAGATGAACGACACCTACACAATCTTACATAATATAGATAAGCAATCAGGTTCATCATACGAAGGGATAGCTACTAGGAACAATTATGGACGAAATCTGATGAAAATGACTCAGTTCAGTGGGTGGGCGTTCGTGTAGCGTTCGAGAATGCGTTCGAACGGTAAACAGAAGGTTCGCATTCGTATAGCGTTCGAGAACGTGTTCGAACGGAGCCAGACCTGATGCATGAAACACTAAGAAAATATGTACGCGTTCGCGTAGCGTTTGAGAACGCGTTCGAACGGTAAACAGAAGGTTCGCGTTCGTGTGGCGTTCGAGAACACGTTCGAACGGAACCAGACCTGATGCATGCAACACATTCGTAGACAAACAAATCCACAATGTGGGACCTCACGTATCCGATTGAACTCATCTCGCATCCAATCGAATATACACCAATCGGCGCGACAAAGCATCATGGTAAAGGATTTTAACCCCTTAAAATAGGGGACCTTTAATCCAACTTACTAAGCCCATGCGCTCGATCACATCATGCATATAAAAAAAGACAATACATCAGACTTCGTATACCCGATTGAACACATCTTACATTCAACCGAATATACATTAATCGGCACGGCGAAGCATCGTGGTAAAGGATTTTAACCCCTCAAAATAGGGGACCTTTAATCCAACTTACTAAGCCCATGCGCTCGATCTCATCATGCATATAAAAATAAAGACAATAACATCAGACTTTGTATACCCGATTGAACACATCTTACATTCAACCGAATATACATTAATCGGCGCGTCAAAGCATCGTGGTAAAGGATTTTAACCCCTCAGAATAGGGGACCTTTAATCCAACTTACTAAGCCCATGCGCTCGATCACATTATGAATATAAACAAATAACATACGGAATTTAAATGACGAATAATAAATAAATCAAACCAACATAAAACAAAAGAATATGTCGTTTACTCAAGCGGTACGTGGAGTTGTATCCCGAGTACAGATCATACTACCGTCCATTCGGAATCAGCTATGAAATTTATGTCCGGGTTTCCATCCGATATACCGCGAGAGTTGACACATCTTTCATTTTATTCCAAGGCCACAACATACAATATTTCGTAATACATACATATTTATCTACTCAAGGGCCACAACATGCATTTTAACATAATAATCACGCGAATAATACTCAATAAATAAAAATAAAACTGAAAACGAGTGTGAAAATATACCCTCAGGTCTAACCTTTTTTGCCGACTTTCGGACTTGCGTTTCGCGGAGATCAGAAGGGTTAAAGCTCATCACTTTTCTTTTTCACTGGCTTAGCGTCTTAGCTCATTGTTTCGCTATTTTGCTTGCTGTTTGACCTTCGTTTTGCTGCTATTTCCTCTGTATTTTCTGCTCACTGTTTCAGGTCTATTAAGGCTACTGTTTTGGGTGTTTCGGGGACTGTTTTGGCAATTTTGTGGGGTTGTTTGCTCACTGTTTTATGGTGGTTTCTGGGGACTGTTTCAGGGTAGTTTATGGGCTGTTTTGTGGAGGGTTCTCTCGGCAATGGATGGGCTGTGGTTTGGTCCACGTGAAGTGAGTGTGAGGCAGTGGCGTGTAAGGTATGTGTTTTTATTGCAAGGTGAGGCAGAGGCTGTTGGAATATGGCTGGTTAATGGGCAGTGTGTGCGTGATGGCTCAGTATGACAGTTTAGTCGGTTGGTGGGTGGAGGGCTTATGGTGCGGCTGCTTTGATTGTGGGTGCTACGCGTGAGGGGGGAGGCAGGTGTGAGTGTTATTGTGGCGTTGAGTGAGGGGCTTACGTGGGGGGTAATGCCTGAAAGTGAGCTGGCGTTTGTGAGGGATGAGTGCGTGAAGGTGAGGGGTGGTTTGCTGTGCGGCTGAAGTGTATGAGGGCTCCCGGGACGTGGGGCTAATGAGTGGGGCTTGTAGGCTATGAAGGTTATTGATGAGGGTTCATTTGTGAGGGTGCCGTGTGTCAGTTTGTGTGAGGGGAGGTGCTTTACGTGTGTGTAGTTTTTGAGTGCATGGAGAAGAGGCTGAGGTGCGTTAAGGGGCAGACTGGTTTGATGAGTTTGAAGCGGTGGAGTGAAGGTTGTGGGGGCTGCCGAGTGTGTTGTATGTGGAGAGAGTAGGGTTTCTATTTGTTTTAGTTGGCTTTTTGCCGTGAGAGAGAGAGTTGGAATGTCTTGGTCAAAGGTTTCTTTTTATAGGCCAAGGGAGGGGTTTTACCTTGTTGGAGAAGGAATAGGATTTGTGTGTTAATTGGGATATATTTTTTAATTAAAATGTGATAAGGAAATCTTTTAATTTGGGAAGTGATTTATGTATTTTAGGAAAGGGATTTAATTTAATTTAGGAAGGTGATTTAATTTGTGAAATGTGTTTTAATGTAATTTAATTTAAGTTTAATTAATTTGTGAATGTGATTTAATTTAATTTAATTTAATTAAGTTTAATTTAATTTGTGACATGTATTTTAAAACAGAGGTCCAACAAGCGAACCGAAGCGAAACGAGCGAGTTAAATCCGACCAAATGCTAATTTCCAATTTTGCCCTTCTGACCTCCGTTTCCCGCGTCTTTCACAATCAAATAGGTAGTGTCTCCATACGAGACTCATCATCGGGACTTATATGCAAAATACAGTGCCTACAATTACCCAAAACATAAAATAACCTACTTATAAACCGGTGATATTGGAATTCATCACAACCCTAGATACGGTATTTAGTTACAACACATATCTAGGATTATTAAAAACTTAAACAAATAAAATGACATAAAATAAAGCTTGAATATTAAAAGATAAATGAACAATGAAATAAAATGCTGGGGGTTAGAGGATCCACTTTTATTACTTCTAATTTAGAAATATCCCTTATTATAATATATAAATTTGCATGACATTACCAACCGACCATATAGGCGGTATCCTGATTAAGTCAAATTTTTGATTAATTCCAACCCACCATAAAGGCGGTATCCAATTAAGTCAGGTTAAAATTAATTTAATTAAATCCAACCGACCATAAAGGCGGTATCCAATTAAGTCAGGTTAAAATCAATTTAATTAAGTCCAACCGACCATAAAGGCGGTATTCTATTAAGTCAGGTTTTAAGATAGTTTATATATTATAACTAAGGGAGATTAATCTAAATTATAATAATAAAAGCTTTACCTTTCACCCCAACAGAGGGAAATTACCTACTCATACTTTAAAGTAAAATAAAGAAAGATATATTGCTTAAAATAAAAATTAAATACAAGAAAGATGTAAATAAACAAATAAGATACAATTTTCTTAGTATTCTTAAGGAAATCCCCAGAAGAAGGTATGAAAATTTCAAATGAATTCAGCCTCAATTTATAGGTAAAATTTCACTCCACGTGTCGCGACGCACCTTTGATTGATGACACGTGTACGCGTTTCATCGGCAGTTGAATTATTGGCTCGGCATCGCGACGCTGACGTCATTGCTTTTGTCAATAAGGACACATGTCAGCTGGTTGTATAATTGATCGATGATGTCATGATGATGCGTGTTGGTAGTATAGTACTTGTGGCGCCTCACGACGCAGAGGACTTGCAAGTCGCGACGCATGAAATTATATTTTTGTCTTTTTGTCCGTTTTTCATCGTTTTAGCCCTGATTTGATTCCTTTGAGTCCTGAAATCTTATTTATCTTTAAAATAACACAAAACACATCAAAATATTCAAAAAACTCGAGAACTATACGAAATATTAAGTAAACGGAGCGGTAAATAATGATATATTTTCCCTTATCACACCCCCAAACCTAACATTTTGCTAGTCCTCGAGCAAAACAATAAAATACAATACAATAAACGAGTTTAAAATAAAACTAAGCCACTTTCGTAGGGATCACAGGTGCATTTAGTGTATGTAACAAGTCTTTAAACCCCTAGGCGTCCCTAGTGGACGAGTTGTAGTCTCGTGAGGGCTTACAGCGATGATACCCACAAACGTCAATCAGATATAAAATCAAACACACAAAACAAGTTAATGACTAAACAAGTGAAATTCTTATCCAAGTTAATAATTGTTTTCTTTCTTTATAAATTACCAATATGTAAATTCTCCGATTATTTTTACCATTCTCCATATACACAACCAACAAGGTATTAATCAAATAATTGTGCACATAATATTCACTCGGGAGAGAGAGATTGTGAATAGGATCTAGAGAATATAACCTATGAGTTTTATAGAGTTCGGGAGAACCTATAGTTTCTTTGAAGTCATTAATATAGAATCACAAGACGTAATAAGTTATTGGTTACCAGATTTTTATAGGGATATCGAAGTCTGTAGTTGATAATATTTTCGTTGTTGCTCGGGAGAGGGAGTGAATACTTAAGGTTTCTTGACTTATAAAAAATGCAATTGAACAAGGAATAATTGGCATGACAAATATATAGGGGATAGTTAGGTGAAATCAGACTCTAGAATATCTATTCTAGTTATCCTCTTATCTAATTACTTTTATATGTTATTTATTTAATTAAATCTCTATTATTTATCTTTTAAATAAAATTAAGATTATCAATTGTAGTGCTCAGTGTGAATGAACACAATCCATGGGGTTTGACACTCTTAACTCATTTTTACTAAAACTTGACATCGTACGCTTGCGATACGATAGGAAATATCACAACAAGGAAAGGTCCTTATTGGGTCAGCTAAATTGGTTGACGAGCCTAGTTAGGTTATATTACCAACTTGATTATTAAGGTTGATTTTGAAAATTCAAAATTTTGCTAAGTGTTGATAGATGAAAGTGCCCTAGATCAAGTATTTGATCATTTTGTGCTTTGATGTGAAAATAAAATGCACAAAAAGAAATTTTATTGATTCATTATTTTTAGCTACATCATTAACCCTCTCGAGATTTTCCATATAGGGAAATCAGTTATATAAGATGATTGGCCGAGAAAATCTTCGGCCATAGCAAAGATAGCAGCAACAGATGAGGGATTGGGGGCATCTTCAGCAACAAAAGGCACTGAGGTCAGAGGGGCTGGATCAGGGATCGCCTCAATTTCTTCACGGCCCATGCCAAAAGCCTCTTCAAAGGTTAATCTCCCATGACAACCTTGACAACCTTCTGAAGCTCACTTAGGTCGAGGTTAGGGTAGGTCTCCCTGATTAGATCTAGGGACTCCTCCAAGCCTTTGACCCAGGCATCAACCTTGACATTCTCAATGCGATCGATGAAATTGGCCTGCAAATCACTCAGCTCGGCCTGGGTCTTAATCAGCTCATCACTGGCTTTCTCCAGCTCAATCTATTTTTCACCGAGCTTCCCCTAAGCAATGGTTGTCTTTGCCTGCTGCAGCTTGAGCCCTAATGCCTTGGAAGCAACCTATGCACGGGCATTATCCTTCTTATTTATTACAGTTTGGAGGGCTTGGTAGAAGGCTTCAGTTTTGCCCTTGGCCTCATCCACTTTTTAGGAGCTCTTGCTCCCTCTCAGTCAGCTTGCTCTGGAGCCTTTGAGCCTGAACACCCTCAACAATGATGCTTGAAAGCACATCCTTGTAGGTGTCCATGAGATACGTTAGTTGCAATGAATATAATGGGTCAATTTGTAAAAAATAAAAATAAAGAAGGTAAAATGTTAATTAGAAGTAATTACCTTCGCTTGGACACGGCCAACTTTATGGACGACCTCATTATGAGAAATGCTCTCAAAAGCTAAGGCCATGTTAATGTCCACATGTTGGGCCAGATAGTTGAAGGTCTGCAAGAGGTGAATCATGCCTTCTTTTGCACTCTCCGGGAGATCGTCCACGACCGAAGTATGGACTGCCCCTTTCTTGGGAGCAAAAGTCGTCGAGCCTTACTATGGGAGGTGGTGGTCTTCTTCCGATGACACTACTCGGTGATGGAAAATTATGACCCATAGCGTCACTATTTGTACAGATCATGGTGTTGTTGTACAAATTAACTATGTGACAAAGGAGATTCTCTCTTATCATTTGTGATTAGATCACCAAGATGTATAAATGATAGGAGGTCCTTATGATTTGTTCCTGGATTGAGAATGATATGAGACAGTATCAATCCACAAAGGATAAATCATTAAATATCCCTAGTTAGAGTATTATCGAGATTGGACATCGATAAATACGTAAAAGACTAGTATTACACTTGTGCGCGTTGTGAGGGCACATACGACATAGTTCTCATATATTTGGGTATAGGATACTCATGCAAGTGTAATAGGAGGTTGTGTTTTACCGATGGTATGGGAAACAGCTTCGCTCTGGATAGACCCAATCGAAATTCCATTGGTAGTATGACTATGTGTCTATGGAAATCTGAAATCAGGGTAGGTGTATTTGGTCTTAACCTGAGACTTTCACCGCTAATACTTGTGACAATCAATATACTTTGGTTTTGGTCGTCCAGGGCTTTAACAGGTTCTGTGTACGCCTCTGCTGGGTATATTGAGAATCGTAGTGTGTTGGGTGTGATGACAAGAAGAAAGTGTCACTCAGTCATATGGAGATGATGATCGCACAGGGATACAGAACTGGTTCTCTAAAAAGGTTGCAACCGTCGGGATAATAAGACTTGGTAATGATTATCCGATAATAAAGAGACTAGTTGCTCATAATCCGATATATGTTTCGTACAGGGCAGATTTTGTACCATCCCCAGGCCTTGCATGTGATCATCCGATACTGGATCGATATAAGCAATACTACGTATACTACGCTTGATATAGATCCTTATATTCCTGTAAGGATGTTTCTGGAGAATTGGGTAGGCATGGCGCTTTGCTAGAAGCCAACCTTGTCTTGTAAATCGGTATAAACGTAGTATTAGGTACTTACGTGGTCGGATAGTCCGATGACCGAATTTACTGCCAACATATCCAGGGATCTCATGGGTCGCTTCTCGAAGATTCATCGATGACGTATGACTCGCACTTTTAATTAATCTGGGATTAAATAGATGAGAGAGAAAATTAATCTGGGATTAATTGCGGAGATATTTTATCTGGGATAAAATATCATTTAAAGAGAGATAACGATTAATTTGGAATTAATCGATAAATTAATATATCGATATATTAATCGAAATTGGATTTCGACGCGGAATTAAAATTAGATTTTAATTCGGGCGAACGAGTTAATTTAGAATTAATTCGTTAGCGATGTGAATAGTGATTTCGCTAGGCATAATCATTTGATTGCGTCGCAACAGAAAAATCGTTAATTTGGAATTAGCAAACCCGAGCCCAGGATTGTTTACGAGCGCATTCGCATTTCGAATTAGAGTGCGGCACACAAGTCACATCAAGCGTCAAATCGCTAGTCACATTTGGCGTCACATCATCCGTCAATCAAGTGATAGATGTCTTTCACTTTGAGTGATTGACGCCAGTCACTATTCATTTATTGATGGAAGTTGATGTGAGTAGTTGGCAAACATTTATGGCTTGATTTTTGAAAATCAAAAGTTGTATATGTTTAATTGTTTTTAGAAAACAATTATCAATTACACAAAATCTTTCTCTCTTCCAACTACTTCTCATCTCATTCTCGCCCAAGAGGGCATATTTTTTACTGGTTTGGCAACCCACTGCGAGAGCCAATGAAGAAAAGGGAAGCAAAGTGTGATGTTTTTTTGGTAAAAACATCAAGATCTAGCACTCCGAGAGACATGCGAAGGTGATAGGGAAGTCCACCCATGATCTTGGAATCACCATGACAAAGCTTGGAGCTTGGAAGATGATCCAAAGCCACAATGGAGAGCCAAACAGCAGTGGACTGCCGTGAGCATGACAATGAGCATAATTTGATTTTTATTCGTCGCCGCGTCGCTCAATCGATCGATGTGAGTATTCCGCAACTCCCTCGTTGTATTCGGACATGTGTTTTATGCTTTGTATTCGATCCTCGGGGTTGTAGAAACTCCTACAATGGTATCAGAGAATTGAAAAGCATGAAATTTGATTAGGGCTTAAAATTTGGGTAAATTGATTTTGAGCATGATTTAGTTAAATTGTTTGATTGAATATGTTTAAATGATGTTTTATTGGATATTGATTGGATCAATTTCAAGAAATTGTGTTTGGAACATTTTTCCCCAAATTGTGATGCTTGGCCGAATCACTTAGTGCCTTAATTCTTTGTAATTTTTTGATTTTGATTCATTGGATTAGTTGGAATCAATTGGGAATTATTGATTTAATGTTGAATTTGATTCAATTGGATTGGATTTCCAATTTGGCATAATAAACCCTAAAAGCCGGGAGTTTGAGCATGATATATAGGTTTGATTTTTTGATCAAATTGTGTTGGACATGATTTAATGTTAAAGAGCATAATTAATTGTGTAAATTTATGTTTTAGAAATGTTAATTTGGGTGATTAATTATGTTATACACTTTATGTAATTAAATTATGAAATTGGATATTTGTGATTTAATTATGTTGTTCCTATTTTGTAAAATTGGGCTTTTAATGTTGTAAATGGGCTTATTGGGCTTGGTTGTACCAAGTTAGGTTTAGGCTAAATTGGTTGGATCCAATTGGGCCCAAAACCGCTTCCATAAAGCCCAAATGCGACTAATGGACCTTTAAGTATTTAATTGGGCCTAATGGGCCTAAGTTGATTTCTAGGCTTATGGGGTAATTCCCGGATTGGACTTTGGTTATTGGGTTTGACCCGAGTTGACCAAAAGTCCACGCCTTAAGAAATTAATTAAAAGCCCATTGGACTTTAATTAAATTGAATGGACGTTAATCGGGCTTTGAGACCCGTAACGATTAAATTTGGATTTTAAGTCGTCGTAAAGGTTTATTAATAAAGTGTAATATTTAATTTGGAATTAAATAGCGAATTAGTATTAAATACAAATTGAATTGGATTTAATTATGTAGTTTAATTTAATTCGAGAATTTGTACTTTGAGTACTTATTCGTAAAACGAGTTTGACTCGCGCAAAATCAAATCGTTGTTTGAACATTGGATGATCACTAATTATCAGATTAATTAATTGGATTAGATTGATTGATAACATGCTTGTGTGAATACATGGTTACGATGCATGAATAATGTATATCGGATGGATATTAGTGGGTGGGGTAATTTTATAAATTGTTGTAATAAATTTGGAATTTATTAATTGGACCTGCGTGTCCAGCCTTATTACCTCCTTACTCTTTGTATTCTCTTCTCACCTATTCCCCTCAATGTAAATAAGGTTTCTTTAGTAGTGTAGTGTGTAACGGGTAGAAGCAAATACATGTGCTAGCGGGAGAGGAAATGGAGAGATTTGATCTAGGATCATCGTGTAAAGTATCCATCCGCATATAATTATTATTTATTATACGCGTTTTATTATGTGTTTAGAATGCATGTTTAAGGGTGTATGATGATAAGACCTTAACAAAGATAATAAATTGGTTGCCAATTTGCACGCGAAAAACCCTCACAAAATATTAAGCGGTTTTCCTTCCATTGAGTGATTCTTACTCAAGATCTAAGACTGGCATTGGCTTGTTGGCCAAAGTCAAGGCCTTTGTCCGTCGAGGATGTGTTTGAATCACGAGAGCTTTGTTCCATATTGGTGTCTTGTCCAAGTTTTAGTTTGTTGGCAAAAGTCAAGACCACTTCTTGTCCATCGACATTGATTACGAAGCTTTCCAGGGTCAATGGGTCACGCTTAACTGGGATCATTAAGTTTGTTGTGCCAAAGCCAAGGCTTAGTTGATTCAGAGGAAAAAAGGTTAGGCAATATATTGGATATATTGGCATATATAAGATATATGTTTCGGACTTGGATGTCCCCCTACTGGATCTAGGAATTGGATTGGATCCAATTGATCTTAGAGATCTACCTAGTTAATTATCATACAATTTGTTGGCCAAAGTTAAGATTGTGTGATATTTAACGGGATCCTAGCCCACTAGGAAACACGGTTTCCCGAGTACTCGACAGAGGGTTAGGGGCTTGCCGAAAAATAGTGGGAGGTAAGAATTGAATTTGCAATATTCGTTTAATTACTTGCCATACGCGCTCAATCAAATATCATTCGTCAAATTAATTAAATGTTAGTTGGACAAATATTTAAATCGTTGTTTTAATTAATATTTGGACCATATTGAAACAATTAAAATATAGTTGATTAATATAGTTGGACTATAATAATCATTATATTTAATAGTACCGAAATCGTTGATTAAATAGTTGGACTATTAAAATCAAGATAAAATTAAAAGATTGACATTTAAAACATAATCCTAAGGAAAATGTATTTAAATGGTTTAATTTTCAAATTGGGAATAAATTTCAGGATGGTCCTGGAAACTAATAAGTTACTTTATTTGATAAAATAACATATTAGGTCTAAGCCCGGAGTTGAGCAAATAGTAGAGCATGATCTTTGGAAGATTCATGTAATAATAACTTAAGTTCTTAATCCATTAAGCTTGTCACAGTAGACTCCTTAATTTCTAAATCAGAACTAAGGATTAGATCATTAAAGTATGATAAAGAAATTGAAGGATCTTCATGGATCTATTCTTAGATCTGAGAAGTGCTAAATTGCAATAGATAACTCTTGAGAGTTAATGACCATTCTCAAGGAGACAAAGTCAAACTTTGCAATTAGGCAAGTAGCGCAAGGCGCACCTTATTTCGATATTCTAGAAGGCCTAGGCTAGGCCAAAGGCTTCTGGAGTGTGGAAAAGGGCAAAGGCAAAATCATTATAGTCTTCTGGGAAGATAAAGGACATATCCCAAAATGTCTGCCTAAATTGTGGCAAACGGGATCGCGGAAGCATGACTGCCATTTGAAAAAAGCAGACATGAAGGAATTGAAGACGAACAAGGCTCTGACTTCAAATATGTTTATCATAAAATATGTTCACTACTAGTATTAAAATTGGATTTTAAAATACATAGTGTGGTACATAAATATATATTAATGTGCAGAATCTGCTTTGAGCAGAATACTGACTTCATTTGAGATTTAATCTGCGAATTGAAAACGGGACAAAAGTCGCTGTTTTAACCGTAGATACCTAATTTTAGGAACTACCCTTTGGGTGTGTACTTAAATTAGGAAATTGTCATAATGTAACTAGTTAGACTAGATACATTATCTCTATATCAGTGTATAACCCGCTGCGGGTGAACCTTTATATCCTAGAACACTAAAGTGTTTTATTATATAAAGAAGATATTGAGATAAACACATTAGATGTGAATAACATAATTTATATTTTGAATATAAATAAAATCTCAAACATATAACATGACAAACAAACAGCTCAAACTGATTTGATCATAAGAAACTAATTTATGGCATTGTTGTCTGGGACACAATTAAACAAGACTCGTATATCCACACTTTCGAAGAGTGGGTACTCTGACTGATTTGATTCTACTCAAATAAAGTCTACGAATCTAGTTTATTAGGCAAAGTGCATATAACACCTTTACTTGGTAAAAGTGGAAATGCCACCGATTTGTTAGCCCTAATTCATAGTGAAGCAAGTGGGCCCATGTCTAGCTAGGATAGAGGTGGATATCAATATATCGTGACCTTTACGGATGTGGCATCGCGTTATGGTTATGTGTTTCTATTGAAACACAAATCGGAAAATTTTAAAGTTTCGACACGAAGTAGACAAACAGATCGACTAAAGTATTATACCGTCACGGTTAGACCGTAATGGAAAATACTTAAGCAATAAGTTTCTAAAATACTTGAAAGATTATAGTATTATTTCAATGAGGACTCCTCCCGGAACACGTCATTTTGACGGTGTGTCCGAACCAGATAAACCGAATTATGTTAGACATGATAAGGCTAATCATGAGTCGCTCTGAGCTACCATTTCCTTCAACGGATAAGCATTAACAGTGCAGAACTTGTTTAGAATAAGGTTCCATAATAATCTGTTTGACAGAATTCATATTAGATATGAACAGGAAAGAAACCGGGTTTTCTCATTCCTGAAGATTTGGGTATGCTAGGCACATGTTTGGATGATACCAAACTAAAACCCAAATTGGATAAGTGCCAATTGTAGGTTATCCTAGGGATACCAAAGTATAGTACTTATACAACTCACTAGAGAACAATTTAATTGTTGCTCGCCATGCGGTTTTCCTAAGAGGAATACTGATATGCAATGGTAAGTGGGAGGATAGTATAACTCGATGAAAATCAGAGTGATACTGTTCCAGGCACCAATCCTTAATGGAACACAAATAGTTCATCAAGGATGAAACTATACCATTAATCTTCGAATACACAAGAACCGCGTAAGTCGGAGAGAGTCAGAAAACAACCTAGGGTTTGGGTTTCTGATCTCACCTCATAAAGATGTTAATCTTTTGAGGTATACCAACTGACTACGTATGAGGAATTGATACAAGGTATCGACTCCCTATTATGGCAAAATGTCATGACATCCGAAATGGATTCCATGTATATTAAAAAGTTTGGATACTAGTCGATATACCGTAAGGCATTGTGCTTATTGGTACTGTATATGTCTTCAAGGAAGACATACATTGATGGCAACATACCAACGTACTAAGCTGGGCTTATTACGAAAAGGTATCGTTATAAACATTGTGTTGATTACAACAAAATCTTTTACCTGTTGCCACGGTAAATCCATTTGGATAATGCTTCCTAATGATGCATGTTTCATTTATGAAATATGACAGCTGAACGGGAAAATCACTTTCCTTAACGGGAACCTTTTGGAGGATGTTTACAACATCCTGTCGGTTTTGTCGTACCAAAACTAGCAAACAAGGTTTGCAAGTTATTCGATCCATGTTTGGATTGAAGCAAGCATTAGGTTATTGGAATTATCGTTTTGATGTAATCATAATAGTTTATGATTTAATTCAAAATTAAATGATTCTTGTATATATAAGAGGGTTAGTGGGAGCGCACTGAAAATAAATGTCCTATAAAATAATGATATACCTCATTTCTTGGAAATGACATTCCCATAATAACCTCGGTGAAAGCTTGGCTTTCGGAAAAACTCTCCGAGAAATCGTACATTGAAAAATGTATGGGACCTGGTGTCTCATACGCTTTGAGCATATGGATTCACAAACAGGCCAATCCAAGTGATAGTCACTGGATTAAAGTTAAGAACATCCATTAGTATCTTAGAGAACTAAGGATGCTGTCTTATACGATGGAGAATGAGAACTTGAAGTGACTGGGATCACTGCTGCAAGTTTCCTAAACCGATAAAACGACTATAAGTCGCAAAATGGTACTATACAGTTTGAATAACGGAACGGTGAGCTAGAAATCTTCCAAGCAAGATATTGTTACCAAATAAAACAACAAATGAGGGTTATTGCTGCAGCTGAGGCAGCAATAGAATCCTTCTGGGTCGATAATAAATCTAATTAGATTAGATATATTTCTGTTAGCAGCTGAGCTAGGCGTCAGCACATGATAAAGAATTAATGGTCTCATCAATGATCCAGATACATACTTCGATATTCATCTGATTCATTTGGATCATACATCGTGGCGATGTAATGATCGAATAAATTGCATCAGATGATAATCATGCAAATCCGCTGACGAAAGCCTTTTATCAGCAGTTTGAGCCAACCGTACATAGTTCGGGTGTAAGACACTCGAGTGACTGGCTATAGGCCAAGTGGGAGATTGATGGACAATTATGACCCATAGCGTCACTATTTGTACATATCATAGTGTTGTTGTACAAATTAACTATGTGACAAAGGAGATTGCTCTCTTATCATTTGTGATTAGATCACCAAGATGTATAAATGATAGGAGGTCCTTATGATTTGTTCCTGGATTGAGAATGATATGAGACAGTATCAATACACGAAGGATAAATCATTAAATATCCCTAGTCAGAGTATTATCGAGATTGGACATCGATAAATACGTAAAAGACTAGTACTACACTTATGCGCGTTATGAGGGCACAAACGGCATAGTTCTCATATATTTGGGTATATGATACTCATGCAAGTGTAATAGGAGGTTGTGCATTACCGATGGTACGGGAAACAGCTTCGCTTTGGATAGACCCCCTCGGAATTCCATTGGTAGTATGACTATGTGTCTATGGAAATCCGAAATCAAGGTAGGTGTATTTGGTCTTAGCCCGAGACTTGCACCGCTAATACTTGTGACAATCAATATACTTTGGTTTTGGTCGTCCAGGGCTTTAACAGGTTCTGTGTACGCCTCTGCTAGCTATATTGAGAATCGTAGTGTGTTGGGTGTGATTTCAAGAAGGAAGTGTCACTCCAGTCATATGGAGATGATGATCGCATAAGGATACAAAACTGGTTCTCTAAAAAGGTTGCAACCGTCGGGATAATATGACTTGGTCATGATTATCCGATAATAAAGAGACTAGTTGCTCGTAATCTGATATATGCTTCGTACGGGGCAGACACTGTACCATCATCAGGCCTTGCAAGTGATCATCTGATACAGGATCGATATACGCAATACTACGAATACTACGCCTGATATAGATCCTTATATTCCTGTAAGGATAATTCTTGAGAATTGGGTAGGCATGGCGCTTTGCTAGAAGCCAACCTTGTCTTGTAAATCGGTATAAACGTAGTACTAGGTACTTACATGTTCGAATAGTCTGATGACCGAATTTACTGCCAACATATACGGGGATCTCATGGGTCTCTTCCCGAAGAATCACCGATGACTTATGACTCGCACTTTTAATTAATCTGGGATTAATTAGATGAGAGAGAAAATAATCTGGGATTAATTGCGGAGATATTTATCTGGGATAAAATATCATTTAAAGAGAGATAACGATTAATTTGGAATTAATCGATAAATTAATATATTCGATATATTAATCGAAATTGGATTTCGACGCGGAATTAAAATTAGATTTTAATTCGGGCGAACGAGTTAATTTAGAATTAATTCGTTAGCGATGTGAATAGTGATTTCGCTAGGCATAATCATTGATTGCGTCGCAACAGAAAAATCGTTAATTTGGAATTAGCAAACCCGAGCCCAGGATTGTTTACGAGCGCATTCGCATTTCGAATTCGAGTGCGGCACGCAAGTCACATCAAGCGTCAAATCGCTAGTCATATCTAGCGTCACATCATCCGTCAATCAAGTGATATATGTCTTTCACTTTGAGTGATTGACGCTAGTCACTATTTATTGATTGATGGAAGTTGATGTGAGTAGTTGGCAAACATTTATGGCTTGATTTTTGAAAATCAAAAATTGCATATGTTTAATTGTTTTTAGAAAATAATTATCAATTACACAAAATCTATCTCTCTCTTCCAACTTCTTCTCCTCTCATTCTCGCCCAAGAGGGCCTGTTTTTTCTTCTGGTTTGGTAGCCCACTGCCGAGAGCCAAGGAAGAAAAGGGAAGCAAAGTGTGATGTTTTTGTGGCAAACACATCAAGAGCTAGCACTCCGAGAGACATACGAAGGTGATAGGGAAGTCCACTCATGAGCTTGGAATCACCATGACAAAGCTTGGAGCTTGGAAGATGATCTAAAGCCGCAAATGGAGAGCCAAACAGTAGTGGACTGCCGTGAGCATGACAGTGAGTAGAATTTGATTTTTGTTCGTCGCCGCATCGCTTAACCGATCGATGTGAGTATTCCGCAACTCCCTCATTGTATTCGCACATGTGTTTTATGCTTTGTATTCGATCCTCCCATAGAAACTCCTACACTCGGGGCGCTCCTAACCCTCGCCCCTGACCTGGTGGAGACATTTTCTGAGGCCTTGGTACGAGGGTTAGAAGAGCTTGTGAAGTTTTAACATATGGCATTTGGAATTTTCTAGGTGGTGGTGTATTGATGGTTCGAGTCGATGGGGTAGAGGTCTACATCGAAGTTTTTTTTGTTTTTGGGATAGATGAATTATGGTGGTGAGTCAGGGACTGGAGCCATTTGGCTAGCCCTAGGCTTGACATCTGGCATCCCGTGTAATTTGCAGAGGGGTGGGCCTTTTTCCAGACATGGCTGGGTCTAGAAAAAACACATGGTTAGAAATAATAAAATGAAAATGTAAGAGCCAAAAGTAAAAAACAGTAAAAAAGAATGAAAAGAGGTTGGCTAGTTAGTCAGTATTTACCGGACTATTTTTCAATTGATGGAAGGGTACTTAGGATAAAATCCGATTCGGTAAAGAATGAGGGGTTGATGATGTCACTATAGTGGCCAGCAAACTGATATGCAAGCTTCACCCTCGCCGTGACCGCGCTGTTGTTGGAAAATTATGACCCATAGCATCACTATTTGTACATAACATGGTGTTGTTGTACAAATTAACTATGGACAAATGAAATTGTTTTTTTATCATTTGTAATTGGATTATCGGGATATATAAATGATAAAAGTCCATATGATTAGTTTCGGATTAATAAGATATGAGACAGTATTAATCCATTAAGGTTTAATCATTAAATATTCGATATATTAAATGAAATTAGATTTCATAAAGGAATTAAAATTAGATTTTAATTCGGGCAAATGAGTTAATTTAGAATTAATTCGCTAGCGACGTGAATAGTAATTTTGCTATGCATAATTATTTAATTAAATTTGATTTAATTACGTCGCAACGGAAAATTTTTTGATTCGGAATTAGCGAACCCGAGCTCGAGATGTGTTGCGGGCCCACTTGGATTTTGAATCAAGTGGGACCCACATGTCACATCACTTGTCACTTTGTTCACTTTATTGTGATGGAAGTTAGTGAAGACTTGTAAATTACTCAAGGTGATGACTTGATTGACATATACCAAATGTTGGATATTTGGTATATCATAGATTTTCTTTTGAAAATTTAAACACAACAACTTCATCACTCTCTCTCTCCCTCACGACATTGCTCCATTTTTCTCTCTAAAATTTAGCTTGGCCGAATTCAACAAGAAGAAGAAGAAAAATTGTGGCAATTTTTCTAAGTGCTAGCACACACAATGAGTCATTCAAAGGTGTTAGGGAAACCTTTCCCATGAATTTGGAATTCAAGAATCAAGCTTGGAAGCTCAACATACATCAAAGGAGAAGCTTTGAGCAACTTCCATGGAGGCAAAACTGTGTTATCTCCTACATCCTCTTAGCTGATCAAAGTGAGTATTTCCGCTACTTTACTTTTTTTATTCACACCATTTTATGCTTAATATGATCTTGGTTTGACCTAGAAAACCCAACAATGGTATCAGAGCCTAAATTAAGCATGAAATTGACTTAGGGTTTATATACTAAAATTTGGGTAAAATTGATTTGAGCATGATTTGATCAAATTATTTATTTGAATAACTTAAGTTATGCATGATGATTTGAAGAAAAATTAATTGGATTAATTTTCCCCAAATTGATGGGCTTGGTCGAATGGGATATGAACCCTAATGTCATGGTGATTTTGATTTTAGACCATTGGATGTGTTTAAAATGAATGGATAAGTTGATTTGTGATTTAATTGGATAGAAATCAAAATTGATGAAAAAATCCACTATTACCGTGACATTTAGTAGCATGTAATGAGTTGATTTTGTTTCAATTGTGTTGGACATGAATTGAATATAATAATGCATGATTAATTAATTAAATTGATGTTTTGGAAATGTTAATTTAGATAATTAATTAGTGCAATACACTTTAATTAAACAATTATGATATTGGAATATTGTGATTAAATTAATTGGGCTTAATTTGGAATTGGGCTCAAAATATTGTATTTGTGCTTAATGGGCTTGGTTGGGCCAAGTTTGGTTTAGGATAATTGGTTGGATCCAATTGGGCCTAAAACCATTTCCATAAAGTCCAAATATGATAATTGGGCCTTTATAATTTAATTGGGCCTAATGGGCCAAAATTAATTTTATGGCAAATGGTGATTCCTTATTGGGCTTTGGTTGCCAAAGTCCATACCTTGATAAATTAATTGAAATCCCATTGGACTTTAATTAAATTGACATTGGATGTTAATTGGGCCTTTGAGACCAATAAAGATTAGATTTAGAATCTAAGTCGCAAAGGCACATTAAAAAAGTGCAATTATTTAATTTGGAATTAAATAAAGAATTAGTATTGAATACAAATTAATTGGATTTAAAATTGTAGTTCGATATAATTCAAGAATCGCACTTTGAGTACTTATTCTTAAAACGAGTTGGACTCGCGCAAATCAAATCGTTGTTTGAACATTGGATGGTCATTAATCAAAGATTAATTAATTGGATTAGATTGATTGATAACATGTTTTGTGTGAATACATGGATTTGATGTATGAATAGTGTATATCGGATGGATATTAGATGGGTGAGGGCAATTTTGGAAATTGTCGTAATAAATTTAGAAATTATTAAATTGGACCTGCGTGTACAGCTAATTCCCTCTTGATTCTTTGTATTTCTCTTCTAACCTATTCCCCTCAATGTAATGAGGTTTCTTTAGAAGTGTTATGTAATTGGGTAGAAGTAAGAATAGGCTACCCGGGGAGAGGAAAGGGAGACATTTGTTCTAGGAACAAATGTTTTTAATATCCATCCGCATATCATTATTAATTTATTATCGTGCCTTATTAGGCTTTTAGAATGCATGCTTAAGGGTGTATGATGAGATCAAATCAAAGATAATTAATTGGTTGGCAATTACGCGAAAAACCCTCAACAAATATTAAGCATTTTCCTTCCATTGAGTGATTCATTCTCAAGATCCAAGATTGGCACTGGTTTGTTGGCCAAAGTCAAGACCTTTGTCCATCGCGGATATGTTTGAATCATGAAGGATTTGTTCCATATCGCATGTCTTGTCCAAGTTGTGATTTGTTGGCCAAGTCAAGATCACTTCTTGTCCATCGACATCGATTACGAAGCTTTCCAAAGTCAATAGGTCCCGCTTAACTGGAATCATTAAGCTTGTTGTGCCAAAGCCAAGGCTTAGTTGATTCAGAGGAAAAAGGTTAGGGAATATATTGGATATATTGGCATATATTAGATATATGTTTCGGACTTGGATGTCCACCTACTGGATCTAGGAATTGGATGAGATCCAATTGATCTTAGAGATCTACCTAGTTAAATATCATATAGCTTGTTGGCCAAAGTCAAGGTTGTGTGTTATTTAACGGGATCCTAGCCCACTAGGAAACTAGGTTTCCCGAGTACTCAATAGAGGGTTAGAGGCTCGCCAAAAAATAGTTGGAGGCAAGTATTAATTTGCAATTTCGTTTAGATACTTGCCAATACGCGTTCATTTCATTTTTTCGTCATTATTTAAATATATATTAGTTGGACTAATATTTTATTGTTGTTTTAATTAAACAGTTGGAGTGTATTCAAACTATTCATTTATAGTTGATTATGTAATTGGATTATAGTAATCAAATATTTTGAATTTAACCAATCAAATAGTAGTTGATTATATAGTTAGACTATAGTAATCATTATATTCGATTGTACCCGAAATCGTTGATTGGATAGTTGGACTATTGGAATCAAGATAACTGAAAGATTAGCGTTTAGAACATAATCATGGGTCAAAATATCTTTAAATGGCTTTAATTTTCAGATTGGGAATAGAACCTCAGGATAGTCCTAGGAACTAAGAAGTTATTCTATTTGATAGAGTGACATCTCGGGTCTGAGCCCGGAGTTGAGCAAATAGTGGAGCATGAGTTTTGGAAGACTCATGGTCATGATAAATTTAGTGCTCAATCTGTTATGTGTACCGCAATGACTCTTTAATTCCGTCGTCAGAATTAAGGATTATATCATTGTACCATAATGATGAAATTAAAGATCTTCATAGATCTAACCTTAGATCTCAGACGTATAAATTATAAAAGAAGCTTTTTCGCTCGCGTATGTCAGAGGGTACATCTGTCGAGCACTAGGTGTCGTAAATGATTGCTGACATCGATTAGCTAGGTTAGCTAGGCATTACCTACGTGGCCGAGACTACCAATGATTTGATCTTATAGTCTCTACCCGAAAGCTGGGGCAGGTTCATTATGAACCAAGAGAAAAACTCTTGGAGAGTTGATGGCTATGCTCTAGGAAGCGGAGCCAGAGCTTCTAAAATGGGCAAAGGCAAAATTGTCATAGTCTTCTAGGAAGACAAAGTACATATCACAAGATATCTGCCTAAACTGTGGCAAACGGAGTCACTGGAAGCGTGACTGCCGTATGGACAAGGCAGACATGAAGGAAGTGAAGGCGGGGCAAGGCTCCGGCTTCAAGTATGTTTGTCATAAACATGTTCACTATTAGTTTCAAAATTGGATTTTTTATACTAGATAAATATGTACTGATGTGCAGAATCTGCTGATTAGTAGGAGACTGACTTCAGTTGAGATCTACCTGCGAGTTGGAAATGGGATGATAGTCGTTGTTTTAACCGTAGAAACCTAAGTTTAGGAACTACCCTTTGGGCATGTACTTAAATTAGGAAACTGTTTTAATGTACCTAGTTTGACTAGAAACATTATCTCTATATCTAAGTTTAACCCGTTGCGGGTATACCTTTATATTCTAGAACACTAAGTGTTTTATTTTATAAAGATTATATTGAGATAAGCACATTAGATGAATAACAGTATTTATATTTAGAATATAAATGAATCTCATATGTATGACATGAAAAACAAATAGCTCAAACTGAATAAATCAGTTGAGACTTATAAGTGGCATTGTTGTCTGTGACACATTAACAAGACTCGTATATTCACACTTTTGAGAGTGGATACTAGGACAGATTTGATTTTAATTCAAATAATGTCTACGAATCTAGTTTATTAGGCAAAGTGCTAAAACACCTTTTACTTGGTAAAAGTACAAGTGCCACCGATCTGTTAGACTTTGTTCATAGTGATGAAAGTGGGCCCATATCTAGATAGGCTATAGGTGAATATGAATACTTCGTAACCTAAACGGATGTGGCATCGCGTTATGGTTATGTGTTTCTTTGGAAACATAAATCGAAAACTTTTGATAAATTCAAAGAGTTTCGACACGAATTAGTCAGACAGACCGGCTAAAGTATTAAACCGTCACAGTTAGACCGTGGTGAAAATACTTAAGCAATAGGTTTCTCGATTACCTGAAAGAGTATAGTATTCTTTCACAGTGGACTCCTCCCGGAACACCTCAATTGAGCGGTGTGTCCAAACGGAGAAACCGAATTTTGTTGGACATGATAAGGTTAATGATGAGTCGCTCTGAGCTACCATTTTCCTTCTAGTGATACGCATTAAACAGTGCAATACTTATTTTGAATAAGGTTCCATAAAAATCTGTTAGACAGACTTCATATTAGATATGAACAAGAAAGAAACTAAGTTTCTAATTCCTGAAGATTTGGGTATGTTGGGCATACGTTTGGATGATACCAAACTATAACCCAAATCGGATAAGTGCCTAATTTCTAGGTTATCCTAGGGAAACCAAAGTATAGTACTTATACAACTCACAAGAGAACAATGTAATTGTTGCTCTCCATGCGGTTTTCCTAAGAGGAATACCTATTTATAGTGGTAAGTGGGAGGAAAGTAAAACTCGATGAAAATCAGAGTAATACTGTTCCAGGCACCAATTCTTTAATGGAACACAAACAGTTCATCAGGGATGAAACTGTACCACAATCTTCAAATACACAAGAACTGCGTTGTTGGACAATTATGACCCATAGCATCACTATTTGTACATAACATTGTGTTGTTGTACAAATTAACTATGTGACAAAGGAAATTGCTCTTTTATCATTTGTAATTGGATTACCGAGATATATAAATGATAAAAGTCCATATGATTAGTTCCGGATTGATAAGATATGAGACAATATCAATCCATGAAGGTTAATCATTAAAACATCCCTAGTCGTAGTTTATCGAGATTGGGCATCGATAATGCGGAATAGACTAGTATTTCACTTGTGCGCGTTGTGGGAGCATAACGACATAGTTCTCATATATTTAAGTATTGGATACTTATGCAAGTGTAATAGGAGGTTATGTTTAACGATGGTACGGAAACAGCTTCGCTCTGGATAGACCCCTTGGAATTCCATTGGTAGTATGACTATGTGTCTATGGAAGTCCGAATCAGGGTAGGTGTATTTGGTCTTAACCTGAGACTTGCGCACCGCTAATACTTGCGACAATCAATATACTTTGTTTTGGGTCGTCCAGGGCTTTAACATGTTCTGTGTACGCCTCTTCTGGGTATATTGAGAATCGTAGTGTATTGGGTGTGATGTCAAGATGGAAGTATCACTTCAGTCATATGGAGATGATGGTCACGTAAGATATAGAACTGGTGCTCTTATTGTAGGGGTTTCTCGGGGCTAAATCTGGTAACGCAGCGGAAACGGTGGAAAATCAAATTTTTGATTTCAAAAATTTTTCTCGGATTCATTAAATAAACATATTTATTTAATTACCCAATAATCAAATATGAATTAAATTCAATAAATCAAATTTATGTGAATTTACCGAATTGCCCTCACACTTGGTATTTTGTTCATTTTAGTCCGAAATTGTTCAAATCAATTTTGGATGATTCTAAATCATTTTTAAGATGAACTTAACATGTCCCAAATGTCAAAATACCAAAAGCAACCAAAATCCCCAAATTTAGGCATTTGGCCGAGAGCACCATTAGGGTGCATTATTGTGAATTTTGCACTTCCAAAGTTTAAAACACATCAAGATGAAATCCAATCAATATAAGATTTAATATGTAACATATACACATCCATATACACCATATAAATGAAAAGCCCCAAATTTAGATAAGGTCTTAAACCCTAATATTTCAATTTCTTCAAATTGGACCAAATTGGTTAAATCAATTACTTTAATCAAGTTTCTTCCATCCAATTAAAGTCTCAACACAATGAATTAACTATAGATCAAATCTATGTCATTTAAGAGTGGGTTAACAACTCTAGATTAGCAACAAAGTTTCAAAAATATAAAAAGAACACTTATAACTACACTAGTTACAAACTTCCTTCATCATACATGCTCAACACTTTCATCAAAACTTCCATCATCAAAAACACAAAGAATAAAGAAAAGAATAACATAAGAACATCACAAGATGTAGCCTAGAACATAAGGAACATTTTCCTTTCTAATAGCAAGTTAAGAAAACTCATTAAAATCCAAGTTTTTCTTTGTTTTTGCCTTTCTTCCTCTCAAGCTTCCTTTGTTTCTTTTAATGAGTTTGTTATAAAGTGTATTAGGTTAATTTACCAAAATGAAATGAAAACAATATATACTTGCCTAAAAAAGGCCTTGGCCGAAAATGGCCACAAGCATATACAAAAGTTTTAATTTCAATTTCATTTGGTTTTAATTTGATCAACTTGTTAAAATATCTAATAAACACTTTATAGATATTTTAATTAAGTCAACAAATGCAACTTAGCCATTTAATCAAATATCTAAATCTTAAGATATTTTATTTAATTAATTTAATCATTTAACAATTAAATAATTAATTAGTTAATTAATACAAATATATTAAATATATGTATAATATTTACATTAAATATCAAGTACATATATTCATTTATGATATTAGTGAAATATCTCAATTTGACAATTAATAATGTGTATTTAAATTAATCAAGTATTAAATGTAAATACACAATAATTAAGGAAATGACTATCGGGTCCCTAAACATGTATTTTGCTCTAGTGCTCTACGAGTATATTTCATTATTAAGACTCTTTAGATTCAGGCATATCCGTCATGAAATCCAATTTCGTGTCCATAATTTATCCACCCGTAAATTATGAAGATAACGGATAAACTCGCTGAATCATACAGGTCGAGGTCATGGCAAATGTATACTTCCTCCATCACAGGTATCTGGATATATCCCAGAGATATAGATGTAAACGTCAAATCTCTATGGGGATTATCCAGTCGACTATTCCATTAGCAATCTGAAAAAGAACATTTAGAACTAACTTCTAAATTGTACCACAAGCCCATGGATTTTATCTTATTGCTAATCATATGGACTACCTATGCTCTGATACACAGAACTGACGGATCATATCTTGATACGCATAGGACACCCTGAGGATCTATCTACACCCAACGAACAGGCGGAGGTCTGATTTTAATAGATCGGTGACGTGACTGCCATCTAAGTGTAGAAGATATCTCATGTGCCCACAGTGGCATCTCAAGTCTAAGAATCACAAGTGCTACTCAACCCGACAAGATTCTTATTGACGTTGGTGTACCACCATCCATTAAGATCTTTGGTGAGTCGTTCAGTGTTTATCTGCTATAAACACCTACACGTCTATACTAGTCTCCAAGACTTATGGTTCATTGAGAAACCATTGGAATCATATATGCGCTGTGAGCACCAACCTAAACTTTTTCCCTCAAGGCGAAAGTTTATCTTGCTGAGCCACCCTGACATAGGCAGGACAACCCCAAACATTAATGTAACTAAGATTTGGTCTCCTACTGAACCATATCTCATACGGTGTCGTAGGAACAGCTTTTGAAGGAATCTTATTCAAAAGATGTGCAGCTGTTAAAAGAGAGTAGCCCCATAAGTAATAGGGCAAATCTGTGAAACTCAACATTGATCGGACCATATCCAATAAAGTATGATTTCTCCTCTCAGGCACTTCATTGTGTTTTGGAGTACCTGGAGGAGTATATTGAGTGAGAATCTCATTCTCCTTCATATAATCCATGAACTCACCACTCATATATTCGCCGCCTCGATCAGATCGAAGCATTTAATATATTGACTAGTTTGTTTTTCTACTTCATTTCGGAACTCTTTGAACTTTTCAAAGATGTCTCATGTGCCCACAGTGGCATCTCAAGTCTAAAAATCACAAGTGCTACTCAACCCGACAAGATTCTTATTGACGTTGGTGTACCATCCATTAAGAATCTTTGATGAGTAGTTCAGTGTTTATCTGCTATAAACACCTACACGTCTATACTAGTCTCCAAGACTTATGGTTCATTGAGAAACAATTGGAATCATATATTCCAGTATACGACATGTATCGGTCTCAACGGGTTTACTATACTGACCAAGTAGTGTAAACCTTGACCAGGAATAGTCTGAGAATGACAACGTCATGATACACACTCAATGTCAGTTGCGACTCTTTTGCAACTGTACCATAACTAGTCATTCTAAGGTCATTACGTCTTTACCATATTAAAAGATACATTATATTATAGAAAATACATATATTATTCAAAATAATAATGTTTTACAGAAGTATTCATAAAGAAATACAACCGGGAACTGGCACTGTGAGCACCAACCCCAACAAAAACTCCCACTTGCTCTAGTGCCAAAAACGATTGTATCTAATACCCATCGACTCCTCGTGTTTATCAAACAACTTCGGAGGTATGGCCTTCGTCAGCGGGTCTACTACATTATCTTCACTCGGTACCTTGCACACGACAATATCCCATCACGACACAATCTCTCAAATGATGTGGTACTTGCGTTCCATATGCTTCGACTTCTGATGCGCCCTCGGTTCCTTTGCTTGCACAATGGCTCCAGTATTATCACATTATAACGGAATCCCATTCTCGATACTTGGGACAACTCCTAATTCTGTGACAAAGTTCTTTATCCACACAGCCTCTTTTGCAGCCTCAGAAGCTGCAATATATTCCGCCTCAGTGGTGGAATCTACTGTTGATCCCTGTTTGGAACTCTTCCAACAAACTGCACCTCCATTAAGGGTAAATACGGATCCAGATGTAGACTTTCTATCATCAGGATCCGATTAGAAATCGGAATCCATATACCCGTTAACTTACAGTTCGTTTCCTCCATAAATTATTAACTTATCCTTAGTACCTTTAAGATACTTGAGGATATGTTTAATGGCCATCCAATGGTCATTACCTGGATTGGACTGATATCTACTAGTTACGCTAACAGCGAAACTAATATCAGGCCTTGTACATAACATGGCATATATTATGCTACCCAAACACGAAGCGTAAGGTTGGTTAGACATTCTAACCTTCTCATCTTCTGTTTGTGGACTCATCTTCTTAGAAAGATGAATCCATGTCTGAACGGTATGTTTGTTGTCTTACAGTTACCAAAATTATACCGTTCTAAGAACTTATCTATGTACGTTGATTGGGATAACCCAATCAGCCTCCTTTGTCTATCTCTATAGAGTTTTATCCCTAAAACATAGGAAGCTTCTCCTAGGTCCTTCATGGAGAAATTCTTACAGAGGTACACTTTGACGCTTTGTAACATACCTAAATCATTCCCAATGATTAGGATGTCATCAATATATAGGACTAAAAATGACCATGCTCCCACTGGCCTTCTGATACACACAGGATTCTTCCGAATTCTTGAGAAAACCAGACGATCTAATAATCTCGTCGAATCGAAAATTCCAACTTCGTGAAGCTTGTTTAAGTCCATAAATGGACTTCTTAAGCTTACATACCATGCCCGAGTTTTCGCTGGACGCAAAACCTTCCGGCTGTTCCATATAGATTTCTTCATCATGAAATCCATTTAGAAAAGCCGTTTTCACATCCATTTGCCAAATATCGTAGTCATGATACGCAACTATAGAAAGAAAAATCCGAATAGACTTAAGCATTGCTACTGGTGAAAAAGTTTCATCGTAGTCGACCCCAGGTCGCTGCGTGTAACCTTTTGCAACCAGTCGGGCCTTGTAAGTTTCAACCTTACCGTCAGGCCTGCGCTTCCTCTTGTAAACCCATTTACAACCGATAGGAACAATTCCTTCGGGAAGCGGAACCAAGTCCCAAACATGATTCTCATGCATTGAGTCTAACTCGAATTTCATGGCACTTTGCCATTTCACGGAGTCGATGTCCAACATCGATTCTTTATAGGTGAAAGGATCTGTCTCTTCAACTAAGAGAACATCCAGACTCTTTTCTTGTATCAAATACAAGCGTTCAGGAGGTATAGACACCCTTTCCGACCTACGGAGTGTGTTGTTGAAGGTCTTTCATCTTTTGAACTTCAGGTTCCTCCGTTGGTTCGTTGTTTTCAGGTTGGATTTCATCAAGTTCAACTTGTCTATGATTACCACCTTCTGACAAAAATTCTACTTCTAGAAATTTTGCGAAGCGAGCTACGAACACATTTCGATGCTCGGTATCATAGAACAGATATCCCCTCGTATCGAAGGATATCCGAAAAACCTAAACTTTTGCCCTCGAGGCGAAATTTTATCTTGCTGAGCCACCCTGACATAGGCAGGACAACCCCAAACATTAATGTAACTAAGATTTGTTCTCCTACCGAACTATATCTCATACGGTGTCGTAGGAACAACTTTTGAAGGAATCTTATTCAAAAGATGTGCAGCTGTTAAAAGAGAGTAGCCCCATAAGTAATAGGGCAAATCTGTGAAACTCAACATTGATCAGACCATATCCAATAAAGTCTGATTTCTCCTCTCAGACACTTCATTGTGCTGTGGAGTACCTGGAGGAGTATATTGAGTGAGAATCCCATTCTCCTTCATATAATCCATGAACTCACCACTCATATATTCGCCGCCTTGATCAGATCGAAGGCATTTAATATATTGACCAGTTTTTTTTTCTACTTCATTTCGGAACTCTTTGAACTTTTCAAAGGTTTCCGATTTATGTCGCATCAAATACACATAATCGTACCGTGACAAATCATCGCTAGAGGTAACGAAGTACGATTAACCACTGTGAGCAGTCTGACTTAGTGGACCACATACATCAGAATGTACGAGTTCCAGTAAGTTAGTGGCGCGATGTCCAACACCAGAAAATGGGGCTTTGGTCATCTTACCCTGAATACAGGATTCACAAGTTGGATAGGATTCAATGGTAAGATCTGGTATCAAACCATTCCTAACCAATTGGGTAAGGCGTTAAGCGCCTATGTGACCCAGTCGCATATGCCAAAGTTCATTATTATTAAATGCAGGTAAACTACGTTTATTAACTCCAGTATTTAAAATATCTTTTGAAGTTTGCAATATATAATGACCATGCTGTTTGGACAACAAAGGATCTGAATATTATTTCTATCATATAAATAAAGAACTGTTCTTAATATTATACAAAAGCCTTCTGTATCCAATACAAAAAGTGATATAATATTAGCTACACATCCTGGTACAAAATGGCATTCATTTAACAAATGTGTCCCATTCGGCAATGAGATCTCGCATACTCTCCCATAACAACTGCATTCAGAGAGTTTCCACTCCCGAATCGCAACTGCATCTCTCCAGGCTTCAGTCTTCTACTTTCCTTCAGCACCTGCAACGAATTGCAAATGTGAATGGGACAAGCAGAATCTAAAATCCAGTTGGATGTAACGGCTTCACAAGCCAAAGATATATCAATAATTGGAAAAATAAATGTACCTGATGTAGATGCTCTCTCCCTCCTTAGCTGGGCGATGTAGTCAGGACAGTTCCTTTTCCAGTGCCCGACTTTACTGCAGTGATGGCACTGTCTTCAGAAGCCCTTTTGGGCTTAGCTATCTTTGTCTGTGGTTGAGGACCAAAACCCTTCTTCTTCTTCCATTTCTTCATCTTTCCCTTTGGCCAGGCCTGGGAAGAAGCGGAAAGAGAAGTGGGTCTTGGAGGGCGATTTGGTACTCCCTTCTTAAGGTCGTCATCCGCCATGAACAACATCCTATGCAACTCATGGTAGGTACAGATAGTCTCGTTCATGTTGAAATACATCACGAACTGGCGATATGAAGCTGGGAGAGAACCAAGAATGACACTCATACCGAGAATGTCATTAAGAATGAGATTATGTTGCCTCAATTGATCGATCAAATCGATCATTTGAAGAACATGTGGGTTAACAGCTTGCCCCTCATCCAACCGCGCATGGAACAGCTCCATTGCGTCTTTGTGAACAATCATTTGTTCTTGGTTCTCAAACGATTGTCTCAATCGAGTCATCATACTATACGCATCTAACATGCCATAGTATTGTTTCTTGAGTCCCGGAGACAGTGAACTAAGGATGTATGATTTAACTCTTAAATCATCATTCTTCCAAGTTTCAAAAACTTGGTGTTCCTCCTCCGTAGCATCCGCACCAACAGCAAGGGGCAACGGACCCTCAAGAACATATCCCAGTTTCTCGGAATCGAGGACAATCCTCAAATTCAAGTCCCAGTCAGTGAAGTTTTCGGCGCCTTTAAGTTTTTTCGCATCAAGCATACGCGCAAACTGATTTGTGGATGGTGCCGCCATCGTAAATCTATCATATAGATCACGAAAAATGGTTAGCAGAAATTTAAGCAGTTTCATATAATATCATAAGCATAAACTAGATCATGGATTTTTAATCTAAAAATGCCTTTCCCACTAAATCATGCAATACTCTAATCCCCAAACAGAATACATAGGTTTATTAATTAAATTAAATAAAAATAGTGAAAAGTGGATCCCGTGAATATATTTCAGCTCACAGCAGAGGCACGATCTCGCCTACGTATATTCATCTGGTAGACAACTCATTTGTCAATCACTCACCAGTGACTCCTGGGTTTCTGGTCCTGGTCGTTTCTCGTTGTCGCTGCTAAGGCAGGCCCACAAGGAGACGTACCAAGGTTAAACTCGTCAATGATAAACTCAAGTTACTTGCGTAACCCTGACAGCTAGGGCACGTTCAGGATTCCACTTTCGCTTGAATTTATCTAGTATCTGATATACATCCGGTATAAATAAATCTCTATCGGCTACACCCTCACAGCAGAGGCACGGTCTCAGATGTAGTCACGGAGAAATATTTATAAACCGTATTGACAAGACGGACCACATAACATGCATCAAATACATAATTACATTAAAACCTTATTAATTAGAGATTTTCCGATAAGTGTCATACACCGTAAATCTAACCAAATTAGATTATAATAAGCATGTATAAAGTCAAGAAAACATGATTAAACATTGATTTAATTAAGGCTAATCATTTTAGGGGGCCTAGAATCAGACTCGCTCTAATACCATTTTGTAGGGGTTTCTCGGGGCTAAATCCGGTAATGCAGCGGAAACGGTGGAAAATTAAATTTTCGATTTCAAAAAATTTTCTCGGATTCATTAAATAAACATATTTATTTAATTACCCAATAATAAAATTATGAAATAAAATTCGATAAATCAAATTTATGTGAATTTACCGAATTGCCCTTACACTTGGCATTATTGTGCATTTTGCACTTCCACAGTTTAAAACACATGAAGATGAAATCCAATCAATATAAGGTTTCATATGTATCATATACACATCCATATACACCACATAAATGAAAAGCCCCAAATTTAGATAAGGTCTTAAACCTTAATTTTTCAATTTCTTCAAATTAGACTAATTGGACCAAATTGGTTAAATCAATTACTTTAATCATGTTTCTTCCATCCTATTAAAGTCTCAACACAATGAAATAACTATATATCAAATCTAGGTCATTTAAGAGTGGTTCAATAACTCTAGATTAGCAACAAAGTTTCAAAAACATAAAAAGAACACTTATAACTACACTAGTTACAACTTCCTTCATCATACATGCTCAACACTTTCATCAAAACTTCCATCATCAAAAACACAAAGAATAAATAAAATAATAACATAAGAACATCATAAGATATAGCCTAAAATATAAGGAACATTTTCCTTTCTAATAGCAAGTTAAGAAAAGTCACTAAAATCCAAGCTTTTCTTTGTTTTTGCCTTTCTTCCTCTCAAGCTTCCTTTGTTTCTTTTAATGGAGTTTGTTATAAAGTGTATTAGGTTAATTTACCAAAATGAAATGAAAACAATATATACTTGCCTAAAAAAGGCCTTGGCCGAAAATGGCAACAAGCATATAAAAAAGTTTTAATTTCAATTTCATTTGGTTTTAATTTGATCAACTTGTTAAAATATCTAATAAACACTTTATACATATTTTAATTAAGTCAACAAAGGAAACTTAGCCATTTAATCAAATATCTAAATCTTAAGATATTTATATTTTAATTAATTTAATCATTTAACAAATAATTAATTAATTAATTAAATACAAATATATTAAATATATGTATAATATTTACATTAAATATCAAGTACATATATTCATTTATGATATTAGTCAAATATCTCAATTTGATAATTAATTAATGTGTATTTAAATTAATCAAGTATTAAATGTAAATACACAATAATTATGGAAATGACTATCGGGTCCCTAAACATGTATTTTGCGTTTAACCTTTAAACGACATTATAAATAATCAATATTATTTATAAATGTTGCTCTAGTGCTCTACGAGTATATTTCATTATTGAGACTCTCTAGATTCAGGCATATCCGTCACGAAATCTAATTTCGTGTCCATAATTTTATTCACCTGTAAATTATGACGATCACGGATAAACTCGCTGAATCATACAGGTCGAGGTCATGGTAAATGTATAATTCCTCCATCACAGGTATCCGGATATATCCCAGAGATATAGATGTAAATGTCAAATCTCTATGGGGATTATCCAGTCGACTATTCTATTAGCAATCTCAAAAAGAACATTTAGAACTAACTTCTAAATTGTACCACGGGCCCATGTATTTTATCTGATTGCTAATCATATGGACTAAATATGCTCTGATACACAGAACTGACGGATCCTATCTTGATACGCACAGGACACCCTGAGGATCTATCTACACCCAACGAACAGACGGAGGTCTGATCTTAATAGATCGGTGACGTGACTGCCATCTAAGTGTAGAAGATGTCTCATGTGCCCACAGTGGCATCTCAAGTCTAAGAATCACAAGTGCTACTCAACCTGACAAGATTCTTATTGACGTTGATGTACCATCCATTAAGAATCTTCAGTGAGTCGTTCAGTGTTCATCCGCTATAAACACATACACGTCTATACTAGTCTCCAAGACTTATGGTTCATTGAGAAACCATTGGAATCATAGATTCCAATATACGACATGTACCGGTCTCAACGGGTTTACTATACTGACCAAGTAGTGTAAACCTTGACCAGGAACATTCTGAGAATGACAACGTCATGATACAACTCAATGTCAGTTGCTACGCTTTTGCAACTGTACCATCACTAGTCATTCTAACGTCATTACGTCTTTACCATATTAAAAGATACATTATATTATAGAAACTGCATATATTATTCAAAATAATAATGTTTTACAGAAGTATTCATAAAGAAATACAACCGGGAATTGGCGCTGTGAGCACCAACCCCAACACTTATATGCTGGTGCTATCGGGATAATATGACTAGGTCATGTTTATCCGATTATAGAGACTAGTTACCAGAGATCCGATATGTGCTTCTTACGGGGCAGACACAATTCCAGCCTCAGGCCTAGCACATGACATCTGATACTGGATCGCTATATGCAATACTACGTATACTACACCTGATATAGATTACATATTCCTTTCAGAATATTTCTAGAGAATTGAATAGGCACGGTGCTTTGCTAGAAGCCAACCATGTCTTATAAATCGGTAAAAACGTAGTACTAGGTACGTAAGTGTTCGGATAGTCCGACAACCGGATTTACTGCCAATATATTCGGGATTCTCATGGGTCGTTTCCCGAAGATTCACCGATGACGTATGACTCGCACAGTATTAATCTGGGATTAATTAATAGAGAGAGAAAATTAATCTATGATTAATTACGGAGATATTTTATCTGGGATAAAATATTGTTGAAGCGAGAGAATGATTAATTCAGAATTAATCGATAAAATAATATATTCGATATATTATACGAAATTAGATTTCGACGCGGAATTAAAATTGGATTTTAATTCGGGCAAACGAGTTAATTTAGAATTAATTCTCTAGCGACGTGAATAGTAATTTTGTTATGCATAATTATTTAATTTAATTTGATTTAATTACCTCGCAACGGAAAATTCGTTAATTCAGAATTAGAGAACCCGAACCCGGGAGTGTTTGCAGGCCCACTCGCATTTCGAATCAAATGGGGCCCACATGTCACATCAGTTGTCACATCACTTGTAACTTTAGTTGCTTTTGGTGATGGGTTTTGGTGAGAATGATGATAGCTTATTTTACACTCCAAGTATGTGAGATTATGACATGTACCAAATTGATTTTGGTATATCTAATTTTGTTTTTGGAATACAAAATTAAGTCAACAAAACTCATATCCCTCTCTCTCTCTATTCACGGTTTTGAACCCAATTTTTTCTCTCCCATTTTCTTCTAATGCCGAGAGCACCAAGGAGAAGAAAATGGGAATTTTGTTGCAATTTTCTCCATTGCTAGCACATCAAAGGGTCATTCAAAGGTGATATGGAAACAAACCCTTGAGCATGGAATCCATTCCTAAAGCTTAGAGCTTGAAGACAACACAACGAGCTCAAATGGAGGGGTTGACCGAAACACATGGAGCACAAAGAAGGACCTTGGCCGAGAGCTTCAAGGAGGATTTTTTTTTTGTGTTCTTCGCATCGTAAATCCGATAAAAGTGAGTATTTCCGCAACTTTACTTTATTGTAGTCGCATATTTTATCACTTAATATGATCTTGGTTTGACCTAGAAAACCCAACAATGGTATCAGAGCCTTGATTAAGCATGAAATTGATTTAGGGTAAAATTTGGGTAAAATTGATTTGAGCATGATTTCATGAAATTTTTTAATTGAGTATGCTTGAATAATGATAACTTAGAGTTATGCATGATCAATTTGATGAAAATTGAATTGGATTAATTTTTCCCCAAAATTTGGGCTTGGCCGAATGCATGTGGTACCCTAATGTCATGGTAATTTTTGTTCTTTTGATCATTGGATAAGTTGAAAGACTTGGGAAATGTTGATTTGAGATTCAATTGGATTGAAATCGGAATTGGACATTAAATCCCCAAATTGTCGTGAGCTATAAGCATGGAAATGAGATGATTTTTTGATTCAATAATGTTGGACATGTGTTGATGATGATTAGCATAATTAATTATGTTAATTGGTATTTTAGAAATGTTAATTTGTCTAAATAATTATGGCTTATGCACTTTAATTAATTTAATTGTGATAGTTGGAATATTGTGATTAAATTAATTGGGCTTAATTTGGAATTGGGCTTATAAAGTTCTATTTGGGCTTAATGGGCTTGGTTGGGCCAAGTTTGGTTTAGGTTAATTGGTTGGATCCAATTGGGCCTAAAACCATTTCCATAAAGACCAAATATGATTAAATGGGCCTTTAATATTTTAATTGGGCCTAATGGGCCTAAATTGATTTTTGGCAAAGGGTGATTCCTTATTGGGCTTTGGTTGCCAAAGTCCATGCCTTATAAATTCATTGAAAGCCCATTGGACTTTAATTAAATTGACATTGGATGTTAATTGGGCTTTTAGACCTGTAAAGATTAGATTTAGAATCTAAGTTGCAAAGGCTCATTAATAAAGTGTAATTATTTAATTTGGAATTAAATAAATATTTAGTATTGAATACAAATTAAATTGGATTTAAAATTATAGTTTGATATAATTCAAGAATTCGTACTTTGAGTAATTGACCGGCGTAAACACACACGTATAACGCAAGCGCACGTATCGTTCAAGTAGTATAAAAATATCGATTCCCACGAGGACTTAATTCCTACTGTTGTTATTAATTATTGAATCTATTTATTTACAGATATCTAATTGAGGGAGAAGAGAATGATTGCTTGATTGATTTGGTTGATTGTAGATTTGCTAAATAAATAAATAAATAAAAAGACAAAAGAAAATACTAAGGAAAATAACAAAAGACACACAAGATCTAGGGTTGTGAATCATTCTAATATCTTTTAAAAGATGAAGTGATTATTTTATGTTTGTGTAATAAATCGGTTTACTAACCTGGAACACTAAATTATGCAAAAGCCTATGTCTATGGTCAGACGCAAATAACCAGTTTAACCCAATTGAACCATATGTCTATGTCAACCAAATTATCTGGATTCATTAAGTTTAAGTTCCAATTATGGCTACCCCCGCCCGACAGGTATATGTCTATCCTGTAAGGAAATCTATTAAAGGGTTATCTATCCTCAAGGAAGATCGTGGGCTATTAAGTCTAAGGCTGAAACCTAAAATCCCTATGTCTAGTTCATTTTAGATTTACCACATCAATCTTATTGTGATCAGAAAACAAGAAGCATTAAGCTTAAGACTTAATAAGTAAACCTTTAAATTACCCAAACTATAAAATAACCCCTTATAAACCGGTGATATTAGAATTCATCACAACCCCAGATAACTAACACATAACTAGGGCTAGTAAAAACTTAAAAATAAAAGACATAAAATAAAAATGCTGAAAAGTAAAAGACATAAAGTAAAAGCTGAAAAATAAATTTCTTAAAAGTAAATGCTGAAAGTAAATTGCTGAAAGTAAATTGCTGAAAATTAAAGAAAGAAAAGTACTGTGCATAAAAGTAAATTGCGGAAAGTAAAAACTGAAAAGTAAAGAAAAGAAAGTGCGAAAGCGGAAATTAATTACTAAAAGCTATAAATAAACAAACAAGATACAATCTTCTTAGTATTCTTAAGGAATTCTTTAGAAGAAAGTATGAATTTTACAAATGAAATGGCTTGGTATTTATAGGCAAAATTTTACCTCCATCAAATCATCCACCAAATCAATTATTAATTGCTCCACTAAATGCTCCACTAATTGCTCCACCAAATCCATTATTAATTGCTCCACTAATATCTTATCATGTTTGGTGATGATTTGATAATTTTTATTATTTATTTATTAATTTATTTTTTTGCTTTGAAAATGATTGAAAGTGACTTTAATAATTACACACTACACACTTCTGGATGGTTCATCAATTTCGGGCATGAAATCTTCGGAATTAGAAATTATTTTGTCTTTCAAAGTTGTAGATCTGTGAGTCTTCTTTAATCTGGAACTTGAATCAGCTCAATCCGATATCGAAGTAAAAAGTTATGCCCAAAATACGACAGATGCGCAAAACTGGAATTTCCAAAACTGCACTTCGTCAAAACGCCCTTTCAAGTTTCCAATCTCCAAAATTAAAATATCAAGTCCAATAATTGCCCTTATTTGACCCATATTTCATCCTAAATGATTTCATTGAGACCCGATATTATTTATCTGCAAAATTAACTAAAACACATCAAAACGTTCATCAAACCGAGAAACTAAACAAAATATTAAGTTAAAGGGGCGGTAAATATTGATATATTTTCCGCTCATCACACCCCCCAACCTAACATTTTGCTAGTCCTCAGCAAAAAAAATAAAATAAAATTAAAATTAAACTAAGCCATTTTCGTAGGGATCACGGTTGCATTTAGCATATGCAACAAGCCTTTAAACCCCTAGGTGTCCCTAGTGGACGAGTTATAGTCTCGTGAGGGCTTACATCAACGATACCCACAAACGTTTTACAAAAGTAAAAAGATAATAAAACTAATGCACACAAAAGCAAAAAGACAAGAGAAAAGAGAATAAAGATGTTAGTGACTAATCAGGTGAAACTTCTACTCCAAGTTACTAGTTGTTTTGTTTTATTCTAAATTACTGAATAAGTAAATTCTCTGATTATATTTACCATTCTCCATATACACAGCCAACAAAATATTAAACAACACATTTTTGCCCACAACAGTCATAAGTGCAGTTGATAATAGAGTATATTTTTTGTCCTAAAGTTTTATCAGATTCACACTTTTTGCAGCAATGGAATAATTTTTCATTTTTCTTCTGATTTTTCTTTGATTTTTCTCTATTTTTTATTTATATACAATATCTTCCATCTATGTAGCGAGTGTTGGGTCGGTGACTCCCAAACCAGTTGGCTTTAGGGCACCAGGTGTTAAGACACCCCTACAGACTTAATTACTCAGACTTCAGATATAAATATTTTCCAGCATCTTTGATCCATGTAACGAGCTTTGGGCCAGTGGCTCCCAAACCAGTTGGTTTTAGGGCACTAGGTGATAAAACACCCTTACAGACTTAATAACTCGGATCTCAGAAATTTTATTTTTTTTTTGCTCCATTACTTTTTGAGATGCTTCCTCCAATTAAACTAGAGCACTGAATATTACAAACTTTTCAATTTTAGCTCATGTCTGTATGTTACTATATATGTTGCTAATAACTTTCAAATGAGCATATGAAGATCCATTTTAGTCCGTCTTAAGGAGAATTCAAAAATTAAATAATTCAAAATGAATAAAACAAAAATTAACTTGTTTCGAAATAGGTTTGAGATACGTCTCAGGAGTGGAAACTCCTTACTCAGCTACCTTTTACCAATTTCACCCTTTTAGTCAGAAAAAACACAAAAAAAACCAAAATATTTTTGTAATTTTTGAAAATTTTTCATTTTTTTTTGTATTTTTCGAAAAATTTTGGACTAAAAATAAAAATAACACACAACTAAAAAAAGTACTGATCAACTAATTCCCTCCCCCAACCTAAATGAGACATTGTCCCCAATGTCTTAAACAGTAAAAGAAGAGTTTAGAAGGTAGTACCTGGTTAGCTGAAATATAGAAAATTACCGATTAAGATCTATGTCCAATTTACGCTTCTTACCACGATCGCTATCTAACCAGTTCAATTTGGAAAGAATGGGGTCTAGTTTTGGTTCAAATGCTATGATTTTGTCAATTAATTCTTCGGCCTTTGTCGCAGTCAGGAAGATATCATGTACTGATTTCGTGACGAACTCATGTCTTTTGGCTTCCGCAAGAAATACAAAAGAAAATCGAAGAAATGCTCAATGTTAAGTAACCCAATGGGCTTCTGATGAATATTTAAGTGTGCCCATGATGCTACAGTAACATTTCCTCAAACATCCCAAGCCCTCTTGGTAACGCAATAAACGCATCAGCAGTATTGATCATTTCATGAATTTGTTCGGGCATCCAGATACGATGCGTTCATCTCCATTTGTTTGTCCGATTAAGTGTTCGTCCGCCAAAGGTTTTGGAATGATTCCTAAAACACATGACCGCCACCATCCTGTAAGGCTTTTGAAAGGCTCCCCATCAATCCAAGATTGCCACCGCCATATACTAGGTGCATATTTCGCTCCGCTATGACTCGCCCCCATTCCTTTGCAGCTTCGATGAATTCTGGTTTATTACCAGAATTGGATCCACAGAAAACACAAATCGCTTGATTCGCTGCTGTGAAGTTGCTTCCATTTTCTCTCTCTTATTTGGATGTGTATCTAGATGTGTCGAAGAGAGAATGACGAGCTGAATTTATAGAACCTGAAATGGGTGAGTAATAATTGCACTAGTATCTGCCAAATGACAATTATTAGATGAACGTTAAAAATAAATCGTGAAAAGTCCAAAAGTATAAATCTTGTCGGCGAAAATAAAGATAATAACAAAAGAAAAGCGAATCAAAGCAATAATTAAGGCAACATAATTGTGTACGCAATACGCCACTCGTTTGGTATAAATTCATTATGATGCGTCTCAAGAATTAATTCTTTACTCAGCCATTGCTAATGAATTGTCTCTCTACTTTGTGATTGCCAAACACCATTCCTTCTGTCTTAAAATGCTCCATTTGTGCCTTTCCCTAAAAAAAATAACACACAAAATTAAAAAGTTCACACAAAATATGAAAATAAATTACAACAAATTGCATGGGTTGCCTCCCTACTAGCGCTAAATTTTTCGTCTTCAGCCAGACGTGACTGAAATCTATCTGTCAATGAGGTTTCATCGTCGTTTTGGATGTCCGATTAAAGACAATCCCGTGAGCGTTGCTTTTGAAAGGTCTCTTCCAACGGTACAATGGCAAAAAATATTTTGTCTCATTCAGTGCTTGTGACACATTTTTACTCCTTGTTGTTCCAGTGGTTCCTGCAAAGAAAGAAATAAAATCAGGAGGTCTCGTATGATGCTTGACTTGGAATGGAAATTCCATTCTGTCAAGCTTCTGGTTGATATCTTTAATTTGTACTCCCCAAAACAGCGATGTTTCTCCTGAATGCTCTGGATCTTTATTAAGGTCAGACATTTGCTCCTCCATTTGCTCTGTTTCTTGCTCCACCTTCTCTTCACAGATGTATTTTAAAATTTCCATATTCAGCTCTTTATCTGTCATCTGTGAAATACATGTTTCAAAATTGTCAACCTGAGGATGAAAAGAATGTCAGATTTTAAGTCTTCATCCTCTAATATGACTGGAATGGATGGTTCAGATAGATCTTCTTCAACATCATGGTAAAGCATGCTCCGAGATCTTCATTTTGAGGATGAAGTTGAAAGTTTGATCCTCCGTTGTTGGTGCAAATTGGTACAAATAGATCAGCTTCATCCTCGTCAGAGTCAGAATAATAAAAATCAAATCGAGACTTTACCGTTCGGGCTCTTGAACTGATACCTCTGGTTGTTGATACTACTCAGCCTCCTCCTCTGTTGAAGTGTCATTGTGAAATGATTGGTACTCGAAGGCTTCATTAGTGTTATCTGAAACTGGTTCTTGAGGTATGTAGTTCTGGTTTTCTGTTAATTGTCTGATCTGATCTGTCATCCTCTGAATGAATTCTGATTGTCTCTGAATACTTTCCAATTGATTCTGGCTTGTTTCAAGCATTGCATCCAACTTGAACATATCTTTGAGCATGTTTAACAACTGATCTTCCTCTCATGGTTCTAGTTGTTGATGAAAATCGCATATGGATGGTGGATAAGATGGAAAATGTGATGGTTTTTCATACTTTGAATGATTCTGATAATTCTGCCACTCTGAAAGGTAAATACATTGATCGCTCGGGTGGTTACCATCACAAATTACACATCTCCCCATTTCATTCTGTTGAGCAAATGTAGCATTGCTTGGTTCTGGCATCCAGTGATCATTGTTGGGCTGGACAACAGGCCTCAGAAACCGACGACCGTTGCTCCCAAATGTGGGGTGGGTGTATCTTCTTGTAAAGCTCTTGATCTTTCAATCTCCCAGTAATGTTCCATTTTTCAACCACCTGAAATAAAAGAAAAAAAAATTACAGATAAAAATAAAGAAAATTAGATACAAGTAAAATGGATAGCTTCAAATTAATAACTCAATAAAATTAAGTCCCCGGCAACGCCGCCAAAAACTTGACGGCGTAAAAACACACACGTATAACGCAAGCGCACGTATCGTTCAAGTAGTATAAAAATATCGATCCCACGAGGACTTAATTCCTACTGTTGTTATTAATTATTGAATCTATTTATTTACAGATATCTAATTGAGGGAGAATAGAATGATTGCGTGATTGATTTGGTTGATTGTAGATTTGCTAAATAAATGAATAAATAAAAAGACAAAAGAAAATACTAAGGAAAATAACAAAAGACACAAAGATCTAGGGTTGTGAATCATTCTAATATCTTTTAAAAGATGAAGTGATTATTTTATGTTTGTGTAATAAATCGGTTTATTAACCTGGAACACTAAATTATGCAAAAGCCTCTGTCGATGGTCAGACGCAAATACCCAGTTTAACCCAATTGAACCATATATGTCTATGTCAACCAAATTATCTGGATTCATTAACTTTAAGTTCCAATTATGGCTACCCCCGCTCGACAGGTATATGTCTATCCTGTAAGGAAATCTATTAAAGGGTTATCTATCCTCAAGGAAGATCGTGAGCTATTAGTCTAAGGCTGAAACCTAAAATCCCTATGTCTAGTTCATTTTAGATTTACCACATCAATCTTATTGGTGATCAGAAAACAAGAAGCATTAAGCTTAAGACTTAATAGTTAAAACTTTAAATTACCCAAACTATAAAATAACCCCTTATAAACCGGTGATATTAGAATTCATCACAACCCCAGATAACTAACACATAACTAGGGCTAGTAAAAACTTAAAAATAAAAGACATAAAATAAAAATGCTGAAAGTAAAAGACATAAAGTAAAAGCTGGAAAGTAAATGCTGGAAAGTAAATTGCTGAAAAGTAAATGCTGAAAAGTAAATTGCTGAAAGTTAAATTGCTGAAAAAGAAGAAAAGTACTGTGCATAAAAGTAAATTACGGAAAGTAAAAACTGAAAAGTAAAGAAAAGAAAGTGCGAAAGCGGAAATTAATTACTAAAAGCTATAAATAAACAAACAAGATACAATCTTCTTAGTATTCTTAAGGAATTCTTTAGAAGAAAGTATGAATTTTACAAATGAAATGGCTTGGTATTTATAGGCAAAATTTTGCCTCCATCAAATCATCCACCAAATCAATTATTAATTGCTCCACTAAATGCTCCACTAATTGCTCCACCAAATCCATTATTAATTGCTCCACTAATCTCTTATCATGTTTGGTGATGATTTGATCATTTTTATTATTTATTTTAATTTATTTTTTTGCTTTGAAAATGATTGAAAGTGACTTTAATAATTACACACTACACACTTCTGGATGGTTCATCCGTTTCGGGCATGCAATCTTCAGAATTCGAAATTTTTTGTCCTTCAAAGTTGTAGATCTGTGAGTCTTCTTTAATCTGGAACTTGAATCAACTCAATCCGATATCGGAGTAAAAAGTTATGCCCAAAATACGACAGCTGCGCAAAACTGGAATTTCCAAAACTGCACTTCGTCAAAACGCCCTTTCAAGTTTCCAATCTCCAAAATTAAAATATCAAGTCCAATAATTGCCCTTATTTGACCCATATTTCATCCTAAATGATTTCATTGAGACCCGATATTATTTTATCTGCAAAATTAACTAAAACACATCAAGTTTGTTGTCCAAAGCAAGGCTTAATGATTCAGAGGAAAAGGTTAGGCAATATATTGGATATATTGGCATATATTAGATATATGTTTCGGACTTGGATGTCCACCTACTGGATCTAGGAATTGGATGAGATCCAATTGATCTTAGAGATCTACTGACCCGCGTAAACACACCACGTATAACGCAAGCGCACGTATCGTTCAAGTAGTATAAAAATATCGATCCCACGAGGACTTAATTCCTACAGTTGTTATTAATTATCGAATCTATTTATTTACAAATATCTAATTAAATGGAGAAGAGAATGAAGATTGTTGATTGGTTGAATGTGGTTTTGCACAATAAATAGATAAATAAAAAGACAAAAGAAACGAAAATACTAAGGAATAACAAAAGACACAAAGATCTAGGGTTGTGATTTCTTTTAATATCATTTTAAAGATGAAGTGGTTATCTTAAAGTTGGGTAATATATTGATTTATTAACCTGGAACACTAAATTATGTGTAAGCCTCTGTCAATGGTCAGACACAAATACCAGTTTAACCTAATTGAACCATATGTCTATGTCAACCAAATTATCTGGATTCATTAAGATTAAGTTCCAATAAAGGCTACCCCCGCCCGACATGTATATTCTTATCCTGTAAGGAAATCTATTAAAGGGTTATCTATCCTCAAGGAAGATCGTGGGCTATTGAGTCTAAGGCTGAAACCTAAAATCCCTATGTCTAGTTCATTTTAGATTTACCAGATCAATTTTATTAATGGCCAATTAATAAAAAAGCATTAAGATTAAGACTCAATAAATAAATCTTTATAATACCCAAACTATAATCTAACCCCTTATAAACCGGTGATATTAAAACTCATCACAACCCCAGATAACTAACACATAACTGGGCTAGTAAAAACTTAAAAGTAAAAGACATAAAGTAAAAGCTGAAAAGTAAATTACAATAAAATAAAATGCTAAGGTAAAATGAATTACTTTTACTACTACTAATTTAGATATCTCCCATAATATAATATATAAACTTGTGATAATATTACCAACCGACCAATCTGGTGGTATCCTTTATAGTTAGGTTTAAACCAGATTAAAATGAATTACCAACCGACCAATCTCTGGCGGTATCATTTTTAAGTCAATATTTTAAATAGTGAATATATTATTTTTAAGGGAGATTAATCTAAATAGTAACAGTAAAAGAATTACCTTTCACCCTAGCTGGGGAAGTTACCTCCTCATGGTGAATAGTAAAAACTGTAAAAAGTAAAAAAGTAAAATTAAATTACTATTATTACAAAACGTAATTAAAATTATTTACAAAACTAAAAATAACCAACTAAAAACTAAAAGAAACTAGAGAGAGAAACTCTCTCTTTACATCAAAGAGATGAGAGAGAGTGGTACAACAAAATCAGAAATTTCGCGCTCTATTTATAGGGGTCCGTAAGGGTCGCGCGTCGCGATGCCCACCTCGCGTCACGACGCCAGATTTGTCGACGTGGCACGTTGTGGTTCGTCCGTTGCAGATTCTGGATAAGATGATAAGGTGACACGTGGCGAGGTGATTGAGACTCAATTATTGTGACACGTGGCGGCTTCTGATTGGTCGGCTAGATTCTTATCCGCCACATGTCAGATAAGGATTAGATAGCCAATAATTGATGCTGACGTGGCGGTGACGTGACGACACGTGGGAAAGAGACTGTCGACACCGTAGGATTGCGACACGTGGCACTTCTTGATTGGCTGATTATGACGTGACGGTGAGGTGGTGGCAGTTGACTTGGTCAACCTGGTGATGTGGCTGATGATGTGGCAATGACGTGGAGTGACACGTGGCACACATGGCGATGGTTACTGTCGGAACCGTAGGATGATGACACGTGGCACGTCGCATGTTAGCAGATCGGTTGTGATGGTGATACGTGGCACGGCGCAGGTTAGCAAAGTCAAACTTTTCTCGGATTCTGACACATGGACCAGGCGCACGTTAGCACTCTTCAGCGTACGTTAAGCGTCGCGACGCTGAAGGTCTTGACGTCGCGACGCGGGAAATTGCCAAAATGCCTTTTTCGTCCAATTTTCACTATTTTGGCCCAAATCACCACCATAATGTTCTGAAACTTTATTTATCTACAAAATAACACAAAACACATCAAAATATTCACAAAACTCAAGAAACTATACAAAATATTAGGTTAAATGAGTGGGAAATAGTGATAGATTTACCACTCATCACACCCCCAAACCTAACATTTTGCTAGTCCTCGAGGAAAAAATAAAATAAATTAACATAAATAAATTAACTAAGCCACTTTCGTAGGGATCACAGTTGCACTTAGCGTATGCAACAAGCCTTTAAACCCCTAGGTGTCCCTAGTGGACGAGTTGTAGTCTCGTGAGGGTTTACATCAATGATACCCACAATCATTTTTACAAAAGTAAAAAGGTAGTGAAACTAATGCACACAAAAGCAAAAAGACAAGCGAAAAGAGAATAAAGATGTTAGTGACTAATCAGGTGAAACTTCTACTCCAAGTTACTAGTTGTTTTGTTTCTTTCTAAATTACTAAATAAGTAAATTCTCCGATTATTTTTACCATTCTTCATATACACAGCCAACAAAATATTAAACAACTCATTTTTGCCCACAACAGTCATAAGTGTAGTTGATAAGATAGTAATATTTTTGTCCTAAAGTTCTATCAGATTTCACACATTTTTGCAGCAATGGAATAATTTTTCTGATTTTTCTGATTTTTCTTTGATTTTTCTCTATTTTTATTTATATACAATATCTTCCATCTATGTAACGAGTGTTGGGTCGGTGGCTCCCAAACCAGTTGGCTTTAGGGCACCAGGTGATAAGACACCCCTACAGACTTAATTACTCAGACTTCAGATATATATATTTTTGCAGCATCTTTGATCCATGTAGCGAGCTTTGGGCCAGTGACTCCCAAACCAGTTGGTTTTAGGGCACTAGGTGTTAAAACACCCTTACAGACTTAATAACTCGGATCTCAGATTTTTTTTTTACTCCATTGTTTGTTTTTTTGAGATGCTTCCTCCAATTAAACTAGAGCACTGAATATTACAAACTTTTCAATTTTAGCTCATGTCCGTATGTTACTATATATTTGATAATATCTACTAACTGAACATATGAAGATCCATTTTAGTCCGTTTTATGGAGAATTACAAATTAAATAATTTAAAAGGAAATAAACAAAAATTAACTTATTTCGAAAATAGGCTTGAGATACGTCTCAGGAGTGGAAACTCCGTACTCAGCTATCTCTTACCAATTTCACCTTTTTAGTCAAAATAAAAACACAAAAACACAAAAAAAATTTTGTAATTTTTGAAAAATTTCAATTTTTTTGTATTTTTCGAAAAATTTTGGAAACAAAAAAAATAAAAATAACACACAAACTAAAAAACAAGGTACTGATCAACTAATTCCCTCCCCCAAACCTAAATGAGACATTGTCCCAATGTCTTAAACAGTAAAAGGAGAGTTAAGAAGGTCGTACCTGGTTAGCTGAAAATCTACAGGAAATTAAAGGTTAAGATCCAGATTAATCCGATGCCTATTACCACGATCGTTCTCGGACCAATTTATCTTTGAAAGGATAGGGTCAACTCGTGGTTCATAGGCTATGACTTGGTCTATTAGATCCGGAGCAGTTCTGGCAGTAAAGAGGAGTTATTTCAAAGGTTTTGACATGAACCCATTTCTCCGAGCATCATCAAGAAACAAACACAGAAAATCCTAAAATCCATAAATGTTAAACAGCCTAATTGGTTTCTGGTGTATGTTCAGGTCCGCCCAAGATAGTATTATAAAAATTTCCTCCAATGTGCCCAAGCCACCTGGCAAAGCAATAAAACCATCAGCACGGTTAATCATTTCTACCAATCGTTCAGACATACCTGGCACGATCAGTTCCTCTCTGTTTGATGGTTCAATACGATTTGCCTCTGCCAAGGGTTTTGGGATGATTCCTAAAACGTGACTGCCTCCCTCCTGTACAGCCTTTGAAACGATCCTCATTAGTCCAAGATTGCCTCCGCCATATATTAAATGCATATTCCTTGCAGCTAAGACTCGACCCAATTCCTGTGCTGCTTCTACGTATTGTGGCTTAACACCAACACTACTACCGCAAAACACACAGATGTTTTAAACTCGTCTTCTTGAAGTGGCTTCCATTTTTTATGTATTTTTTTCTCAACTCTGGATGCCTTCAAAAGTGCAATGACGGGCTGAATTTATAGTACCTGAAAAAAGGGTGAGTAATAATAGCACTAGTATCTTCTAGAGGACGTTTGTTTGCTAAACAATAAAAGAATCATGAAAGGTCAAAAAGTCTGGATCCTGTCTACGAAAATAAAGATAATTACAACAGAAAAGCGAATCAAAGCAATAATTAAGGCAACGAAATTGTGTACGCAATACGCCACTCGTTTAGTATAAATTCATTAGGATGCGTCTCAAGATTTCATTCCTTACTCAGCCATCACTAATGAATTATTTCTCATCTTTGATTGCCAAACACCATTCCTTCTGTCTTAAAATGTTGTTTTGTGCTTTTCCCTACAAAAATAACACACAAAATTAAAAACTCTACAACATGTATACACAAAATAGGAAAACAAAAATTACAACAAATTACATGGGTTGCCTCCCTACTAGCGCTAAATTTTTCGTCTTCAGCCAGACGTGACTGAAATCATCTGTTTAAGGAGGTTTCAATGTCGTTTTGGATGTCCGATTAAAGATAATCCCGTGAGCGTTGCTTTTGAAGGGTCTATTCCAACGGTAAAGTGGCAAAAGAGTTTTGTCTCATTCAGTGCTCGTGCCACCTTTTTACTCCTTGTTGTTCCAGTAGTTCCTGGAAAGAAAGAAAGAAAATCAGAGGTCTCGTATGGTGCTTGACTTGGAATGGGAGTTCCATTCTGTCAAGCTTCTGGGCGATATCTTTGATTTGTACTCCCCAAAACAGTGATGTTTCTCCTGAATGCTCTGGATCTTTATTAAGGTCAGACATTTGCTCATCCATTTGCTCTGTTTCTTGCTCCACCTTTTCTTCACATATGAATTTTAAAAATTTTTTATTCAGCTCTTCAACTGTCATCTGTGAAATACATGTTTCAAAATTGTCAACCTGAGGATGAAAAGAAATGTCAGATTTTAGGTCTTCATCCTCTGATATGACTAGAATGAATGGTTCAGGAAGATCTTCTTCAAACATCGTTGCAAAACATGCTCCAAGATCTTCATTTTGAGGATTGAAAGTTTGATCCTCCTTTGTTGGTGCAGTTGGTACAAATAGATCAGCTTCATCTTCGTCAGAATCTGAAAAATAAAAGTCAAATTGAGACTTTGCCGGTTCGGGCTCCTGAACTGATACCTCTGGTTGTTGATACTGCTCAGCCTCCTCCTCTATTAAAGTGTCATTATGAAATGATTGGTACTCGAAGGCTTCATCAGTGTCATCTGAAATTTGTTCTTCAGGTATGTTGTTCTGGTTTTCTGTGAATTGTCTCATTTGATCTGTCATCCTCTGAATGAATTCTGATTGTCTCTGAATACTTTCAAATTGATCCTGGCTTGTTTCAAGCATTGTATCCAACTTTTTTTTTCGTTTCTTGAACATATCTTCGAGCATGTTTTGTAACTGATCTTCCTCTGATGGTTCTGGTTGTTGATGAAGATAAAAGGTAGATGGTGGATAAGATGGAAAATGTGGTTCTGTGAAATGTGATGGCTCGTCATACCATGAAGGATCTTGATAGCTCTGCCACCATGGATGGTAGTTGTATTCGCAATAATCTCTAGGGTGGTTTACCATTACATATGTCACATCTCCCCATTACGTTCTGTTGAGCAAATGTGGTATTGCTTGGTTCTGGCATCCAGTGATAATTGTTGGGTTGGACAACAGGCCTCAGAAAACCGGACTGTTTCTCCCAGATTTGGGGTGTATCTTCTAGTAAAGATCATAATCTCTATATCTCCCAATATGTTCCATTTTTCAATCACCTGAGAACAAAAGAATAGATAAAAATTAAGATAAAATAAAAAAATTAGATACAAGTAAATTGGATAGCTTCAAAATTAATAACTCAAGAAAAATAAGTCACCGGCAACGGCGCCAAAAACTTGACCGGCGTAAACACACACGTATAACGCAAGCGCACGAATCGTTCAAGTAGTATAAAAATATCGATCCCACGAGGACTTAATTCCTACTGTTGTTATTAATATTGAATCTATTTATTTACAAATATCTAATAAATGGAGAAGAGAATGATGTTTGATTGGTTGAATGTGGTTTTGCACAATAAATAAATAAATAAATAAAAAAGGACAAAAGACACAATGATCTAGGGTTGTGATTCTTTTAATATCATTTTAAAGATGAAGTGGTTATCTTAAAGTTGGGTAATATATTGATTTATTAACCTGGAACACTAATTATGTGTAAGCCTCTGTCGATGGTCAGACACAAATACCCAGTTTAACCTAATTGAACCATATGTCTATGTCAACCAAATTATCTGGATTCATTAAGATTAAGTTCCAATAAAGGCTACCCCCGCCCGACAGGTATATTCTTATCCTGTAAGAAAATCTATTAAAGGGTTATCTATCCTCAAGGAAGATCGTGGGCTATTGAGTCTAAGGCTGAAACCTAAAATCCTTATATCTAGTTCATTTTAGATTTACCATATCAATTTTATTAATGGCCAGTTAATAAAAAAGCATTAAGATTAAGACTCAATAAATAAATCTTTATAATACACAAACTATAATCTAACCCCTTATAAACCGGTGATATTAAAAGTCATCACAACCCCTGATAACTAACACATAACTAGGGCTAGTAAAAACTTAAAAGTAAAAGACATAAAGTAAAAATGCTGAAAAGTAAAAGACATAAAGTAAAAGCTCAAAAGTAAATTACAATAAAATAAAATGCTAAGGTAAAATGAATTACTTTTACTACTACTAATTAGATATCTCCCATAAAATAATATATAAACTTGTGATAATATTACCAACCGACCAATCTGGTGGTATCCTTTATTAGTTAGGTTTAAACCAGATTAAAATGAATTACCAACCGACCAATCTGGCGGTATCATTTTTAAGTCAATATTTTAAATAGTGAATATATTATTTTTAAGGGAGATTAATCTAAATAGTAACAGTAAAAGAATTACCTTTCACCCTAGCTGGGGAAGTTACCTCCTCATGGTGAATAGTAAAAACTATAAAAACTAAAAACTAAAAATTAAATTACTATTATACAAACGTAATTAAAAATATTTACAAAGCTAAAAATTAACAAACTAAAAACTAAAAGAAACTAGAGAGAGAAACTCTCTCTTTACATCAAAGAGATGAGAGAGAGTGGTACAACAAAATCTGAAATTTGGCGCTCTATTTATAGGGGTCAGTAAGGGTCGCACGTCGCGACGCCCAGTTCGCGTCGCGACGCCAGATTTGTCGACGTGGCACGCTGTGGTTCGTCCGTTGCAGATTCTGGATAAGATGATAAGGTGACACTTGGCGAGGTGGTTGAGACTCAATTATTGTGATACGTGGCGGCTTCTGATTGGTCGGCTAGATTCTTATCCGCCACGTGTCAGATAAGGATTAGATAGCCAATAATTGATGCTGATGTGGCGGTGACGTGACGACACGTGGGAAAGAGACTGTCGACACCGTAGGATTGCGACACGTGGCACTTCTTGATTGGCTGATTATGACGTGACGGTGAGGTGGCAGTTTGACTTGGTCAACCTGGTGATGTGGCTGATGATGTGGCAATGACGTGGAGTGACACGTGGCACACATGGCGATGGTTACTGTCGGAACCGTAGGATGATGACACGTGGCACGTCGCATGTTAGCAGATCGGTTGTGATGGTGATACGTGGCACGGCGCAGGTTAGCAAAGTCAAACTTTTCTCGGATTCTGACACATGGACCAGGCGCACGTTAGCACTCTTCAGCGTACGTTAAGCGTCGCGACGCTGAAGGTCTTGACGTCGCGACGCGGGAAATTGCCAAAATGCCTTTTTCGTCCAATTTTCACTATTTTGGCCCAAATCACCACCATAATGTTCTGAAACTTTATTTATCTACAAAATAACACAAAACACATCAAAATATTCACAAAACTCAAGAAACTATACAAAATATTAGGTTAAATGAGTGGGAAATAGTGATAGATTTACCACTCATCACACCCCCAAACCTAACATTTTGCTAGTCCTCGAGGAAAACACAAATAAATTAACATAAATAAATTAACTAAGCCACTTTCGTAGGGATCACAGTTGCACTTAGCGTATGCAACAAGCCTTTAAACCCCTAGGTGTCCCTAGTGGACGAGATGTAGTCTCGTGAGGGTTTACATCAATGATACCCACAATCATTTTTACAAAAGTAAAAAGGTAGTGAAACTAATGCACACAAAAGCAAAAAGACAAGCGAAAAGAGAATAAAGATGTTAGTGACTAATCAGGTGAAACTTCTACTCCAAGTTACTAGTTGTTTTGTTTCTTTCTAAATTACTAAATAAGTAAATTCTCCGATTATTTTTACCATTCTTCATATACACAGCCAACAAAATATTAAACAACTCATTTTTACCCACAACAGTCATAAGTGTAGTTGATAAGATAGTAATATTTTTGTCCTAAAGTTCTATCAGATTTCACACCATTTTTGCAGCAATGGAATAATTTTTCTGATTTTTCTGATTTTTTCTTTGATTTTTCTCTATTTTTTATTTATATACAATATCTTCCATCTATGTAACGAGTGTTGGGTCGGTGGCTCCCAAACCAGTTGGCTTTAGGGCACCAGGTGTTAAGACACCCCTACGAACTTAATTACTCAGACTTCAGATATATATATTTTTGCAGCATCTTTGATCCATGTTGCGAGCTTTGGGCCAGTGACTCCCAAACCAGTTGGTTTTAGGGCACTAGGTGTTAAAACACCCTTACAGACTTAATAACTCGGATCTTAGATTTTTTTTTTTACTCCATTGTTTTTTTGAGATGCTTCCTCCAATTAAACTAGAGCACTGAATATTACAAACTTTTCAATTTTAGCTCATGTCCGTATGTTACTATATATGTTGATAATATCTACTAACTGAACATATGAAGATCCATTTTAGTACGTTTTATGGAGAATTTACAAATTAAATAATTTAAAAGGAAATAAACAAAAATTAACTTATTTCGAAAATAGGCTTGAGATACGTCTCAGGAGTGGAAACTCCTTACTCAGCTATCTCTTACCAATTTCACCTTTTTAGTCAAAATAAAAACATAAAAACATAAAAAAAAATTGTAATTTTCGAAAATTTTTCAATCTTTTTGTATTTTTCGAAAAATTTTGGACTAAAAATAAAATAACACACAAACTAAAAAACAAGGTACTGATTAACTAATTCCCTCCCCCAAACCTAAATGAGACATTGTCCCCAATGTCTTAAATAGTAAAAGGAGAGTTAAGAAGGTCATACCTGGTTAGCTGAAAATCTACAGGAAATTAAAGGTTAAGATCGAGATTAATCTGATGCCTATTACCACGATCGTTCTCGGACCAATTTATCTTTGAAAGGATAGGGTCAACTCGTGGTTCATAGGCTATGAGTTGGTCTATTAGATCCGGAGCAGTTTTCTGGCAGTAAAGAGGAGTTATTTCAAAGGTTTTGACATGAACCCATTTCTCCGAGCATCATCAAGAAACAAACACAGAAAATCCTAAAATCCATCAACGTTAAACAGCCTAATTGGTTTCTGGTGTATGTTCAAGTCCGCCCAAGATAGTATTATAAAAATTTCCTCCAATGTGCCCAAGCCACCTGGCAAAGCAATAAAAGCATCAGCACGGTTAATCATTTCTACCATCGTTCAGACATACCTGGCACGATCAGTTCCTCTCCGTTTGATGGTTCAATAAGATTTGCCTCTGCCAAGGGTTTTGGAAGATTCCCAAAACGTGACTGCCTCCCTCCTGTACAGCCTTTGAAACGATCCCCATTAGTCCAAGATTGCCTCCACCATATATTAAGTGCATATTCCTTTCAGCTAAGACTCGACCCAATTCATGTGCTGCTTCTACGTATTGTGGCTTAACACCAACACTACTACCGCAAAACACACAGATGTTTTCAACTCGTCTTCTTGAAGTGGCTTCCATTTTTTATGTATTTTTTTCTCAACTCTGGATGCCTTCAAAAGTGCAATGACGGGCTGAATTTATAGTACTTGAAAAAGGGTGAGTAATAATAGCACTAGTATCTTCTAGAGGACGTTTGTTTGCTAAACAATAAAATGAATCATTAAAGGTCAAAAAGTCTGGATCCTATCTATGAAAATAAAGATAATTACAACAGAAAAGCGAATCAAAGCAATAATTAAGGCAACGAAATTGTGTACGCTTACGCCACTCGTTTAGTATAAATTCATTAGGATGCGTCTCAAGATTTCATTCCTTACTCAGCCATCACTAATGAATTATTTCTCATCTTTGATTGCCAACACCATTCCTTCTGTCTTAAAATGCTTCGTTTGTGCTTTTCCCTACAAAAATAACACACAAAATTAAAAACTCTACAACATGTATACACAAAATATGAAAACAAAAATTACAACAAATTGCATGGGTTGCCTCCCTACTAGCGCTAAATTTTTCATCTTCAGCCAGACGTGACTGAAATTCATCTGTTTAAGGAGGTTTCAATGTCGTTTTGGATGTCCGATTAAAGATAATCCCGTGAGCGTTGCTTTTGAAGGGTCTATTCCAACGGTAAAGTGGCAAAAAGAGTTTTGTCTCATTCAGTGCTCGTGCCACCTTTTTACTCCTTGTTGTTCCAGTAGTTCCTGGAAAGAAAGAAAGAAAATCAGAAGGTCTCGTATGGTGCTTGACTTGGAATGGGAGTTCCATTCTGTCAAGCTTCTGGGCGATATCTTTGATTTGTACTCCCCAAAACAGTGATGTTTCTCCTGAATGCTCTGGATCTTTATTAAGGTCAGACATTTGCTCATCCATTTGCTCTGTTTCTTGCTCCACCTTTTCTTCACAGATGAATTTTAAAATTTTTTTATTCAACTCTTCAACTGTCATCTGTGAAATACATGTTTCAAAATTGTCAACCTGAGGATGAAAAGAAATGTCAGATTTTAGGTCTTCATCCTCTGATATGACTGGAATGAATGGTTCAGGAAGATCTTCTTCAAACATCGTTGCAAAGTATGCTCCAAGATCTTCATTTTGAGGATTGAAAGTTTGATCCTCCTTTGTTGGTGCAGTTGGTACAAATAGATCAGCTTCATCTTCGTCAGAATCTGAATAATAAAAGTCAAATTGAGACTTTTCCGGTTCGGGTTCCTGAACTGATACCTCTGGTTGTTGATACTGCTCAGCCTCCTCCTCTATTAAAGTGTCATTATGAAATGATTGGTACTCGAAGGCTTCATCAGTGTCATCTGAAATTGGTTTTCAGGTATGTAGTTCTGGTTTTCTGTGAATTGTCTCATTTGATCTGTCATCCTCTGAATGAATTCTGATTGTCTCTGAATACTTTCAAATTGATCCTGGCTTGTTTCAAGCATTGTATCCAACTTTTTTTTTCGTTTCTTGAACATATCTTCGAGCATGTTTTGCAACTGATCTTCCTCTGATGGTTCTGGTTATTTATGAAGATCAAAGGTAGATGGTGGATAAGATGGAAAATGTGGTTCTGTGAAATGTGATGGCTCGTCATACCATGAAGGATCTTGATAGCTCTGCCACCATGGATGGTAGTTGTATTTGCAATAATCTCTAGGGTGGTTACCATTACATATGTCACATCTCCCCATTGTGTTCTGTTGAGCAAATGTGGTATTGCTTGGTTCTGGCATCCAGTGATAATTGTTGGGTTGGACAACAGGCCTCAGAAAACCGGACTGTTGCTCCCAGATTTGGGGTGTATCTTCTAGTAAAGATCATAATCTCTATATCTCCCAATAATGTTCCATTTTTCAATCATCTGAGAACAAAAGAAATAGATAAAAATTACAGATAAAAATAAAGAAAATTAGATACAAGTAAATTGGATAGCTTCAAAATTAATAACTCAAGAAAAATAAGTCACCGGCAACGGCGCCAAAAACTTGACCGGCGTAAACACACACGTATAACGCAAGAGCACGTATCGTTCAAGTAGTATAAAAATATCGATCCCACGAGGACTTAATTCCTACTATTGTTATTAATTATTGAATCTATTTATTTACAAATATCTAATTAAATGGAGAAGAGAATGATTGTTATTGGTTGAATGTGGTTTTGCACAATAAATAAATAAATAAAAAGACAAAACACACAAAGATCTAGGGTTGTGATTTCTTTTAAAATCATTTTAAAGATGAAGTGGTTATCTTAAAGTTGGGTAATATATTTATTTATTAACCTGGAACACTAAATTATGTGTAAGCCTCTGTCGATGGTCAGACACAAATACCCAGTTTAACCTAATTGAACCATATGTCTATGTCAACCAAATTATCTGGATTCATTAAGATTAAGTTCCAATAAAGGCTACCCCCGCCCGACAGGTATATTCTTATCCTGTAAGGAAATCTATTAAAGGGTTATCTATCCTCAAGGAAGATCGTGGGCTATTGAGTCTAAGGCTGAAACCTAAAATCCATATGTCTAGTTCATTTTAGATTTACCATATCAATTTTATTAATGGCCAGTTAATAAAAAAGCATTAAGATTAAGACTCAATAAATAAATCTTTATAATACCCAAACTATAATCTAACCCCTTATAAACTGGTGATATTAAAAGTCATCACAACCCCAGATAACTAACACATAACTAGGGCTAGTAAAAACTTAAAAGTAAAAGACATAAAGTAAAAATGGCGAAAAGTAAAAGACATAAAGTAAAAGCTGAAAAGTAAATTACAATAAAATAAAATGCTAAGGTAAAATGAATTACTTTTACTACTACTAATTTAGATATCTCCCATAAAATAATATATAAACTTGTGATAATATTACCAACCGACCAATCTGGTGGTATCCTTTATTAGTTAGGTTTAAACCAGATTAAAATGAATTACCAACCGACCAATCTGGCGGTATCATTTTTAAGTCAATATTTTAAATAGTGAATATATTATTTTTAAGGGAGATTAATCTAAATAGTAACAGTAAAAGAATTACCTTTCACCCTAGCTGGGGAAGTTACCTCCTCATGGTGAATAGTAAAAACTGTAAAAAGTAAAAACTAAAAATTAAATTACTATTATTACAAAACGTAATTAAAATTATTTACAAAACTAAAAATTAACAAACTAAAAACTAAAAGAAACTAGAGAGAAAAACACTCTCTTTACATCAAAGAGATGAGAGAGAGTGGTACAACAAAATCTGAAATTTCGCGCTCTATTTATAGGGGTATGTAAGGGTCGCACATCGCGACGCCCACCTCGCATCGCGACGCCAGATTTGTCGACATGGCACGCTGTGGTTCGTCCGTTGCAGATTCTGGATAAGATGATAAGGTGACACGTGGCGAGGTGGTTGAGACTCAATTATTGTGACACGTGGCGGCTTCTGATTGGTCGGCTAGATTCTTATCCGCCATATGTCAGATAAGGATTAGATAGCCAATAATTGATGCTGACGTGGGAAAGAGACTGTCGACACGTGGGAAAGAGACTGTCGACACGGTAGGATTGCGACACGTGAGAATTTACAAATTAAATAATTTAAAAGGAAATAAACAAAAATTAACTTATTTCGAAAATAGGCTTGAGATACGTCTCAGGAGTGGAAACTCCTTACTCAGCTATCTCTTACCAATTTCACCTTTTTAGTCAAAATAATAACACAAAAACACAAAAAAAAATTATAATTTTTGAAAATTTTTCAATTGTTTTGTATTTTTCGAAAAATTTTGGACTAAAAATAAAAATAACACACAAACTAAAAAACAAGGTACTGATCAACTAATTCCCTCCCCCAAACCTAAATGAGACATTATCCCCAATGTCTTAAACAATAAAAGGAGAGTTAAGAAGGTCGTACCTGGTTAGCTGAAAATCTCTACAGGAAATTAAAGGTTAAGATCCAAATTAATCCGATGCCTATTACCACGATCGTTCTCGGACCAATTTATCTTTGAAAGGATAGTGTCAACTCGTGGTTCATAGGCTATGAGTTGGTCTATTAGATCCGGAGCAGTTCTGGCAGTAAAGAGGAGTTATTTCAAAGGTTTTGACATGAACCCATTTCTCCGAGCATCATCAAGAAACACACACAGAAAATCCTAAAATCCATCAACGTTAAACAGCCTAATTGGTTTCTGGTGTATGTTCAGGTCCGCCCAAGATAGTATTATAAAAATTTCCTCCAATGTGCCCAAGCCACCTGGCAAAGCAATAAAAGCATCAGCACGGTTAATCATTTCTACCATCGTTCAGACATACCTGGCACGATCAGTTCCTCTCTGTTTGATGGTTCAATAAGATTTGCCTCTGCCAAGGGTTTTGGGATGATTCCTAAAACGTGACTGCCTCCCTCCTGTACAGCCTTTGAAACGATCCCCATTAGTCCAAGATTGCCTCCGCCATATATTAAGTGCATATTCCTTGCAGCTAAGACTCGACCCAATTCATGTGCTACTTCTACGTATTGTGGCTTAACACCAACACTACTACCGCAAAACACACAGATGTTTTCAACTCGTCTTCTTAAAGTGGCTTCCATTTTTTATGTATTGTTTTCTCAACTCTGGATGCCTTCAAAAGTGCAATGACGGGATGAATTTATAGTACCTGAAAAAGGGTGAGTAATAATAGCACTAGTATCTTCCAGAGGACGTTTGTTTGTGAATCAACAAAATGAATCATGAAATGTCAAAAAGTCTGGATCCTGTCTACGAAAATAAAGATAATTACAACAGAAAAGTGAATCAAAGCAATAATTAAGGCAACGAAATTGTGTACGCAATACGCCACTCGTTTAGTATAAATTCATTAGGATGCGTCTCAAGATTTCATTCCTTACTCAGCCATCACTAATGAATTTTTCTCATCTTTGATTGCCAAACACCTTCATTCTGTCTTAAAATGTTCGTTTGTGCTTTTCCCTACAAAAATAACACACAAAATTAAAAACTCTACAACATGTATACACAAAATATGAAAACAAAAATTACAACAAATTGCATGGGTTGCCTCCCTACTAGCGCTAAATTTTTCGTCTTCAGCCAGACGTGACTGAAATTCATCTGTTTAAGGAGGTTTCAATGTCGTTTTGGATGTCCGATTAAAGACAATCCCGTGAGCATTGCTTTTGAAGGGTCTATTCCAACGGTAAAGTGGCAAAAAGAGTTTTGTCTCATTCAGTGCTCGTGCCACCTTTTTACTCCTTGTTGTTCCAGTGGTTCCTGGAAAGAAAGAAAGAAAGAAAATCAGGAGGTCTCGTATGGTGCTTGACTTGGAATGGGAGTTCCATTCTGTCAAGCTTCTGGGCGATATCTTTGATTTGTACTCCCCAAAAAAGTGATGTTTCTCCTGAATGCTCTGGATCTTTATTAAGGTCAGACATTTGCTCATCCATTTGCTCTGTTTCTTGCTCCACCTTTATTCACAGATGAATTTTAAAATTTTTAATTCAGCTCTTCAACTGTCATCTGTGAAATACATGTTTCAAAATTGTCAACCTGAGGATGAAAAGAAATGTCAGATTTTAGGTCTTCATCCTCTGATATGACTGGAATGAATGGTTCAGGAAGATCTTCTTCAAACATCGTTGCAAAGCATGCTCCAAGATCTTCATTTTGAGGATTGAAAGTTTGATCCTCATTTGTTGGTGCAGTTGGTACAGATAGATCAGCTTCATCTTCGTCAGAATCTAAATAATAAAAGTCAAATTGAGACTTTGCCGGTTCGGGCTCCTGAACTAATACCTCTGGTTGTTGATACTTCTCAGCCTCCTCCTCTATTGAAGTGTCATTGTGAAATGATTGGTACTCGAAGGCTTCATCAGTGTCATCTGAAACTGGTTCTTCAGGTATGTAGTTCTGGTTTTCTGTGAATTGTCTCATTTGATCTGTCATCCTCTGAATGAATTCTGATTATCTCTGAATACTTTCAAATTGATCCTGGCTTGCTTCAAGCATTGTATCCAACTTTTTTTTTCGTTTCTTGAACATATCTTCGAGCATGTTTTGCAACTGATCTTCCTCTGATGGTTCTGGTTGTTGATGAAGATCAAAGGTAGATGGTGGATACGATGGAAAATGTGGTTCTGTGAAATGTGATGGCTCGTCATACCATGAAGGATCTTGATAGCTCTGCCACCATAGATGGTAGTTGTATTCGCAATAATCTCTAAGGTGGTTACCATTACATATGTCACATCTCCCCATTGCGGAGCAAATGGTATTGCTTGGTTCTGGCATCCAGTGATAATTTTTGGGTTGGACAACAGGCCTCAGAAAACCGGACTGTTGCTCCCAGATTTGGGGTGTATCTTCTAGTAAAGATCGTAATCTCTATATCTCCCAATAATGTTCCATTTTTCAATCACCTGAGAACAAAAGAAATAGATAAAAATTACAGATAAAAATAAAGAAAATTAGATACAAGTAAATTGGATAGCTTCAAAATTAATAACTCAAGAAAAATAAGTCCACGGCAACGGCGCCAAAAACTTGACCGGCGTAAACACACACGTATAACGCAAGCGCACGTATCGTTCAAGTAGTATAAAAATATCGATCCCACGAGGACTTAATTCCTACTGTTGTTATTAATTATTGAATCTATTTATTTACAAATATCTAATTAAATGGAGAAGAGAATGATTGTTTGATTGGTAAAATGTGGTTTTGCACAATAAATAAATAAATAAATAAAAAGACAAAAGACACAAAGATCTAGGGTTGTGATTTCTTTTAATATCATTTTAAAGATGAAGTGGTTATCTTAAAGTTGGGTAATATATTGATTTATTAACCTGGAACACTAAATTATGTGTAAGCCTCTGTCGATGGTCAGACACAAATACCCAGTTTAACCTAATTGAACCATATGTCTATGTCAACCAAATTATCTAGATTCATTAAGATTAAGTTCCAATAAATGATACCCCCGCCCGACAGGTATATTCCTATCATGTAAGGAAATCTATTAAAGGGTTATCTATCCTCAAGGAAGATCGTGGGCTATTGAGTCTAAGGCTGAAACCTAAAATCCCTATGTCTAGTTCATTTTAGATTTACCAGATCAATTTTATTAATGGCCAGTTAATAAAAAGCATTAAGATTAAGACTCAATAAATAAATCTTTATAATACCCAAACTATAATCTAACCCCTTATAAACCGGTGATATTAAAAGTCATCACAACCCCAGATAACTAACACATAACTAGGGCTAGTAAAAACTTCAAAGTAAAAGACATAAAGTAAAAATGCTGAAAAGTAAAAGACATAAAGTAAAAGCTGAAAAGTAAATTACAATAAAATAAAATGCTAAGGTAAAAGGAATTACTTTTACTACTACTAATTTAGATATCTCCCATAAAATAATATATAAACTTGTGATAATATTACCAACCGACCAATCTGGCGGTATCATTTATTAGTAAGGTTTAAACCATATTAAAATAAATTACCAACCGACCAATCTGGCGGTATCCTTTTTAAGTCAATATTTTAAATAGTGAATATATTATTTTTAAGGGAGATTAATCTAAATAGTAACAGTAAAAGAATTACCTTTCACCCTAGCTGGGGAAGTTACCTCCTCATGGTGAATAGTAAAAACTGTAAAAAGTAAAAATTAAATTACTATTATTACAAAACGTAATTAAAATTATTTACAAAACTAAAAATTAAAAGACTAAAAACTAAAAGAAACTAGAGAGAGAAACTCTCTCTTTACATCAAAGAGATCAGAGAGAGTGGTACAACAAAATCTGAAGTTTCGCGCTCTATTTATAGGGGTCAGTAAGGGTCGCACGTCGCGACGCCAAATTTTTCGACGTGGCAAGCTGTTGTTCGTCTGTTGTAGATTCTGGATAAGATGATAAGGTGACACGTGGCGAGGTGGTTGAGACTCAATTATTGTGACATATGGCGGCTTCTGATTGGTTGGCTAAATTCTTATCCACCACGTGTCAGATAAGGATTAGATAGCCAATAATTGTTGCTGACGTGGCGCTGACGTGGCAGTGAGGTGGCAATGACGTGACGACACGTGGGAAAGAGACTGTCGGCACCGTAGGATTGCGACACGTGGCACTTCCTGATTGGCTGATGATGACGTGGCGGTGAGGTGGCAGTTTGACTGTTGGATAATATGACCCATAGCATCACTATTTGTACAGATCATAGTGTTGTTGTACAAATTAACTATGTGACAAGGAAATTGTACTCTCATCATTTGTGATTAGATCACCTTAGATATATAATTGAAGAGAGGTCCATATGATTAGTTCCTGGATTGAGATGATATGAGACAGTATCAGTCCACGAAGGATTAATCATTAAATATCCCTAGTCGTATTATTATCGAGACTGGACATCGATAATGCGGAATAGGCTAGTATTGCACTTGTGCGCGTTGTGAGGGCACAACAGCATAGTTCTCATATATTTGGGTATTGGATACTCATGCAAGTGCGATAGGAGGTTGTGTTTCACCGATGGTACGGGAAATAGCTTCGCTCTGGATAGACCCCTCGGAATCCCATTGGTATTATGACTATGTGTCTATGGGAATCCGACATCAGGGTAGGTGTATTTGGTCTTAACCTGAGACTTGCACCGCTAATGCTTACGACAATCAATATACTTTAGTTGAGGTCGTCTAGGACTCTAACCGGTTCTGTGTACGCCGAAGCTGAGTATATTGAGAATCGTAGAGTATTGGGTGTGATGTCAAGACGGAAGTATCACTCCAGTCATAGTGGAGATGATGTCACGCAGGATACGGTATTAGTACTCTGAGGTGCTGCAGCCATCGGGATATTATGACAAGGTCATGTATATCCGATTATAGAGACTAGTTACCAGACATCCGATATGTGCTTCGGACGGGGCAGACACTTATCCAGCCCCAGCCCTAGCACGTGACTATCCGATACTGGGCCGATATGCACGATACTTGGTATACTACGCCTGATATAGATCCTTATATATTCCTGTAAGAATATTTCCGGAGAATTGGGTAGGCATGGCGTTTTGCTAGAAGCTAACCTTGTCTTGGGAATCGGTGTAAACGTGGTACGAGGTACTTACGTGTTCGGATAGTCCGACGACCCGATTTACTGCCAACATATCCGGGGATCTCATGGGTCGCGTCCCAATGATACACCGATGAAGTATGGCTCGCACTTTAATTAATCTGGGATTAATTCAATGAGAGAGAAAATTAATCTGGGATTAATTACGGAGATATTTTATCTGGGATAAAATATCGTCTAATGAGAGAAAATGATTAATTTGGAATTAATCGGTAAAGTTAATATATTCGATATATTGAACGAAATTAGATTTCGACGCGGAATTGAAATTAGATTTTAATTCGGGCGAACGAATTAATTTAGAATTAATTCGTTGGCGACATGAATAGTGAAATCGCTAGGCGTAATCATTTAATTACGACGCAACGGTAAATTCGCTAATTAGGAATTAGCGAACCCGAGCCCGAGTGTGATTGCGAGCGCATTAGTATTTCGAATTCGAGTGCGGCAACGTAAGTCACATCAAGCGTCAAATCATTTGTCACATCAAACGTCAAATCAAATGTCGCTTTGAGTGATGTGACATCTTGTCACTTGATTGATGGAATGATGTGACTTGATGTAGTTGGTAGTGGTTGGAAAAGGCATTTGATAGGTGATGGACATATATTGTTTTATATGTGTTTGTTTGACTTTTGGAAAGTGAAAATTGTTATATTTAATTTTGGAAAATATATATAACATTACCAAAACCATTTACCAATTAATTCACCACTTTTTCTCTCCATCTCTCTCTTGTTTTCACGCCCAAAAGAGGGGCTGTTTTTGCTCCATGTTCTGCCTGTTTTGGCGTGAATGGGGAAGCCATTTTGATGGGTTTTGCGGCGAAATCCAAGTGAGCTAGCACTCCCGAGAGACATATGAAGGTGTTAGGGACACTCACCCACGAGCGGGAATCGTTCGACGAAGATTCGGAGCTCAAATTTGATGAACAAAGCTGAAAACAGTGGGCAGAAATTCTGCACTGCAGTTACGTTTTTGGAGTTTTGTTGCTTCCGCGTCGCACAACCGATCAATGTAAGTATCCGCAACTTCTTTGATATGTATTTCACACTTTATCATGCTTGTTTGATGATCTTGGGACCTAGAATAAACCAACATTGAATTGGTCAACCTGGTGATGTGGCTGATGATGTGGCAATGACGTGGAGTGACACGTGGCATACGTGGTGATGGTGACTGTCGGCATTGTAGGATGATGACACGTGGCACGGCGTATGTTAGCAGATCGGCTGTGATGGTGACACGTGGAACGGCGCACGTTAGCAATGTCAAACTTTTCTCAGATTCTGACACGTGGACCAGGCGCACGTTAGCACTCTTCGGCGCACGTTAGGTGTCGCGACGCTGAAGGTCTTCGCGTAGCGATGCGGGAAATTACCAAAATGCCCTTTTCGTCCAATTTTCACTGTTTTGGCCGAAATCACCTCCAGAATGTCCTGAAACTTTATTTATCTACAAAATAACACAAAACACATCAAAATATTCATAAAACTCAAGAAACTATACAAAATATTAGGTTAAATGAGTGGGAAATAGTGATAGATTTACCACTCATCACACCCCCAAACCTAACATTTTGCTAGTCCTCGAGCAAAACATAAAATAAAATAACATAAATAAATTAACTAAGCCACTTTCGTAGGGATCACGGCTGCATTTAGCGTATGCAACAAGCCTTTAAACCCCTATGTGTCCCTAGTGGACGAGTTGTAGTCTCGTGAAGGTTACAACAATGATACCCACAAATATTTTTACAAAAGTAAAAAGGTAGTGAAACTAATGCACACAAAAGCAAAAAGACAAGCGAAAATAGAATAAAGATGTTAGTGACTAATCAGGTGAAATTTCTACTCCAAGTTACTAATTGTTTTGTTTCTTTCTAAATTACTAAATAAGTAAATTCTCCGATTATTTTTACCATTCTTCATATACACAGCCAACAAAATATTAAACAACTCATTTTTTCCCACAACAGTCATAAGTGTAGTTGATAAGAGAGTAATATTTTTGTCCTAAAGTTCTATCAGATTTCACACCTTTTTTGCAGCAATGGAATAATTTTTCTGATTTTTCTGATTTTTTCTTTGATTTTTCTCTATTTTTTATTTATATACAATATCTTCCATCTATGTAACGAGTGTTGGGTCGGTGGCTCCCAAACCAGTTGGCTTTAGGGCACCAGGTGTTAAGACACCCCTACGGACTTAATTACTCAGACTTCAGATATATATATTTTTGCAGCATCTTTGATCCATGTAGCGAGCTTTGGGCCAGTGACTCCCAAACCAGTTGGTTTTTGGGCAGTAGGTGTTAAAACACCCTTACAGACTTAATAACTCGGATCTTAGATAATTTTTTTTACTCCATTGTTTTTTTGAGATGTTTCCTCCAATTAAACTAGAGCACTGAATATTAAAAACTTTTCAATTTAGCTCATGTCTGTATGTTACTATATATGTTGATAATATCTGCTAACTGAACATATGATGATCCATTTTAGTCCGTTTTATGGAGAATTTACAAATTAAATAATTTAAAAGGAAATAAAAAAAAAATTAACTTATTTCGAAAATAGGCTTGAGATCTCAGGAGTGGAAACTCCTTACTCAGCTATCTCTTACCAATTTCACCTTTTTAGTGAAAATAAAAACACAAAAACACAAAATATTTTTGTAATTTTTGAAAAAATTTCAATTTTTTTGTATTTTTCAAAAAATTTTGGACTAAAAATAAAAATAACACACAAACTAAAAAACAAGGTACTGATATACTAATTCCCTCCCCCAAACCTAAATGAGACTTGGTCCCCAATGTGTTAAACACTAAAAAGAGAGTTAGAAGGTCGTACCTGGTTAGCTGAAAATCTACAGGAAATTAAAGGTTAAGATCAAGATTAATCTGACGCCTCTTACCACGATCGTCCTCGGACCAATTTATCTTTGAAAGGATAGGGTCAACTCGTGGTTCATAGGCTATGAGTTGGTCTATTAGATCCGGAGCAGTTCTGGCAGTAAAGATGAGTTCTTTCAAAGGTTTTGACACTAACCCATTTCTCTGAGCATCATCAAGAAACACACAAAGAAAATCATAAAATTCATCAACGTTAAACAGCCCAATTGGTTTCTGGTGTATGTTCAGGTTCGCCCAAGATAATACTATAAAAATTTCCTCCAATGTGCCCAAGCCACCTGGCAAAGCAATAAAAGCATCAGCACGGTTAATCATTTCTACCAATCGTTCAGACATACCTGGCACGATCAGTTCCTCTCCGTTTGATGGTTCAATAAGATTTGCCTCTGCCAAGGGTTTTGGGATGATTCCCAAAACGTGACTGCCTCCCTCCTGTACAGCCTTTGAAACGATCCCCATTAGTCCAAGATTGCCTCCACCATATATTAAGTGCATATTCCTTGCAGCTAAGACTCGACCCAATTCTTGTGCTGCTTCTACGTATTGTGGCTTAACACCAACACTACTACCGCAAGACACACAGATGTTTTCAACTCGTCTTCTTGAAGTGGCTTCCATTTTTTATGTATTTCTTTCTCAACTATGGATGCCTTCAAAAGTGCAATGACGGGCTGAATTTATTGTACCTGAAAAAGGGTGAGTAATAATAGCACTAGTATCTTCCAGTGTACGTTTGTTTGCTAAACAAAAAAATGAATCGTGAAATGTCAAAAAGTCTGGATCCTGTCTACGAAAATAAAGATAATTACAATAGAAAAGCGAATCAAAGCAATAATTAAGGCAACGGAATTGTGTACGCAATACGCCACTCGTTTAGTATAAATTCATTAAGATGCGTCTCAAGATTTCTTTCCTTACTCAGCCATCACTAATGAATTGTTTCTCATCTTTGATTGCCAAACACCATTCCTTATGTCTTAAAATTCTTCGTTTGTGCTTCCCTACAAAAATAACACACAAAATTAAAAACTCTACAACATGTATTAGGGGTGAGCAAAACCGGTTTCGGTTCCGGTTCCGCATGGAACCGGAACTTACCCGGAAAACTTCAAGTGGGGCCCATATTTCACATCAGTTGTCACATCACTTGTCACTTTAGTTGCTGTTGGTGATGGGTTTTGGTGAGAATGATGATAGCTTATTTTACACTCCAAATAGGTGAGATTTATGACATGTACCAAATTGATTTTGGTATATCTAATTTTGTTTTTGGAATATAAAATTAAGTCAACAAAACTCATCTCCCTCTCTCTCTCTCTATTCACGGTTTTGAACCCAATTTTTTCTCTCCCATTTTCTTCTAATGCCGAGAGCACCAAGGAGAAGAAAAGGGGATTTTTGTTGCAAACAAACCCTTGAGCATGGAACCCATTCCTAAAGCTTGGAGCTTGAAGACAACACAATGAGCTCAAATGGAGTGGTTGACCGAAACACATGGAACACAAAGAAGGACCTTGGCCGAGAGCTTCAAGGAGGATTTTTTTTTTTTGTGTTCTTCGCATCGTAAATTCGATCAAAGTGAGTATTTCCGCAACTTTACTTTGTTGTATTCGCACATTTCATCGCTTAATATGATCTTGGTTTGACCTAGAAAACCCAACATGCGTAAGTCGGAGAGAGTAAGAAAACAACCTGGGAGGTATGGGTTTCTGATCTCACCTCATGAAGATGTCAATCTTATTGAGGAAGACGAACCAGCTACGTATGAGGAAGTGATACAAGGTATCGACTCCTTTTATGGCAAAGTGCCATGATGTCCGAAATGGATTCCATGTATACCAACCAAGTTTGGATACTGGTTGATGTACCGGAAGGCATTGTGCCTATTGTTACTAAATGTGTCTTCAAGTAAGACATACATGGATGGAAACATATAAAAGTACACAGCTAGGTTTGTACAGAAAAGGTATCGTCATCAACATAGTGTCGATTACGATGAAAACTTTTTCTCGTTGCCATGGTTAAATCCATTCGGATAATGCTTGATAATGCTACATGTTTCATTTATGAAATATGGCAGCTGAACGTCAAAACCGCTTTCCTTAAACGGAAACCTTTTGGAGGATGTTTACAACATCCTGACGGTTTTGTCATACCAAAGCATGCAAACAAGGTTTGCAAGTTAATTCGATTCATTTATGGATTGAAGCAAGCATTGCGTTCTTGGAACTATCGTTTTGATGTAAGATCATAATGGTATATGATTTAATTCAAAACGAATATAATTCTTGTGTATATAAGAAGGTTAGTGGGAGCGCACTGACAATGATTGTCCTATTTAATTATGACATAACATTTCTTGGAAATGACGTTCCCATAATACAATCGGTGAAAGCTTGGCTTTCATGAAAATTCTTCGTAGACTACTTGGGAGAGACAACATTTATTCTAGGAATAAGGATCTACTGGGATATATCTAAAAGTTGTTGGCACTCTCCGAGAAATCGTACATTGAAAGATATGTACGCGACCTGCTGTCTCATATACTTTGAGTATATGGAGTCACAATCAGGCCAATCCAAGTGATAGTCACTGGATTGATGTTAAGAACATCTTTAAATATCTTAGATGAACTAAGGATGCTTCTTTAAGCTATGGAGTAGGAGAACTTGAAGTGACTGGGTTCACCGTTGCAAGTTTCAAAACCGACAAAAATGACTATAAGTCGTAATAAGGGTACTATATAGTTTGAATAACGGAACAGTGAGCTGGAAATCTTCCAAGCAAGATACTGTTACCGTATAAACAAAAGCGGAATATTACTGCAGCTGAGGCAGCAAAAGAAGTAATTTTGGATCTATAAAATTCTTAATTAGATTAGGAGTAGTTCTATTAGCAGCTGAGCTAGGCTATAGCACAAGCTAAAGAATTAATGGTCTCATCAACGATCCAAGTATATACTTCAATTATTTCATCTGATTCGTCGGATCATACATCGTGGCGATGTGATGATCGAATAAATCGCATCAGATGATAACCTTTCAAATCCGCTGACGAAAGCTGTTTCTCAACAGAAGTTTGAGCGACCCGTACATAGTTCAGGTGTAGGACACTTGAGTGATTGGCTATAGGACAAGTGGGAGATTTTTGGACAATTATGACCCATAGCATCACTATTTGTACAGAACATGGTGTTGTTGTACAAATTAACTATGTGACAAAGGAAATTGCTCTTATATCATTTGTAATTGGATTACCGGGATATATAAATGATAAAAGACCATATGATTAGTTCTGGATTAATAAGATATGAGACAGTATTAATCCATTAAGGTTTAATTATTAAATATCCATAGTCGTAGTATTATCGAGACTGGACATCGATAATGCGGAAGAGACTAGTATTGCACTTGTGCGCGTTGTGGGAGCATAACGACATAGTTCTCATATATTTAAGTATTGGATACTTATACAAGTGTGATAGGAGGTTTTGTTTACCGATGGTACGGAAACAGCTTCGCTCTGGATAGACCCCTCAGAATCTCATTAGTAGTATGACTATGTGTCTGTGGGAGTCCGAATCAGGGTAGATGTATTTGGTCTTAACCTGAGATTTGCATCGCTTATACTTGCGACAATCAGTATACTTTGGTTTTGGTCGTCCAAGGCTTTAACAGGTTCTGTGTACGCCTCTTCTGGGTATATTGAGAATCGTAGTGTATTAGGTGTGATGTCAATATGGAAGTATCACTCCAGTCATATGGAGACGATGATCACACAGGATACGGAACTAGTACTCTTTAGTACTGCAGTCATCGGGATAATATGACTAGGTCATGATTATCCGATTATAGAGACTAGTTACCAGAGATTTGATATGTGCTTCATACGGGGCAGAAAAAATTCCAATCGCAGGCCTAGCATGTGAGATCCGATACTGGATCGTAATACGCAATACTACGTATACTACGCCTGACATAGATTATATATTCCTTAAAGAATAGTTCTAGAGAATTGGGTAGGCACGGTGCTTTGCTAGAATCCAACCATGTCTTGTAAATCGGTAAGAACGTGGTACTGGGTACGCACGTATTTGGATACTCCGATGACCGGATTTACTGCCAACATATCCAGGGATCTCATGGGTCACTTCCCGAAGATTCACCGATGACGTATGACTCAAACATAATTAATCTGGGATTAATTAGAAGAGAGAGAAAATTAATCTAGGATTAATTACGGAGAATTTTATCTGGGATAAAATTTAATTAATAGAAAGAGAATGATTACTTTGGAATTAATAGATTGAAATAATATATTCGATATATTAAATGAAATTAGATTCATAAAGGAATTAAAATTAGATTTTAATTCGGACGAACGAGTTAATTTAGAATTAATTCGCTAGCGACGTAAATAGTAATTTTTCTAGGCATAATTATTTAATTAAATTTGATTTTATTACATCGCAACGGAAAATTCTTTAATTCATAATTAGCGAACCCGAGCCCGGGATGTGTTGCGGGCCCACTCGGATTTTGAATCAAGTGGGGCCCACATGTCACATCACTTGTCACTTTGTTCATTTTATTGTGATGGAAGTTAGTGAAGACTTGTAAATTACTCAAGGTGATGACTTGATTGACATATACCAAATGTTGGAAATTTGGTATATCATAGATTTTCTTTTGAAAATTGAAACACAACAACTTCATCACTCTCTCTCTCCCTAATGGCATTGCTCCATTTTTCTCTCTAAAATTTGGCTTGGCCGAATTCAAGAAGAAGAAGAAGAAGAAAAATTGTGGCAATTTTTCTAAGTGCTAGCACACACAATGAGTCATTCAAAGGTTTTAGGGAAACCTTTCCCATGAGTTTGGAATTCAAGAATCAAGCTTGGAAGCTCAACATACATCAAAGGAGAAACTTGGAGCAACTTCCATGGAGACAAAATTTTGTTATCTCCTACATCCTCTTAGCCGATCAAAGTGAGTATTTCTGCTACTTTACTTTGTTTATTCACACCATTTTATGCTTAATATGATCTTGGTTTGACCTATAAAACCCAACAGCGGTGAACTTTGGGAGGATCACCCGATCAGGCTACAAAAGGTAAAATTATGTTTGTGGAATGAAGAATAAGAATCCTAATGGAATAAGTAAGAATGTGTGAGAGGGTCGGGTCGTTACCTCTAACCCTGAAGATGGTCAGCACGAGAATTTCCTGACCAGAGATGATTTGGTGTTCACCCCATGCTCCCCCAACCAAGAATCATTTGTTCTGAAGTTCTTGTTGGTTTTTGGGACATTCGTAACAAATGACTTGCCTCCAGCATGAAGGGATAAGTAGTACCAACCCTTATATTCTTTCGGGTTGGCGTTCATTTGGTACAACCTCTTCATATCTTTAATCTCCCAGCTCAGCTCAGCTCCAAACTACATAAAAATTGGCTAGCACCCTTCATCCATTTAAGTTAAGCTGGCACGAGGCCAAGTTCATAGCAACTAGCATCATGGAAAAATATCCTTACATGGGCAGACATAGACCCATGTCAAAGAAGGCCATGAGGAGGGAAACTTGACCACTACTTGGTCGGCTCGCCAAATCATCCTATTCTGAAACACTTAGGCTCATTTCCTCGGGAATGCTTAATCTCTTCCTAAGCTGGTCCAGTTCAGCTTCTGTGATGGTAGACACTCTGTCTATATCCAGATTGACAAATTCTAAGGCGATAGGGGTCGACTTTGGTCGGGCTACTCTTTTTATAGTATGATTGGTTTTATTCCTCCAATAGGGTTGGAGTGGTGTCATAGTCACTGGGTCTACTGATCCCAAACTCCCCATGGTTTTTGGCTCAGTCAGGTGTGGGGCAGGTACGTCGGGAGGCAGAACGTTAAAGGTAGTTGCTAAGGAGTAGTCGAACTCTAACATTCCAAGAAATAGATGATATGAGGAGTACGTTTAGTAAAGTTAACATAATCCTTGTTTAAAATTTATATAGGTCTATTCCTATTGCTAGTATGGGCCTATTTTCTATTGTTAGTTAGACCTGGTATTATCTAGGGTTATACTAAGTCATCTCTATGAAGTGACTAACCCTAGAAAACTCTAAAACCCCTAATAATAGCAAAATATAGATTTTGCAAGCAATAGCACGACCAAACACAGAAAGCCAACTCAACCAATCAACACGAGCCTAAAACCATCGTAAAACCTAGATACACACACTTATTCAACAAATGTACCCATACAGCAACAATCTAAACCCAAAACCAAAGATAAACCCATAAAAAACTCAGAGCATGTTATCAAACAAGGAATCCAATCATCATGTTCATTACACATCAGTTGTGAATGAAAAGCATGCACTGTAGGAAGTAAAAAAAGATCAATGACCACTTAATTGTGTGTTGAAGATGAATATTGAAGAGATGAAGTTGTTGAGAGGGATCAAAGTTGCAATGAGTGTTTGGGTTCTTGTTTAGAGCGTTTTGATGAAGAAAAAGTTTGCAAAAGTGAGGAAACGACCGATAGTGGCCTTTAAATAGGCTGCTCGAGCAGAGCTTGGTCATTGATTTGGAATGGGAGAAGCTGATTAATGACATGTGTTTCCCTGATCGTAGCCATTGAAATCAAAATAAGGGCTTAGATGAGAGCCACGAGATCGGTTCATCTTAGCCACTCGAGTTTTGGCGCGTAAGTCACATATGGGTGACATTTGGCATTTGGGGAGACGAAAGAAAAAAAGATTTGGTGGATGTGATGGGCATTTAAGGAATACCATTATGCCATCACATATTCCTAAGGACAATTCAGAAACCATATGAGTGTCTTTTCAAATAGCGATGAAAGAAAGGCAATCATCACAAAAGGGCATCTTTGGCAATATGTAGAACATCTCATCCCGAAGAGGATAAGTAATCGGCGTGATCACACACGTATAACGTAAGCGCACGTATCGTTCAAGTAGTATAAAATATATCGATCCCACGAGGACTTAATACCTAAGCTATTAATTTATGAAGCCAAATGTTTACAAGTATCTAATAGATTTGTTGTTTGATTGGATGGTGACTTTAAACTAAAACAAGTAAATAAAATAGCGTGAAAGTGAATTAAAGGAAAAATCAATATTATTAAACTATCTAGGGTTGTGAATCCTTCCAATATCTTTTAAAGATGAAGTGGTTATCTCATGTTTGTGCAATATATCGGTTTATTAACCTGGAACACGAAATTATGCAAAAGCCTATGTCGATGGTCTGATGCAAATACCCAGTATAACCCAATTAATCACATGTCTATGTTAATCGATTTACCTGAATTCATTAAGATTAAGTTTTAATTATGGCTACCCCCGCCCGACAGATATATGTCTATCCTGGAAGGAAATCTATTAAGGGGTATCTAATCCTTAAGGGAGATCGTGGGCTATTAAGTCTAAGGCTGAAACCTAAAATTCCTTTGTCAAGTTTATTTTAAGTTTACCAAATCAATCTTATTAATGGCTAGTTAACAAGAAGCATTAAGCTTAACACTTAATAAATAAACCTTTATATTACCCAAAATATAAAATAACCCCTTATAAACCGGTGATATTGGAATTCATCACAACCTCATATAACGGGTTTAGTTACAATACATATCTAAGGCTAGTAAAAGCTTAAATAAAGTAAATGACATAAAGTAAATACTGGAAATTAAAAACGTAAATAAAACAATAAAAAAAATATTGGGTTAAAGGATCCACTTTTATTACTTCTAATTTAGATATCTCCCTTATTATAATATATAAACTTGGTGTGATATTACCAACCGACCATATAGGCGGTATCCTGATTAAGTCAAATTTATAATTAATTCCAACCGACCATAAAGGCGGTATCCAATTTAGTCAGGTTTAAATCAATTTAATTAAGTCCAACCGACCATAAAGGCAGTATCCCATTAAGTCAGATTTTAAATAGTGTATATATTATAATTAAGGGAGATTAATCTAAATATTAGTAATAAAATCTTAACCTTTAAACCCAGCAGTGGGAAGTTACATCCTCATGCTGAAAAATAAAATAAAGACAGAAAAGTAAAATAAAGAAAGAATTATTGCGTAAATTAAAATAAAATAAATACAGAAAGCTATAATAAACAAGCAAGATACAATCTTCTTCGTATTCTTAAGGAATTCCTCAGAATAAAGTATGAAATGAAATTCTGAAATCGGCCTCAATTTATAGGCAAAGTTTGGCCTCACGCGTCGCGACGCGCCGTTGATTAAATGAGATCGTGACATATGGCGTCGGCAGCGTCGACATCTGAATTATTGGTTTGGCGTCGTGACTTCAAATACTTGCGCGTCGCGACTCTGACTTCATCATGACATCATCAATGATATGTTTCAATGATGAGTGTCGGTAGCATGTGATGGTGTGTCCGGCGCACGTTAGCTTTGATGTTGACACGTGGCAGGCGTATGTTAGCAAGTCTGCTGTGATTATGACACGTTTTTGGCGCACGTTAGTGGCGCATGATAGCAGTCGGCGTATTTTAGCAAGGCATATTTTAGGAAACGACGCATTTTAGCAGGAAATTTATATTTTTGCCATTTTTATCTGTTTTGTCCCCGAATTGATTCCAAAGAGTCCTGTTATTTTATTTATCTACAAAATAACACAAAACACATCAAAATATTTACAAAACTCAAGAAACTATATAAAATATTAAGTAAAAGTGACTGTAAATATTGATATATTACCGCTTATCAATAAGCCTGAGAAGAGTTAAAGTGATATAGCATTCTCCAATAGGCCAACAACCAAGGACGTTGGATTGGTTTACACCACCATCTTTAATGAAGTTCCCATCATTAACTTGTTAGGGATATGCCCTATACCCAACTTGTGGATGGGCTATATGTACATGTATTTGTAATATTTTCATTAATTAATAAAATGGCAATCTTTATTATATGTGTCTTACATAAATTATATGAATCATCAAACACTATAATAAAGCCCTTGGAGTAATAAGATGATGGCTTCCACAACTTATGAGAATCATTACTCTCAAACATTCCTAGTCATAGTTTTGTGAATAATCTGGGCGGTCACAAAGCGGAGAGACTAGCATGATGATATGATCTGCCCTTAAGTGGGGTAGCCGATCTCATAGGCTACTAGCGGAGATTTGTCCTCTTGGTGTATCACATGGGTTACTCATGTCCATCGAACTGACCGCCGAAAGTTTTCACATGGAGTGTTTATCCCATGTGTCTGTGAGAAGTTTCATGTATCGATTGTATGACTAGTCCTTAGACTTGAGGTCTTACAATCTTATGTGTGGATCAAATGAATTTGACATTCTCCTTACCCGGTTCAAAAGATCCGATCATAAGGGTATGATTGGGTCATTTGTTGAAACACATGAAGTTTATAAAGATACAACAGAGAATCGCCACTCTCTCGGATAATATTTTCTTATAACAGTATTATTCCGGTTCGCAGGTTGATATGTGTGATCAGTTTTTGAGACTGTGGCCGCAGCGGAAGAATCATGTGAGATCCTTGTGTTAGCACGATTCATGACACTATCAACATCATACCTTTGACCATATGGGTAGATACTTTCCGTACCCTAGGTAAAAAGGTGGGGATACAGTGAGGCGATGGACCGTATCATATGTAAATCGCATACAGAATGGGTATATATCTTTCCTTCTCATTTGGGGCATTGGCATGTTGCTAGATGTCAACCTTGGTCATTGAAATCGAACGACAATCTAATCAGAGGATAATTTATGTTCGATTAAATTATCATGATTCATTTCATGTCCAACTTGAGGGGAACCCAAAAGGTCGCACATAACAAAGTCGAAATCAATGGTTAACAGTGCACAGTACAAATTTAACAGCATATATGATTGTTGTATGAATTGTTCATAAATGGTTCAATGTGTTTAATTATTGAACAGATCATTTATGAGGGTCCGTAATGGCATAAGGATTGGTGAATGACGATATGGGCACTTTGGGAATTGGAACAAATAAATAAATAAATAAAAATAAAAAATAAAAAGTGCAGATGGCGCTTCATTTTTTTTTATTTATTTGTTATTTGTTTTGAATTCCAATTCGGCCCAAACTCTTATTAGGGTTTTATAACCTCATTAAACCACTAAATTAAGATCCAATTGCTAAGATTAAATTATCATTTATCCCACATCATATTCTTAATTAATTTTGATGTCTTTGGAGCATCTGTATAAACCCAAAGAATTCTTTACAAATTTTTTACACCAAAACCTTTCATATCTTGGGTTTATATAAGTGAGCAACTCTAAAGTTTAAGATTAAGCCACTGATTTTGAGGATCCTTAAATCTAATTGACTAGAGGAATCTCAAGTTAAAAGTTTTGAGGTATTTGCCTAGGCTAACACCAAGGGCAAAATACCCGTGCACTCAAGGCGTAGTCTTGCCGTTGAGTTTTGGCTTTGGTGTGTGCACCTTTGGAGGCAACACACTTAGGTGGCTCTTTGGAACGTGGAAGGGCTTGCTGAGTTTGAGAAAAGCTTGTAGATTGGAGGGAGGACTGGAGGAGTCTTCGGTTCAAGTAAGTCTTTTTCTTTCTTTATTTTTAATTAGAGTTCTTATGATAGTTAGCATGTTTAAGTTTATGTTCTTTGCATGTTTATGAGTTTTTATTCTTAGAATATATAGTAACATGTCTAGGCTTGTAAAATAATCAAAACAAATGGGTCTTGGGCAAAGGGATAGCGGGATCATAATTTTTAATTTTCCGCAGCGCACTCGCGGCCGCTTCCCAACATAACTCACCAACTCGTTGATATCGAGAATAAGGAGACAGATGTTGATGGTAGTTTTTCACCCCGTGAAAGGTTCAAATACTGAGGAGGAGTGGAATAGATATTGTACTTAGCCAAAAATGGATAATAAAGGCCCAATGGCCCAGTGAGAGATGGAGACCAACAGACTGACCCAACCACATGATCCAGAGATTTTCTCCCAATGGTAGAACTTGTTGATGATGAAGTAAGTTGAAATATCGACCCAACCACATGAAGGGTGTTGATTTGGGGTTTTCTGAGAGTTTGTTGAAACTGATCTGATGAGGTCCATATATGTTAACCTGACCTGGTTGAGAGAGCTAAATGGTGCTTTGATAGTATCATCTACCTTGGTATGTTGACTCGAGGAATGAAGATGGGATCACATGCTGACCGGCGTAAACACACACGTTTAAACAAGCGCACGTATCATTCAAGTAGTATAAAAATATCGATCCCACGAGGACTTAATTCCTACTGTTGTTATTAATTATTGATACTATTTATTTACAGGTATCTAATTATAGGGAGAAGGGAATCGATTGCTTTTGGTTGGTTGAATATGGATTTACTAATTAAAATAAAAACGGACTTAAAAGAAAATACTAAGGAAAATAAAAGAAAATACTAGGGTCGTGACTCCATACAATATTATTATAAAGATGAATTGATTCTCTTATATATGTGTAATAAATCAGTTTGCTAACCTAGAACACGAAATTATGCAAAAGCCTCTGTCGATGGTCAGACGCAAATACCCAGTATAACCCAATTGAACCATATGTCTATGTCAACCAAATTACCTGGATTCATTAAGATCAAGTTCCAATTGTGGCTACCCCCGCCCGACAGGTATATGTTTATCCTGTAAGGAAATCTATTAAAGGGTTATCTATCCTCAAGGAAGATCGTGGGCTATTGAATTTAAGGCTAAAACCTAAAATCCCTATGTCTAGTTCATTTTAAGTTTACCACATCAATCTTATTGGTGATCAGACAACAAGAAGCATTAAGCTTAAGACTCAATAAACAAACTAAAGAATTACCAATAAAAAGAAAATCAATTATTAAGTGTGAATATTGTGTTTCATCACTTCCCTAGAATAAAATAAAATGTTGGGGTTAGAGGATCCACATTTAGTATTTCTTATCTAGGAATCTCACTTATTATAATATATAAATTATTTTATGTTCGGCTTTTTCAGGAATTAATAATGTTAAACATTTAAAACCATCCATATATGCGGTAATCCATTTAGTCCAACTACACCAGTCATATAGGCGGTAATTATCTGTCACATAAAGACCAGTCATATAGGCGGTAAAGTAATTTACATTTAGACCGACCATATAGGCGGTAATAAAGTCTGCCATTAATTAATCCGGTTAAATTATAATTTATAAATTATAATTAAGTGAGATTTACCTAGATAATTATATTAAAGGTTCTCCTTTTACCCCAGCGGAAATTTAACTACAAAACATAAAGTAAATAAATAAAAATCTGTAATAAATACTAAAAATAAAAATACATAATTTTAAATTTACACTGTAATTTACAAAACTAGATGCTTCCTATGAAATCAGGGAAAAAATCCAAAGGAAAGCACACCAAATGAAGTGCTGAAGAGCTCAATTTATAGGCATTTTTTGGATCTGGCGTCGCGACGCTACATGCCTTGGCGTCGCGACGCCACGACGCATTTTCAGTCAACGCGATTTTTGACCACGCGTATTGTCGGCTCAATCAAATGATGACACGTGGCATGCGGTGAGAGTGGTGCAATGAGAAGCTGACACATGGCTCTCGGTGAATGGCTGATATTTCAGTCCAATTAGAAGCTGACATGTGGCACGCGGTAGGATCGGTCCAATGAGAGCTTGACACGTGGCAGTATGTGATTCGCCAGTGATTCGGTCCAATGATAAGGCGACACGTGGCACGCGCTATGTTTGGTCTAATAGGATTGTGACATGTGGCACACGGCGCATTTTAGCTAATCTTCTGTGATGATGACACGTGGCCCAGCGCACGTTAGCAAGGTCGTCGCACGTTAGCAAGTCCAATTTCTCAGATTTAACATGTGTCCCACGGCGCACGTTAGCATGACCGGTGCACGTTAGGCGTCGCGACGCCGGAAAATTTACGAAAATGCCATTTTCATCCATTTCACTGTTTTGACCCCAAATTGCTTCCAGTGCTTTTCAAACTTTATTTATCTACAAAATAAAAATAAAAAACATCAAAATATTCACAAAACTCAAGAAACTATACAAAATTTTAGGTTAAAAGAGTGGGAAATAGTGATATAATTACCACTCATCACACCCCCAAACCTAACATTTTGCTAGTCCTCTAGCAAAACATAAAATAAAATAACATAAACATCTTAAGAATAAAATTTAACTAAGCCACTTTCGTAGGGATCACAGTTGTATTTAGCGTATGCAACAAGCCTTTAAACCCCTATGTGTCCCTAGTGGACGAGTTGTAGTCTCGTGAGGGTTTACAGCAATGATACCCACAAACATTTTACAAAAGTAAAAAGGTAGTGAAACTAATGCACACAAAAGCAAAAAGACAAGCGAAAAGATAATAAAGAAGTTAGTGACTAATCATGTGAAACTTCTACTCTAAGTTACTAATTGTTTTCTTTCTTTCTAAATTACTGAATAAGTAAATTCTCCTATTATATTTACCATTCTCCATATACACAGCCAACAAAATATTAATCAACTCATTTTTGCCTACAATAGTCACAAGTGCAGTTGATAAGAGAATAATATTTTTGTCCTAAAGTTTTATCAGAATTCACACTTTTTTGTAGCAATGGAATAATTTTTCTGCTTTTTCTGATTTTTTTCTTTGATTTTTGATTTTTTTTTATTTAGATACAATATCTTCCATCTATGTAACAAGTGTTGGGTCGGTGGCTCTCAAACCAGTTAGCTTTAGGGCACCAGGTGTTAAGACACCCTTACGGACTTAATTACTCAGACTTCAGATATATATATTTTTTGGAACATATTTGATCCATGTAGCGAGCTTTGGGCCAGTGACTCCCAAACCAGTTGGTTTTAGGGCACTGGGTGTTAAAACACCCTAACAGACTTAATAACTCGGATCTCAGATTTTTTTTTTTTACTCCATCACTTTTTGAGATGCTTCCTCCAATTAAACTAGAGCACTGAATATTACAAACTTTTCAATTTTAGCTCATGTCCGTATGTTACAATGCATGTTGATAAAACCTGCCAACTGAGCATATGAAGATCCATTTTAGTCAGTTTTATGGATAATTTACAAATTAAATAATTTAAAATGAAATAAACAAAAACTAACTTGTTCCGAAATAGGTTGAAATACGTATCAGGAGTAGAAACTCCTTACTCAACTATCTCTTACCAATTTCACATTTTTAGTCAAAATAAAAACATAAAAACGCAAAATATTTTTGTAATTTTTGAAAATTTTTCAAATTGTTTTTGTATTTTTCGAAAAATTTTGGACTAAAAATAAAAACAACACACAAACTAAAAACAAGATACTGATCAACTTATTCCCTCCCCCAAACCTAAATGAGACATTGTCCCCAATGTCTTAAACAGTAGAAGAAGAGTTTAGAAGATAATACCTGGTTAGCTGAAATTCTACAGGAAAAATTACCGATTAAGATCTATGTCCAATTTACGCTTCTTACCACGATCGCTATCTGACCAGCTCAACTTGGAAAGAATGGGGTCGATTTTTGGTTCAAAGGCTAAGATTTGGTCAATTAATTCTTCGGCCTTTGTTGCAGTCAGGAAAATATCATGTACTGATTTTGTGACGAACTCATGTCTTTTGGCTTCCGCAAGAAATACAAACAGGAAATCGAAAAAATGTTCAATGTTGAGTAATCTAATAGGCTTCTGATGAATGTTCAAGTGCGCCCATGTTGCCACTGTGAATATTTCTTCAAATGTTCTGAGCCCACCTGGTAAAGCAATAAACGCATCAGCAGTATTGACCATTTCAAGGAGTTGTTCAGACATCCCCGAGACAATACGTTCATCTCCATTTGTTTTTCCGATTATATGTTCGTCCGCAAAAGTTTTTGTAATAATTCCCAAAACATGACCGCCACCATCCTGAACAGATTTTGAAATGATTCTCATCAATCCAAGATTGCCACCGCCATATACTAGATGCATTTTTCGTTCTGCTGTGACTCTCCTCAATTAATTTGCAGCCTCAATGAATTCTGGTTTATTACCAGAATTGGATCCAAAGAAAACACAAATTCGCTTGACTCGCTGCTGTGAAGTTGCTTCCATTTTCTTTCTCTTATTTGGATGTATATCTGGATGTGTCGAAGAAAGAAATGTAGAGCTGAATTTATAGAACCTGAAAATGGGTGAGTAATAGTAGCACTAGTACCTGCCAAATGATAATTATTAGATGAGCGTTAAAATAAATCGTGAAAAGTCAAAAAGTATAGATCTTGTCGGCGAAAATAACAAAAAAAAAAAGCAAATCAAAGCAATTATTAAGGCAACGGAATTGTGTACGCAATACGCCACTAGCTTAGTATAAATTCATAAGGATGCGTCTCAAGAATTCATTCTTTACTCAGCCATCACAAATGAATTAGCTCTCTTCTTTCTGATTGCCAAATACCATTCATTCTGTCTTAAAATGCTCCGTTTGTGCTTTTCCCTACAAAAATACACACAAAATTAAAAACTCTATAACATGTATACACAAAATATAAAAATAGAAATTACAACAAAGTGCATGGGTTGCCTCCCTGCTAGCGCTAAATTTTTCGTCTTCAGCCAGACGTAACTGAAATCCATCTGTCAAGGAGGTTTCAGCGTCGTTTTGGATGTCCGATTAAAGACAATCCCGTGAGCGTTGCTTTTGAAGGGTCTCTTCCAACGGTAAGGTGATAAAAAGAATTTTGTCATATTTCGTGCTTGTGACACCTTTTTGATCTTTGTTGCTCCAGTGGTTCCTGAAAAGAAAGAAAGACAATCAGAAGGTCTCGTATGGTGCTTGACTTGGAATGGGAGTTCCATTTTATCAAGCTTCTGGGCGATATTTTTGATTTGTACTCCCCAAAACAGTGATGTTTCACCTGAATGCTCTGGATCTTCAATAAGGTCTGACAATTGCTCCTCCATTTGCTCTGTTTCTTGCTCCACCTTTTCTTCAGAGATGTATTTTAGGATTTCCTCGTTCAGTTCTTCATCTGTCATCTGTGAAATGCATGCTCCATAAGTGTCACCCTGAGGATGTAAAGAAATGTCATATTTTAGGTCTTCATCCTCTGATATGACTGGAATGGATGGTTTAGGAAGATCTTCTTCAAACATCGTTGCAAAGCATGCTCCAAGATCTTCATTTTGAGGATTGAAAGTTTGATCCTCCCTCGTTGGTGCAGTTGGTACAAAGAGCTCAGCTTCTTTATCATAATTAGAATCTGAATAGTAAAAGTCAAACAGAGACTTTGCTGGTTTGGGCTCCGGAACTGATACCTCTGGTTCTTGATACTGCTCAGCCTCCTCATCTGCTAAAGTGTCATCAGGAAATGCTTGGTACTTGAAGGCTTCATCAGTGTCATCTGAAAATGCTCATTGAGGTATGTAGCTCTGATTTTCTGTTAATTGTCTCGTCTGATCTGTCAATCTCTGAATGAATTCTGATTGTCTCTGAATACTTTCGAGTTGATTCTGGTATGTTTCAAGCATCGTATCCAACTCTTCGTCTCGTTTCTTGAACCAATCTTTGAGCATGTCAATCATCTGATCTTCTTCTGATGGTTCTGATTGTTGATGAAGATCGTAGGTAGATGGTGGATAAGATGGAAAATATGATGGTTCTTCGTACCTTGAATGATTCTGATAATTCTGCCACTCTGAAAAGTATATGCATTGATCGCTCGAGTGGTTACCATCACAAATTACACATCTCTCCATTTCGTTTTGATGAGCAAATGTAGTATTGCTTGATTCTGACTTACAGTGATAGTTGTTAGGCTGGACAACAGGCCTCAGAAAACCGGACTGTTGCTCCCAGATTTGGGGTGTATCTTCTAGTAAAGCTCGTGATTTCTCGATCTCCCAATAATGTTCCATTTTTCAATCACCTGAAAACAAAAGAAATAAATAAAAATTACAGATAAAAATAAAGAAAATTAGATACAAGTAATTTAGATAGCTTCAAAATTAATAAATCAATAAAAATAAGTCCCCGGCAATGGCGCCAAAAACTTGACCGGCGTAAAAACACACGTATAACGCAAGCGCACGTATCGTTCAAGTAGTATAAAAATATCGATCCCACGAGGACTTAATTCCTACTGTTGTTATTAATTATTGATACTATTTATTTACAAGTATCTAATTATAGGGAGAATGGAATTGATTGCTTTTGGTTGGTTGAATGTGGATTTACTAATTAAAATAAAAACAGACTTAAAAGAAAATACTAAGGAAAATAAAATAAAAGACTAGGGTCGTGACTACACACAATATTATTATAAAGACGAATTGATTCTTTTATATATGTGTAATAAATCAGTTTGCTAACATGGAACACGAAATTATGCAAAAGCCTATGTCGATGGTAAGACGCAAATACCTAGTATAACCCAATTGAACCATATGTCTATGTCAACCAAATTACCTGGATCATTAAGATCAAGTTCCAATTGTGGCTACCCCCGCCCGACAGGTATATGTCTATCTTGTAAGGAAATCTATTAAAGGGTTATCTATCCTCAAGAAAGATCGTGGGCTATTGAATCTAAGGCTGAAACCTAAAATCCCTATGTCTAGTTCATTTTAAGTTTACCACATCAATTTTATTGGTGATCAGACAACAAGAAGCATTAAGCTTAAGACTCAATAAACAAACTAAAGAATTACCCATAAAAAGAAAATCAATTATTAAGTATGAATATTGTGTTTCATCACTTCCCTAGAATAAAATAAAATGATGGGGTTAGAGGATCCATATTTAATATTTCTTATCTAGGAATCTCACTTATTATAATATATAAATTATTTTATGTTATGCTTTCTCAAGAATTAATAATGTTAAACATTTAAAACCAGCCATATAGGCGGTAATCCATTTAGTCCAACTACACCAGCCATATAGGCGGTAATTATCTGTCACATAAAGACCAGCCATATAGGTAGTAAAGTAATTTATATTTAGACCGACCATATAGGCGGTAATAAAGTCTGCCATTAATTAATCCGGTTAAATTATAATTTATAAATTATAATTAAGTGAGATTTACCTAGATAATTATATTAAAGGTTTCACCTTTTACCCCAGCGGAAATTTAACTACAAAACATAAAGTAAATAAATAAAAAGCTGTAATAAATACTAAAAATAAAAATACATAATTTTAAATATTACAATAATTTACAAAACTAGATGCTTCCTATGAAATCAGGGAAAAAATCCCAAGGAAAGCACACCAAATGAAGTGCTGAAGAGCTCAATTTATAGGCATTTTCTGGATCTGGCGTCGCGACGCCACGACGCATTTTCAGTCAACGCGGCTTTTGACCACGCGCATTGTCGGCTCAATCAAATGATGACACATGGCACGCTGTGAGAGTGGTGCAATGAGAAGCTGACACATAGCTCGCGGTGAATGGCTGATATTTCGGTCCAATTAGAAGCTGACATTTGGCACGCGGTAAGATCGGTCCAATGAGAGCTTGACACGTGGCAGCATTTGATTCGCCGGTGATTCGGTCCAATGATAAGGCGACACATGGCACGCACTATGTTTGGTCCAATAGGATTGTGACATGTGGCACACGGCGCATTTTAGCTGATCTTTTGTGATGATGACACGTGGCCCGGCGCACGTTAGCAAGTCCAATTTCTCAGATTCTGACACGTGTCCCTCGGCGCACGTTAGCATGACCGGTGCACGTTAGGCGTCGCGACGCCGGAAAAATTACAAAAATGCCCTTTTTCATCCATTTCATTGTTTTGACCCCAAATTGCTTCCATTGCTTTCCAAACTTTATTTTTCTGCAAAATAACAGTAAAACACATCAAAACGTTCACAAAACTCAAGAAACTATACAAAATATTAGGTTAAATGAGTAGGAAATAGTGATATAATTACCACTCATCACATGTCGACTTGTATTGGAGTCATGTGACGTATGCCTTAGGTGAGAAGATAAGCTTCTAAAATGCTAACGATGATTGTGGGAAAGCAACAGTTCTCATTAAGAGTAGCCCCTACCAGTCGCCATATGCCGGTGTAGTGGCAGGGAGGTAGCAGAGCGGAGCCGCCAGAGGATGCCATAAGCCGGTGGAGTAACAGTGAAATGGGTTAATCTGATTGGCCAATTTAAGGGTAGTTGAGGAGAGTTGTAACGACAATGATGGCAATGTGGCATATGATGGCCTCAAAGGCGGTGAAATAGTGAATTTGAAAGCCTATATAAAGAAGTTGAAGTCTCATATTCAAGGGTTGTCAAATTTTGCATCTCACAACTTGTAAAAATCTAAGAGCTTAGAACTAGTGATAGAGAGAGAAAGCTGGACAGTCACCCAATCCTTTGAGAGAATTATACCGGACTTGTGTAAGACCTGAGGTGTATTATCACTTTGCGAGTTCATTTCCTCGTTTGTAGCTCGGGTCGGTCTTGACCCCGAGTAATAATAAAATACACTCCCTTTCTCTCATGGATGTAAGTAGGAACCACTTTCCGCCGAACCACGCAAACAATGTTATTTATCTGTTTTCTTGCTAAGTTTGTTTTGATTCTCAACTAACCAACAAAATTTATTACTGATAAGATTTGTCGAGATATTAATTTCTCATATTACCTTTAGAACGAAAAACAGCCGTCAACAGAACTCATTACAGAAGATATATGTAATATATTTTTCCGAATTTTCTTGTGGTTGCTATACCCAACGGCCCAACTTCATTTTTTCACTTTTAATTTTTTTTTTTATTCTACCAAGGCTGTTATTGGTTACTTTTGTTCAATTTCAAGGACAGTTACAACGATGCAATGTATGATCAAATGTCCCTTTAATAATTCCTTTACAAGAACAAAAGCAAAATAAAAGGAGCACTCAATGTTGTTAAGCTTTTATATTTTACTATTATAAACATTTGAAAAAAAATTAAGGTACAAATGAGGGCTAAAACACCTTAGTTAACCCCATTTAAAAAAAAAAACAAAAACAAAAACACACACACACACTTAAAAATACCCAATTACTATATTCTCCATGTGATACTATTGATTCTAATAAGAAGCAACCAGAGATTGGTTACTATTCATTTGTTCCTCTAATTGTAATAATTTGGCAAGAACTCCAACCAATGGTGCGGTATTATATGTGCAGGCCTCAGTCTGCATATAGTTATCTCTTTGATCCAAGAAATTATCTTGCAAATCGGGTCCTCCAACCAAAGCTCCAACTATAACATTCGGGTTCGGGTCCACCCGGCTGTACCAGTTGTCATACCCTTGGGTGCACCCAATGAACCCTTTGTTCTCTCTGTATGACAAAATTGAGGCTCCTCTGTGGTGCACCCTTGTGGGATATTTGGTTCCATAACCCACCAAATAGCTCATGTTCATTGGATTAGACCCTAATATGTAATCAACTTGTGACTTAGCAACACTTAGTATCTCTTGATGATCAACAATTTCTCCATTGCAACTCAGCTTTTGATTCAAGTCTAGGAGCAAGTCAGAGTAAATGGTGAGCAGAAATACTGCTGTTGAAACATACTGCATGTTATTCCATTGCCTGATGTATAATAGGCCTCCTGGCGTCCGATCTACGTTGCCACCATTGTTCTTGTTAAGGCATGAACATATATAGTACTCCGCTTTTGATCGGTACTGTTCAAGTATTTGTCCATGCTGCTTATGTTGTTCTTCTGCAAGCAGCTGTAAATGAAAGGAAAAGTTTTAAGCTTCTTCTATGGTGTCTCTATCTATGGAAAGTGAAAAGGGAGAGATCAAGATGTGACAAATGAATTCATTATTGCCATCTTGTCATTGTTGTTGCCTCATTACTGAAATGGTGGACCTAGGAGCCTTGTTGCATGTGCAGCGCATGTGTATTTTATTAACTATTTCAGTCAAAAACAAAAAAAAACAAAAAAAAAAAAAAAATTTAAAAAAAAAATCTCACCAAATCATCACTACCATAAGAGGGAATTACTGCAGGAAATGAGCCAGCAAATGTGGGTCTTTATTGGCAAAAACAAGCTTGTGCCTTTGTGCCTCATCTAACAGACTAACACCAATAACCCATAAATGAAAGAATTGTATCCATACAATGAGTTATCCAATAGAACCTAAATTTAAACCAGACCCCACTTAACAAATCAATAAGTTGATCTGGTCTCAGCTATGTGCAGTTCCATCATGCATTATGAGATCTAAATACGGTGTTACTGGAGTACAGAATTACCTGGTTCTTCAACCAGTAGTTTTGAGACAAGTGGCACTAGGTTTTTCCTTTTCACACAAGACCACTTTGAAGCTCTGCCATGGGAAGCATCAGCTTCACATGGTTTTGTTCTCCTGGATAAGCCATTGAGCCTTTTTTATTCTGTAGCCACGGTTCCTTAACTAGGGTATACTCCATCTATTAATCAACTTTATTCTAAAAAGTGTGGCATTGTGATTTTTAAAGGGTAAATCCATATTATAGATTATTGAATCTAGTGCAAAAGTAAAATCCCCTAAAGATTTTAGAGAGTAATCACCAAACATGTCTCTAAATATAACAAAAGCAAATAGAAAAAGGCAAAAAGAAGTGGAGAAATTGGCACATCCATCAGTCTCAAGTTGAATTTGGAAAATAAATAAATAAATAAGTAAAAGTAAAAATGAGAAAAACTTTACCTTTGAAGCCATAACTTGAAGGCCAGCATACTTAACATCCCAGCTGAATTCTGTAATAGCCCAACCAATCCCACCAAAGCTATCAGCATTGTTGATAATGTAGTGCAAGTATTTCTCATTGTCGGTGGCCTTGTAAAGCCACATTGCTCCCCACAACAACTCATCCATGTACCCACTAACCGACGCATAGTAGCTCTTCACCACTTCCACACTCCCATCATATTTCCCTCTGAATTTATCACCAAATTCAAACAACTGCACAAACCCAGCCCAGATCAAATTTTGCATTACCAGAGGATTATTTTTTTTTTGGCTTTATAATGTCGCCATAAAGTTAGTTGTACCATTATAAGTGAACCTACTCACAAAGCAAAATGTAACAAATGTTGTATTATATCGTATAAGTTAGAAACTAATCCAATTATTGCAATAATGAAGAATAACCACAAAACATCTATCAACAACTCAAACAATTTTAAAAAGTACCTGTTGGGCATGGTGCAAGAGTAGGTGTGAGTAATGTGGGTTAGTTTTCTTGAACGCAATCGAGGTGGCCGCCATAGCGGCAGCCGTTTCTCCGGCAAGATCCGACCCGGGATTATTCTCATCAATCTTGTAAGCATGTCTAGATGTAGTCATGTCCTCCGGACGTTGCCAGCAGTAGTGATCAGTATCCCCATCACCGACCTTATCAAAAACAGAACAATATTAATAATGTTTTTGAATTAACCAAAACGCATTAATGCAATAATGGTCAGTATAATTATAATACCTCAGCCCATAACACATTTGGGCTAGTGTGTGCCTTAATGAAGTAATCAGTACCCCATTTGATTGCCTCTAAAGCATGCTCTAATTCCCCTGCAGCAGCGATCTGTTCACGAAATTCAATGACTCCCCATGAAAGCATTGTCACTGTGAAAGCCATTGGGAGGCCAAATTTTACATGGTCACCAGCATCATAATACCCTCCAACCAAATCAACCTACGCATGAAAAAAATAAATAAAGACAACATTTTACAAAAACTAAATATTGTGAGTTAAATTACTAACGCCTTGCTCTAAGCCGTCGGTGAGGCCGGAGTGATCCCGCCAAGTGACACGTTGGTTGTAGGGTAACCGGCCGGAACGTTGAGCTTCGAAGTAAAGGAGGCTTTTTGTTAAAGCGTCAGCGTAATCCAAAGTTGCTGCTGCTGCTGCTGCAGAGACATGGCTAGTAATAATGAAAATGGTGATTAAGATTACTAAGCAATGTTGTTGTATTGCAAAAGCAAATCTTGGGATTTTATTTTTGTTGATTTGGGGTCCCTTCATCTCCAAAAGAGCTTAGCTTTGCTTTGCTTTGCTTTGCCTTTTAGGAGTGAAGGGGAGGGGGATGAAGTGAGAGTTTGAAAATCAAAAATGAATTGTCGACTGTTGAATGTTGATGACTCAGTCGTCTAAATGGTATCCTGTGCATGTGACTATCACGTGAGAACTTGAAATTCTCCTCTTCTTTTTCTTCTCTAATAAGCGTGATTTCTGCAACACTTTACTGCTTTTGTTGTGCCGTATATCTGTCGAAAATAGACATCGCAATCCGTCGAGACCGTAGGCATTTGTTAATCTCAATCTCGTCCGGTTTCCGTCCACGTTTTATATTGTCTATAAAGTCAATATTTAGTTAATAGACATAAGATTTTTTTCTTTATCTATCCTTATAGTGCACATTAAGTTCACACAAACTTAACCATGTATGTGTATATATATATTCTCTCAGATTCACATCTTACAATACACATAAAATTTATATGAAGCTAAAAGATTAAAAAAAAAAAAAAAAACAATACATATAAAATTTATATGAAGCTAAAAGATAAAAAAACAATAAATATAAAATTTATATGAAGCTAAAAGACAAAAAAAAAAAATTGTCTTTATATGTCTTATAATCCACAAAGTCTACATAAAACTGTCATGAGCCTAACTCTCTATATATAAGGAAATTTTCTAAATAAAAATAAATATTTATAGGGTATCTCATTAGAATACATGTCTCTTAATATGTGTCATTTGACAAAGACACTAATTGAATGAATATGTCCTTAAAGTGAAAGAGTATATTGGAGGGTAATAATCTTTTAAAATATTGCAACCTTAAATTAAATGTACATTTACAAATACAACTCTTCATGTTTATAAGTAGGCTCCATTTGGTTCATTTTCAGTCGTTCAATTGTCATCTTACCCTTAGGCATAATTAGTGAGTGTAAGGTCCGCATAAAAGAGAGAAATTCTCACTATTCCTAGTTCCTGTTCTTGAAGAAATTGTTAGTGTCATACACATGCCACAAGATCTTTAAGCAATGATTTGTGTGTGAATATAACAAGTAAGTTGCGGAAATACTTACATTGATCGGTTGAGAATTTTCAAAAATTCTTTGAAATGATGAAGCTCAAAGCTTTAAGATGAGTTCCAACCTCTTGGGCGAGATTCCCTATCACCTTAATAGACTCCCAAAGTGCTAGCTTTAACAAATTGTGAAGCAAAATTTTTCTCCAAGAAAAAAAAGGCTCACGGTTTTCGAGAGAAAATGATAGAAGATGAATAGTGTTTTTGTTTTCCAAAAACTTGATACAAAAGTTGGTGGTTGTGTTGGTTAAATGCAGCATTTAATTTTGCCAACTACTCACGTCAATGAGTGACATGTGATGTAAGTTAATGAGTCCCACCCAATCACAGATTAATTTTCTCTCTCATAATTAATCCCAGATTAATTCTATTCGAGTCAAATGTCATTGGTGAATCTTTAGGAAGCGACCCAAGAGATTACTAGATATGTTGGCAGTAAATACGCTCATCGGACTATCCGAACATGTGAGTACCCCGTACCACGTTCTCACCGATTTACAAGACATGGTTGGCTTCTAGCAAAGCACCGCGCCTACCCAATTCTCCAGAAATATTCAACGAGGGATATATAATCTGTATCAGGCGCAGTATATAAAGTATTGCGTAATACGATCCAGTATCGGATGTCACATGTTAGGCATAGGGCTGGCGTTGTGTCTGCCCCGTACGAAGCATATATCGGATCTCGCGTAACTAGTCTTTGTAATCGGATAATCATGACCTAGTCATACTATCCCAATAGCTAGACCCGGCCAAAGTTCCGGTTCCAATCTGTTCCGGTTCCGGTTCCAGAACCGAACCGGAACCTAACCGGTTCGGTTAGGGTTCTCACCTTGACCGAACTGGTTGGAACCGTACGGTTTCGGTTGGAACCGAAAGTAAAAAAAAAAAAAATTTATTTACTTGGAACCGTAAGGTTCCACAAGTAAATCTCAATTATTATTATTAATAATAATGAGGTTTAAAATTGCAACCTTGAGCACAATAGTCAATTTTTAAGGAGGTTTAAAAATCTCCTATTTATAACCAACTCTTGGTTACTGACTTCTTTATATAAGTGATGTGGGACACAATAGCCAAGTAACAAATATCTCACATCGCTTATATGAAGAAAATACTAGCAAAGAGTTGGCTATAAAAAAGATTATATGTTAAAAGAATTTTATAAAAAAATAATTCTATAAAAATAATGTGATAGTTTGAAAAAACATTACGATTATAGAATTTTTTTTCTATTTTTTAAAATTTATTATTAAAAAAAAAACAAAAGGGAACCGTAACCGACCGGTTCGATTCCGGTTCGGTTTACGGTTCCGGTTCCACTTAAGTGTGGAACCGGAACCGAACCGAAATTAATCGGTTCGGTTCCGGTTCCACACTTGTGGAACCAGGAACCGGCCGGTTCAGTTCGGTTCCGAACCAGAACCGAACCGCCGGCCGGGTCTACCAATAGCTGCAGCATTTAAGAGTACTAGTATTGTATCATGTGTGACCATCATCTCAATATGACTGAAGTGATACTCTCATCTTGACATCACACTCAATATACTACGATTCTCTGCAAACCCAGCAGAGGCGTGCACAGAACCTGTTAAAGCTCCGGACGACCAATACCAAAGTAAACTGATTGTCGCAAGTATATTAGCGATGCAAGTCTCAGGGATGCAAGTCTCAAGTTAAAGATCACATACACCTACCCTGATTCGGATTCCCATAGACACATAGTCATAATACCAATGAGACTCCGAGGGGTCTATCCAGAGCGAAGCTGTTCCTGGTCCAACGACTAACATAACCTTTTATCACACTTGCATAATTATCCAATACCTAAATATATGAGAACTATGTCGTTAAGCTTCCATAACGTGCACAAGTGTAATACTAGTCTATTCCGCATTATCGATGTCCAGTCTCGATAATACTACAACTATGGATATTTAATGATTAAACCGTTCGTGGATTAATATTGTCTCATATCTTATTAATCTAATTTAACCATATGAACTTTTATCATTAATAATCCAAGTAATCCAATTACATAATGATAAAATAGCAATTTCCTTTTGTCACATAGTTAATTTGTACAAAAACACAGTGTCTTTTATAAATTGTGATATTATGGGTCATAATTGTCCAACAATCTCCCACTTGGCTCATAGCCAATCACTCAAGTATCTAACACATTAACTATGTACATGTCGCTCAAACTTTTACTGAGAAATAGCTTTCGTCAGCGGATCTGTAATGTTGTCATCTGATGCGATCTTCTCGATCTTCACATCGCCACGATGTATGATCTCACGAATCAGATGGAAACATCGAAGTACATACTTGGACCGTTGATGAGACCGTGGTTCCTTAGCCTGTGCTATAGCCCCGTTATTGTCACAATACAAAGGTACGGGCTCAGCTGCTAACGGAACTACTCCTAATCCAATTAGGAATTTACGGATTCAAACTGCTTCTTTTGCTGCCTCAGCTGCAACAATATATTCCACTTCTGTTGTTGAATCGGCAACAGTATTTTGCTTGGAAGATTTCCAGCTCACTGTTACGTTGTTCAAACAAAATATGTACCCCGATTGTGAATTATAGTCGTCTTTATCGGTTTGGAAACTTGCATCGGCGAACCCAGTCACCTCAAGTATGAGACATCAGGTCGCATACATATCATGGCGTACATGATTGATCCAACTGCGGAAGCATACGGGATCTGAATCATTACATCTCTCTCATATTGAGTTTTAGGACAAATATCATTAGATAAAGAGACGCCATGTGACACCGGAAAAACTTACTGCTAAAGTATTTTCCATTACGGTCTTACCGTGGCGGAATAATGCTATAGCCGATCTGTTTATGTATTTCGTGTCGAAACTTTAAAGTTTCTGATTTGTGTTCTTCAAAAGAAACACATAACCATAACGTGATGCCACATCTGTTAAGGTCATGAAATATTCATGTTTACATCTAGCCTACCTAGATATGGGTCCACTTACTTCACCATGAATAGGGCTAACAGATCGGTGGCACTATCACTATTACCAAACAAATAGTATTTTAGGTACTTTACCTAATAAACTAGATTCGCAGACCTTATTTGAATAGTCAAATCAGTCCTAGTACCCACTCTTCAAAATTGTGGATATACGAGTCTAATTAAATTGTGTCCTAGACAACAATGCCACAAATAAGTCTCTATTGATCAAATCAATTTGAGCTATTTATTTGTCAATTTATATGTTTGAGATTTTTATTTATATTCAAAATATAAATTATGTTATTTATATCTAATATATTTATCTCAATATCATCTTTATATAATAAAACACTCAGTGTTCTATAATATAAAGGTTTTATCCGCAACGGATTAAACACTGATAAAGAGATAATGTCTCTAGTCAAACTAGTTACATTATAACAGTTCCTAATTCAAGTACTTACCCTAAGGGTAGTTCCTAAACTTAGGTATCTACGGTCGAAACAGCGACTTTCGTCCCGTTTCCGATTCGTAGAGTAATCTCAGCTTGAAGTCAGTATCCTGCTCAAAGCAGATTCTGAATATCAATACATATATTTTATGTACCACACTAAGTATTTAAAATCTAATTTCAATACTAGCTGTGAACATAACTAAGACAAACATTTTTAAATTTAGAGCCTCGCCCTTTTCTTTAATTCCTTCGTGTCTTCCATATCCAAATGGTAGTCACTTTGGGATATGTCAATTATCCTTTTTAATATTTTAGGAACCTTAGGCCAAGCCTTGGGTTTTTAGAATATTGAAAGGAATGTGCACCTCGTGCTACATGCCCAATTGCAAACTTTGACTTTACATGAATAGCCAATTAATTCTCCAAGAATTATAAATTGCAATTTTAATACTTCTTAAATCCAAAATTAGATTTATGACAAGTCTATTAAATTAAGCATTAAAGTCATTATCACAAAAATCTTCCAAAGATTTTATGCACTACTTATCTTGCTTAATTTCGGGCTAAAGGTATAATGAGTTATTTTATCAAATAAAATAACTTATTATTTATTCCCAATTTGAAAATTAAATTATTTAAAATATTTTAATCCTAGATTATATTTTAAATATCCAACTTTTCAATTTTATCTTGATTACAATAGTCCAACTATTTAATCAACGATTAGTGGTACTTTATATATTATAATGATTATAATAGTCCAACTATATAATCAAATATAATCCAAATTAATTAACCTCAATTACATTGATTAGTATAATCCAATTATAAAATCAACTGTAAACTGAAATTAATTAATTCAAATATATTGATTAATATAATCCAATTTATATAATCAAGTATAATACAGTCCAACTGTTTAATCAAAACAACAATTTAAATATTAGTCTAACTAACATTTAATCTAATGACGAAATAATTTAAATGAGCGCATATGGCGAGTAATTGAACGAGTATTGCAAATTCAATTCTTGCCTCCCACTATTTTTCGTCGAGCCTCTAACCCTCTGTCGAGTACTCGGGAAACCGTGTTTCCTAGTGGGCTAGGATCCTGTTAAATATCACACAATCTTGACTTTGGCCAACAAATGTATGATAATTAACTAGGTAGATCTCTAAGATCAATTTGATCTTATCCAACTCCTAGATCCAGTAGGTGGACATCCAGGTCCCAAACATATATCTTATATATGCCTATACATCGAATGTATACCCTAACCTTTTCCTCTGAATCAACTAGGCCTTGGCTTTGGCACAACAAACCTAGTGATCCCAGTCAAGCGCGGACCCATTGACATGGAAGCTTCGTAATCAATGTCAATGGACAAGAAGTGGTCTTGACTTTGGCCAACAAACCACAACTTGGACACGACACCGATATGGAACAAAGCCTCGTGATTAAAACACATCTTTGATGGACAAGGGCTTGACTTTGGCCAACAACCCCTGCCAATCTCGGATATTGAGTAAGAATCACTCAATGGAAGGAAAAAATGCATGATATTTAACGAGGGTTTTTCGCGTGCAAATTGGCTACCAATTAAATATCTTTGTTAAGGTCTCATCATCATACACCCTTAAGCATGCATTCTAAACACAAAATAAAGCGAGTATGAAATAAAATAATAATGATATGCGGATGGATATTTTACATTGATCCTAGATCAAATCTCTCAATCTCTCACTCTCTCTCCCTAGCACTTGTATTACTTCTACCCGTACACTACACTTCTAAAGAAACCTCTTTTACATGGAGGGGAATAGGTGAGAAGAGAATACAAAGAAATAGGAGATAAGGCTGGACACGCAGGTCCAATTTAATAAATCAAATTATTACAATTTCCAAAATCGCCCAACCCGACTAATATCCATCCGATATACATTATTCAAACATCACAACCATGTATTCATACAAGCATGTTATCAATAAATCAATCAAATTAATTAATCTTTAATATTAGTGATCATCCAATGTTCAAACAAAGATTTGATTTTTGTTCGAGTCAAACTCGTTTTGCGAACACGTACTCAAAGTACAATTTCTACGAATTAAATTAAATTACATAATTAAATCCAATTTAATACGTATTTAATTCTAATTCATTATTTAATTCCAAATTAAATATTACACCTTTATTAACGAACCTTTACGACTTAAATTCCAAATTTAATCGCAACGGGTCTCAAAGCCCGACTAACATCTAATGTTTTATTTAATTAAAGTCCAATGGGCTTTTAATTAATTTCTATAGGCGTGGACTTTTGGTCAACTCGGGTCAAACCGAACAACCAAAATCCAATCCGGGAGTTACCCCAAAAGCCTTTAAATTAATTTTGGCCCATTAGGCCCAATTAAATAATTAAGGTCCATTAAGTCATAATTGGACCTTTTGGATTCGGTTTTGGGCCTAATTGGATCCAACCAATTTTGCCTAAACCCAACTTTGTTACAACAAAGCCCAAAAGCCCAATTACAACCTAACAAGCCCAATTTCCAAAATCAAGCCCAAATTAATTAACTTATAAAATTCCAAATTTCACAATTAATCAACCTAAGTGTATTACATAATCAATTACCCAATTAACATTTCTAAAACATCAATTAGCCTAATTAATCATGCACTTTAACAACCAAATAGTGTCCAACACAATTCAATTAAAATCAAACCCAATTAACATGCTATCAAGTCTCGGCAATTAGGGGTTTTTCAATTCGATTCGGTTTCAATCCAATTGAGTCCACAATCTTAATTTCCCAAATCAATTCAATTCATCCAATGAATTAAAACAAAAAATCACAATGAATTTCATGTTCATTTAAGATTCGGCCAAGCCACTTTAAAAGGGAAAAATGTTCCAAATCAAAATTCAATCCAATTGAACTTCAAAACAACATTAACCAATGTTTTAAGTCATCCAATGATCAAACAAAACAAAATTACCAAGACATTAGGGTTATGCAATTTTCGGCCAAGCCTTCAATTTGGGGAAAATTGAATCCAATCCAATTTCATGAAATTGATCACACACAATCTCAATTAAACATGTTCTAAGCATACTTAAACATCCAATTCAATTAAAACATGCTCAAACATATTTTACCCAATTTCAAGTTTCATGTTCAACCTAAAGAATTGGGGAAAATTGATCTAATCCAATTTTCTTGAAATTGATCATGCACAACTTCAATTCAACCTCATTCAAGCATACTTCATCAAACAATTCAACCAAATCATGCCTAAATCGAGTTTGCCCAAATTAAAGTCTTGACCAACATTAAGCAAATTGGGGAAAATCAATCCAATCAATTTTTTTTTGCCAAATTGATTACATATAACTCAAATTAGATCATATACAAACATTCTTACACAATCAATTTGTCAGAATCAAGCTAAAATCAAAAAGCCCCAAATTTGCTCAAGAACACTAATTCGGTTTTCATGCATCAAAAGCTCAAGATACCATTGAAAGTGTTCAAATCAAAGTCCCAAGGATCACAAATCATGCATAAAAAACCACATATGAACACATCAAAGGAGGTTCGGAATATACTCACATTGAATTTCGGTTTTGATGAATGAAGAACAAGGTGCGATTTTGTCCCCTCCAAGCTCACGGCAGTGGCTCCTCCTTGCAGTGGGCTGTGCGATTTTAGTCCTCTTTGAACCTCCAAGAATCGGCCATGCATGAACTCCATTGAAGCTCCAAGCTTTGAGATTCCATGCTCACAAACTCACTTCCCTATCACCTTTGTATCACTCAAGGTGTGCTAGCACTTGTTCATCTTCCATTTTGCTTCTCAAATTTTCGGTGAAACCAGAAAAATAAGAGAGGAAATCGCACCATGCGTGAAGGAGATAAAGAAGAAAAAGAGAGGGAGATGAGAGAAACCGTGTACTGTTGCATGTGAGAGAGAGAAAAAGATTTTTAATATATATCTTTTTTATTTCATTTACCAAGTAAAATAAATAAAACATATATATCTTATCTTTTAATTCAAAAGTCAAAAGTTAAAAACAATAAAGCTTTTTCATCATTTCAACTTTTAACTTTAAGTCACATCACATCTATTCACTTTAATAAAGTGACATATTGTCAAGTCACATCACTCAAAGTGACAATTAATTTGACGATTGACGCGACTAGTGATTTGACGCTTGATGTGACTCGCGTGCCGCTCTCGAATTCGAAATGCGAATGCGCTCGCAATCACTCTCGGGCTCGGGTTCGCTAATTCCAAATTAATGAATTTTCCGTCGCGTCGTAATTAAGTGATTACGCCTAGCGAATTCACTATTCACGTCGCTAACGAATTAATTCTAAATTAATTCGTTCGCCCGAATTAAAATCTAATTTTAATTCCGCGTCAAAATCCAATTTCGATTAATATATCAAATATATTAATTTTATCGATTAATTCCAAATTAATCGTTCTCTCTCTTTAACGATATTTTATCCGAGATAAAATATCTCCGTAATTAATCCCAGATTAATTTTCTCTCTCATCGAATTAATCCCAGATTAATTCTATCTCTCTATTCTAATTAATCCCAGATTAATCAAAGTGCGAGTAATACGTCATCAGTGAATCTTCAGGAACCGACCCATGAGATCTCCGGATATGTTGGCAGTAAATACGATCGTCGGACTGTCCGAACACGTAAGTACCTCGTACTACGTTTATATCGATTTACAAGACAAGGTTAGCCTCTAGCAAAACGCCATGCCTACCCAATTCTCCAGAAATATTCTTACAGGAATATATAGATCTGTATCAAGCGTAGTATACCGTAGTATTGTGTATATCGGCCCAGTATCGGATAATCACGTGCTAGGGCTGGGGCTGGATAAGTGTCTGCCCCGTCCGAAGCACATGTCGGATGTCTGGTAACATAGTCTCTATAATCGGATATACATGACCTGGTCACAATATCCCGATTGGTTGCGCAACACTCAAGAGCACTAGTACCATATCATGCGTGACATCAACTCCAATATGACTGAAGTGACACTTCCGTCTCGACATCACACCCAATACACCTACGACTCTCTGATAAACCCAGAAGCGGTGTACACAGAACCGGTTAAAGCCTGTACCACCAAGACCAAAGTCTACCGATTATCGCAAGTATTAGCGATGCAAGTCTCAGGTTAAGACTATACACACCTACCTCGATTTCGGCCTCCCATAGACACATAGTCATAATACCAATGGGATTCCGAGGGATCTATCCAGAGCGAAGCTGTTTCCCGTACCATCGGTGAAAACAACCTCCTATCGCACTTGCATAAGTATCCAATACTTATATATATGAGAACTATGCCGTCGTGCCCTCACAATGCGCACAAGTGCAATACTAGCCTATTCCGCATTATCGATGTCCAGTCTCGATAATACTTCGGCTAGGGATATTTAATGATTAATCCTTCGGGGATTGATACTGTCTCATATCATCTCAATCCAGGAACTAATCATATGGACCTCTCTTCATTTATACATCTATGGTGATCTAATCACAAATGATGAGAGTGCAATTTCCTTGTCACATAGTTAATTTGTACAACAACACCGTGATCTGTACAAATAGTGACGCTATGGGTCATATTATCCAACACTTTCTTGCTTGGCCGTGGGGTTGGTGTCTTCTAGGGTTTATGGCTTATGATTTGCGTGTAAGATGAGAGGTTCTTGATGTCTTGGGCGTGTGTTAGAGAGAGTGGACTGTTAGGGTTTATATTTTTTTTGTTATTGGTTTGCCGTGGAGATTGAAGTAGTTGGGAGAAGAGGATGGCTTTGGGTGGTGGTTGTTTATATAGAGAATGGCTAGGGCTTCACCTTGTCTCACAAGGAAGGGATTTGATTTTGTGTTGAGCAAGGAAAGTCAAAGATTGAGGGGGGGACAATTTTGGTGAATTAGGAAGGTTGAATATTTGATTTGTTTAGATTAGGAATACAATATATTTAATTTGTTATGATTGATTTTAATTAGGCATTTAATTTGTTATTAGGTGAGTAAATATTTTAAATTGGTGAGTGATTTATTAAATTAGGAAGTGATTTATTTTAATTTTGGTATTAGATTTTAATTAAATATTTGTTTAATTTAATTAAGATTTAATTTTAAATTAATTTGTTTTAATTTAATTTAAATTGGAATTTAATTTGTGTTGGATTTTAATTTTTATTTTAAATTAGTTAACTTTAATTTAATTTAATTTAATTTAATTTGTGACATGTATTTTAAAGGTTTTAATTATTTAATTAATTTAATTACATTATCTAATTAATATTTAAATTAATATTTGATTTAATTGGGTGTAATTTAGGGTGATGAGCGTGTGGGCCTAGTCATGGTGGGCTAGGTTTGTGTGGGGCCATATGTGTGCGGGCTAGATGGGTTTGGGCTAAGGGTGCTTTAAAATGGAGGTCCAACGAGCGATCTTGGAGCTAAACATGCGGATAAAATTTAACGAAATGCCGATTCCCTTCCGACAACCGTTTCCAGCAACTTACTCGACTAAAAAGGTAGTGCCTCCAACTGAGACTCATCATCGGGTTTCACATGCAAAAATGCAATGCCTACAGCAACGAACATACAACTTCATTGGCATATTGTATTCATGGAAACACAAGCATATACCAACCACGCAAGCACACATAAAAGCGAATCAAATAATGGCGAACATATGATTTCATAGACATATCATACTTATACGTGCGGAAGCATAAACAAATAGCCATTACATGTCCATGCGTAAATAAAAGAGTCAACTAAGTACATAATGCAAAAAGACAATCAAGGATGCAATTAGGCATTAAAGTAGGCATGCCATGACGTGGTGCAAAATAAGATAACTAATATGGACACAAACACACATGTGAGCACTTTTCCAAGGGGTACGTGAAATTGTATCCCAAGTACAGACCGCACTACCGTCCATTCAGAATCGGCTACGGAATTTATATCTGGGTTTCCATCCGATATACCACAAGAAATAATACTCAAATGCTATCATAACATGCTAAGCCAAGACTAAGGTAAATGATGCAACCAATGGAATAAATTTGCTTTTCATTATGATGCGTACAAAGATAAAGATGACTATATGGGATTTCATAATACATGCGTGAATAGAGCAATGATGTGCTAAAAGATAATTTCATGGCAAGAATCGCGGCAAAACATCGTGGTAAAGGATTTTAACCCCTCGACATAGAGGACCTTTAATCCCACTTATTAAGCCAATGCGTACATAATACAATGCATATATAAAGTAAAGAAAATGATATCGGGCTTCGCGTATCCGATTGAACACATCTCACACTCAATCGAATACACCTTATTCGGCGCGGCAAAGCATCATGGCAAAGGATTTTACCTCTTCAATTAGAGGACCTTTCATCGCACTTACTAAGCCCATGCGCAATAATAATGCATTGCATATATATGAAACAAAAGTAAATACAAAGATATTCGGCGGGGTGAAGCATCATGGTAAAAGATTTTAACCTCTTCAATTAGAGGACCTTTCATCGTACTTACTAACCCCATGCGCAATTAATGCAATGTATATATATGAAACAAAAGTAAATATAAAGATATCCGGCGCGGTGAAGCATCGTGGTAAAGGATTTTAACCTCTTCAATTATAGGACCTTTCATCGCACTTACTAAGCCTATGCATAATTAACAAAATGCATATATATAAACAAAATTAAATACAAAGATATCTGGCGCGGCGAAGCATCGTGGTAAATGATTTTAACCTCTTTAATTATAGGACCTTTCATCGCACTTACTAAGCCCATGCGCAATTAACAAAATGCATATATATAAAACAAAAGTGAATACAAAGATACCCGGCGCGGCGAAGCATCGTGTTAAATGATTTTAACCTCTTCAATTAGAGGATCTTTCATCGCACTTACTAAGCCCATGAGCAATTAACTCATTGTATATATATAAACAAAAGTAAATACAAAGATATCTGGCGCGACGAAGCATCGTGGTAAAGGATTTTAACCTCTTCAATTAGAGGACCTTTCATCGCACTTACTAAGCCCATGCGCAATTAACACAATGCATATATATAAACAAAAGTAAATACAAAGATATCGGATTTCGTATACCCAATTAAACATATCTCACATCCAATCGGATATACATCATCCGGCGCGGCGAAGCATCGTGGTAAAGGATTTTAACCTCTTCAATTAAAGGACCTTTCATCGCACTTACTAAGCCCATGCGCTTTTCTCATCATTACATGAATAAATAACATGCAGAAATTTAAATGACGGAATAATTAAACAACTCAAAATAACAAAATTGGTGCCGTTTACTCGAGTGGTACGTGGAGTTGTTTCCCAAGTATAGACCGCACTACCGTCCATTCGGAATCGGCTAGGGAATTTACGTCTGGGTTTCCATCCTATATACCACAAGAGGCGACACACTTTCCATCCATCCAATACCCACAACACACATCATATTCATAATACATGTATATTTATCTACTCAAGGGCCACAACATGCATTTTATCATAATAATCATGCGAACAAAACTCAATAAATAATAAAAATAAAACATAAAATGAATGTGGAAAATACCCTCAGGTCTAACCTTTTTTGCCGACTTTCGGACTTGCGTTTCACGGAGATCGGAAGGGTAAAGCTCCTCAACTTCTTCGGTTCACTGGTTTAGCATCTTAGCTCACTGTTTTGCTGTTTTGCTTGCTGTTTGGCCTCCGGTTTGCTGCTGTTTTCTCTATATTTTCTGCTCACTGTTCAGGTCAATGTTTTGTCGTTTCAACGACCTGTTTTGGGTGTTTTTTTAAAGGTTTTAAGTGTAGTTTTTTGTGATTATTTTAAGGATTATAAGTGCAGTTTTTTATGTTACTGTTTTAGGGATTTTAGGGACTGTTTTAAGAGGATTTTGCTGTTGTTTTTCGGGGAAAGGGGCTGTTGTTCAGGCGTTCTTTAGCTGCTGTTTGGGGTTGTTTGGGCTGCTGTTTGGGGCATTTTATGGCTTCTGTTTGGGGTATATTTTTGGTGATGGAGGGCTGCTGTATGTGGGAGATTCTCGGTGATGTGTGGGGGTTTAGGGGCTGTGATATTTTCGGTTATGGAGTGAGGAGATGAAGAGAATTGTTTGTGTTGCTACTTGTTACTATTGCCATGAACTGTAAGAGGTTGGAGAGAGTTGGGCGTGAATTGAGAGGAGGGGAGAGGCTTGGTTTGGCTTTGTTTATATAGAGGACGGCTAGGGCTTCTCCTTGTCTCACAAGGAAGGGATTTTGGCATTAAAGAGAGGATTTGATTTGGTGTTGGATAAGGAAATCAATGGATTGAGGGGGCAAATTTTGGGGAATTAGGAAGGTTGAATATTTGATATGCTTGGTTTAGGAATACAATATTTTAATTGGTTAGGATTGATTTTAATTAGGCATAACATCTCTTTAATTTAGTATATAATATTTTGGATTAGGAAGTTACAATATTTAATTTGGTATAATTATATTTTATGTTTTATTTAATTTGGTATATTAATTAATTAATATTTTATTTAGTTAATGTTTAATTTAATTAATATTTGATTTAATTTGGGTGTAATTTAAGGGCCTTGGGCGTGTGGGCCTCTCTTGGTGGGCTAGGTGTTGTGTTGGTTTGGTGAGTGGGCTTAGGTGGGTGGCAAGGGTTTTGGGCCAAGGTTAAAAGGTTTGCGGGTTTTTTTGGGCCAAAGGTGCTCTAAACGGAGGTCTAACAAGTGAGCTTGACACTAAACAAGTGAATAAGGATCTAACGAAATACCGATTCCCTTCCGACGACCGTTTCCCGCAGTATCCTTAACTAAAAAGGTAGTGCCTCCAACTGAGACTCATCATCGGGTTTCACATGCAAAAATGCAATGCCTACAGTCGCCCCCTTTTGATGGGACTTGTGCAGTGTGTGACTTTGAACAATCCTATCAAAGTTATGCAATGCATTTTCACTTACCTGGCTCATCTGCTGCCTCGAGCTGAGTTGGTGCTGCAGTGTACCTCGATCTTGGGACGCATCCCAATAACTACAACCGACAATGGGGGAACCTCGACCCTGGGATGCATCCCGATACCGCTGGAAATGAGGGCCTTGCCCTAGAACAAATGATGTAGTGGGCCATCGACCCTGGGACGCATCCCGGAACTACAACTGATGATGTAGTGGGCCCTCGACCCTGGGACGCATCCCGGAACTGCAACTGTCAACAGGGGTACCTCGAACATGGGACGCATCCAAAAACTGCTGACGATGTGGGCCTCGCCCTCTAGCTGATATGGGCCTCGCCCTCAAGCTGACATGGGCCTCGCCCCCAGCTGATATTGGCCTCGCCCTCAAGCTGGTATGGGCCTCGCCCCCAAGCTGACATGGGCCTCGCCCCCAAGCTGATATGGGCCTCGCCCCTGAGACTTATCCCCAAAAACTGTTGATGTGGGCCTCGCCCCCTGGGACTCATCCCTAAGACTGAAACTGAACTGACGCTGCTTGGCTCATTTCAGCAGTTTTTTCCTTTCTTCGAACCTGCGAACACAAAACAAAAACAAACACGAAGAGAATGCAATGTTACATGTATGCATGAATGATTTTCTTATTCCGTTGGGTTAAGTCTTCTGCCAATTCCTGTGGTGACTGCTCGGTCTTCTCTCCCTCAGGCAAAGTACTGCTTCAGTCTGTCTACGTTGATCGGCTCGGTGAACTCGTTCCCTTCCAAGTCTGATAGCTTCACTGCTCCATTTCCCATTACTTTCTGCACTATGTAAGGTCCTTCCCAGTTAGGTCTGAACTTTCCTCTTGGATCTGTCATCGACGACCTTGATTGCTTAAGTACCATATCACCCTTTCTGATCTTGGTAGGGCGTACTTTCTTGTTGAATGCTCGGGCTAATATCTTCTGATATAACTGCATGTGATACAAAGACTTCGTTCTCTTCTCATCCAGCAGTGCTAAATGATCAAACCTCTATGCGGCCCATTTTTGTTCCAGTAATTCCGCCTCTGCTAATACCCTCATAGACTGTATTTCTACTTCTACTGGCAATAGTGCTTCCATTCCATAGACCAAAGAATAAGGTGTGGCTCATGTTGCTGTTCTCACAGATGTTCTGTACCCCCACAAGGCGTACGGTAATTTCTCGGCCCAATCTCTGCAGCTCTCTGTCATCTTGGCTAAAATCATCTTTATAGTCTTGTTGGCTGCCTCAACTGTCCTATTTGCCTGCAGCCTGTACGGTGATGACTTGTGGTGGCCTATCCCATACCTCTGTAACATTGCATTCTTCTCTCATTGAAACTGAACTCCGTATGAGGTTCCGAGCTATAAACTTTGCCATCTGTTTTGCTGTAACATTGCGGAATGACTCGGCTTCCACCCACTTCGAGAAGTAGTCCACCGCCACTATTAGGAAGCGATACCCATTCGAAACATTAGGTCGAATTTCTCCAATCATATCAATTCCCCATGCTGAGAAAGTCCACGGCTCTGACAACCCGTGCAACTCTGTGTGCGGCAAGTGATTCAAATTACCATGTGCTTGACAATCATGACAGTGCTTTATCATCTTCGCGCAGTCTGTTTCCATGGTTGACCAATAAAAACCTTGTCTCACTATCTTGCGGGACAGATTCAACCCGTTCATGTGCGGACCACATACCCCGGCGTGTATTTCTTCCATTACATGCTGAGCTTCTTCTTTTCTCAAACACTTCAACTGAATACCGTTTGCTTGCCTCTTGTACAGTTCCCCTTTCAAAATCACATACTGGGAAGCTAACTTCTGAATGGCTATTCTGTCTTTTCTGCATGCCCCTTCCGGAGTTCACCATGTTCTAGATACCTCTGAATGTCATAATACCAAGGTTTACCGTCGTCGACCTCAACTTCTAGAATTTTTTCTATCTCATAAACATGTATGCTTGCTGTTTTCAGTATCAACGGTCTCATCACTGACTTTTCTGGATTTTCCCAAGTTGCTGCAAGTATAGCCAATGCATCTGCCATCTGATTCTCTTCTCTCGGTAAGTGCTGAAACTTACACTCGGGGATAACCTGTGCCAACTTTCTGACGTAAAAAAAGTAAGGTTTCAACAGTTCTTCTTTCAATTCCCATTCTCCTCGTATCTGCTAGACTACCAACATAGAATCTCCATAGACTTCCACACTCCCGGCCTTCAAGGCTATCAATGCTGTCAAACCAAAAACACAGGCTTCATACTCGGCCATGCTGTTAGTCACTCTAAATGTCAACCTCTTGGCCAAAGGCAAAGTCTCTCCCTCGGGGGTCACTATCACGATCATAATTCTGGCTCCCTTGTAATTCACTGCTCCGTCAAAATACATCTTCCATCTCTGAACTGTTATTGCTTGGATCTCTTTATCTGGAAATTCAAACTTATACTGATCCCCCTCAACAGGTTGCAATGCCAGAAACTCTGCTACTGCTCGCCCTTTGATCACTTTGGAGGTGAGATACTCAATCTCAAACTCTGTTAGCAATACCAACCATCTGCCCAATTTTCCCACTAGTGAATGCACCGAATGAAGATATTTCTGAGGATTTTCCTTTGCCACTACCTGGATCTTGTAAGACTGGAAATAATGTCACAACTTTCTGGAAGCCGATACCACGGCAAGACAGATCTTCTCTACTTCTTGATACCGAGCCTCATACGGGAGCATCTTCTTACTCAAATAATAGACTGCATGTTCTACCCCTGTCTCATCTGCCTGTACCATCATTGCCCCCATTGCTTCTGATTCTATAGCCAAATACAATATCAAAGGTCTGCCCAGTCTCAGAGGTTTCAATACAGGAGGCTTTACCAAGTACTCTTTGATTTTGTCGAAGGCTGTATGACACTGTTCATTCCATCTCACTGGCTGATCTTTTCTCAACAGTTTGAAGATAGGCTCACATACTGATGTCAACTTGGCGATGAACCGACTAATGTACTGAATCTTCCCCAAGAATGCGCTGACTTCTTTTTCTGTCTTCGGTGCAGGCATTTCTATGATTACCTTGATTTTCTCAGAATCTACCTCTATTCCGCCCATTCCCACTGTATGACCAAGCAATTTCCATGATGTCACCCCAAACACACATTTCTTGGGATTAAGCTGCAGGTTGTATTTGTCAACTCTCTGAAGGAACCTTTCCAGTTCTTTGATATGCCCAACTCTTGTCTCTAATTTCACCATCATGTCATCCACATACACCTCAATCTCTTTGTACATCAAGTAGTGGAAAATTGTAGTGGCCATCCGCTGATAAGTAGCTCCTGCATTCTTAAGCCCAAACGACATTACCTTGTAACAATAGGTACCCCACTCAGTAACAAATGCAGTCTTGTGTTTGTCTTCCTCAGCCATGAGAACCTGATCGTAACCTGAAAACCCATCTGCAAATGAATACATAGCAGATAAAGCCGCACTATCAACCAGAACATCTATATGCGGTAGAGGAAAATCATCTTTCGGATAAGCCTGTTGAGATCTCTATAGTCTACACATATTTTGACCTTCCCATCTTTCTTTGCACCGGCACTATATTAGCCAACACTCAGGATACTTTACTACTTCCAGGAACCTCACATCTATCTGTTTCTTAACTTCCTCTCTGACTTTCTCAGCCCATTCTGGTCTCATCCGTCGGAGCTTCTGTTTTACTGGCCTCATATTCGGATAAGTTGGTATTGTGTGCTGGGCAATGTTTCTGTCTACCCCAGGCATGTCCTCATAGGACCAAGCAAACACTTTGGCATATCTGACCAACACTTCTTCTAGTTTCTCCCGCTCTTCAGCGGTAACTTCACTTGCAATTAGAATTTCCTTGGGACTCTCAGGTGTACCAATGTTAAATGCATTTGTTTTGGTGGAGCTGATATCAAATATGCTCAAGTCATGCAAATCGGAGGAAATAGACTCAGGCAAATAAGCGGAAATATTGTCTTTATTGCTAATAAATGCAGGGGTACACTCAAATAAATCAGGAAGATAAATGTCCTCATCTTCTATAGACATTTCTTCCTCTGCAATCAGATTCTTCTCAGGCTCTTTGTCTTCTTCAAGAGTCAAGCTCTCCAACTTCACCAGTTCTTCCTCTCAATTCTCTTATTCTTTCTTCACAATTTCTTCAACCATCGGCTTCTGACCCATCATATCCTGGAAGATCTCAAACCCAGGTACCACAATTCCATTAACTTCCACAGGTTCAGGCTCCCCTTGATACCCTGAAGCCTTCACAAAACATTCCATCAATTTTAGGCCCTTTTTCTTGACCTTCGGCTTTTCTTCATCAGATGTGTATCCCAAACCCTTCCGAGTAGTATGTCCTCTGAAATCTGGAAATTTTGAACCTTCACCCGGCTCAAACTTCATTTTTTTCATAATCCTAGCCACCCTAGGATCCACCCACTCCTCAAAAGTAGCTGAAACCTGAAACCTCGTGAAAGGTTGTATCTCCAAGGCGGCCACGGCATTATCTACCTCAGCCCGAATAGTAACAACTTCTCCCTCATATGGGAACTTGATCATCTGATGTAAAGTGGAAGGCACGGCCCCAAGTTTGTGAAACCAAGGCCTCCCCAACAATAAGGCGAAAGTAGCCGGGATGTCCAGTACCGTGAACTCAACCTCATCTTCAATCGGGCCTACCTTGACCATAGCCACAAAAGTACCCTCAACTCCCCTTTTACTGTCATCATAAGCCTTAATAGTCATGCTGGAGGGGTCCAAGTCTGTCGCTTTCATACCCAATCTTGTCAGAATTTTCAGCGGGCACACATTGATGGATGAACCGTCATCCACCATCACACATGAAGTTCTCTTGTCCCTCACCTCGGCCCTGAAATAGAGGCCTATTATGATTCTCCCCTCCGCCGGGAGTTCATCCTCAGAAAAAGATATCTGCAAAGCTTCTTTCTGAACTGACCCAACAAACATTGCAGGGTTGGCGTCTTCCGGTACCACAATCTTGCTCAAGGCCTCAACCATGGCCTGCCTATGCTCTCGAGATGCACATAACAGTTTCCAGACACTCACTTGTGGTCTAGTCTTACTCAATTGCCTTAGCACTATATCCCCTCAGTAATTTCTGCAGTCTCAACCACTTCTCTACCATCTGTCAAAACTTCCTTACCATTTTCTGCCATATCATTGTAAAAACGACCGCTGCGCGTCATTCCCCTCACTTCTTCCTCATCACTGCTAGAGAAATCAAGCCAAAAGTTTTTCCCCTGCTCAGTCTCATCTTTACTAGTACTATCCCAGATTTCCAGGCAAAAGGCTTGAGGGTGAAAGGATTTTAGGACAAGGTCTTCTGGGAGGCCAGAATTGATCATATAGGTTGGTGGTGGTACGACACGGTAGTTGGGTAAGGGATTTCTTTGAGTGACAGGTTGTTCTATTTCTGGGTCAGGTATTTTCTTGGAGTCTATCAGGTCTTGGATTTCATGGTGGAGTCGGGCGCAATTGTCGGTGTCATGGCCCTTTTGTTGGTGAAAGTGAGTAAAGGCTTATGTTATAATGTGATGGTGGGGGATTGGGTAATGGTTTGGCTTCCAAGGGTTTTAAGAGCCCTTGCATCTTCAATTTCTCTAGCACCTTTCACAGGGGCCTTCCCAAGTTGGAAAATCTCCGGTTCCGGATGGCAGCAACTTCCACAGAAACAGGCTTAGTTCCCAATGTCCCTCCAACATGCCTCCTACTTAAGCCATAAAACTTCATGTTTTCCGCCTATTCGTCTTCAATGTCCATGACAGTTTCCTTCAACTGCCGAAAGTCTGTAATCAAGGAGGTCATCCTCCTCAACTTGCTGTAAATGGAGGGCTTGGTGCCCTTGATAATCATTTTAATCTGATCCTTCTCTGAAGGCCTAGTCTGCATCTTCAACAACTGACCTCTCCATCGGTCCACATATTCCTTAAAACTCTCCTCCGACTTTTGCTTAACATTCTCCAGATCGCGGAGTGACAGATCGATCTCTAGGTCAGTGACATACTGCTTCAGGAAGGCATCATCCAACTCCCTCCAATCTTCCTTCACTTTCTTCTCTAAACTGTGGTACCACACCACGGGAGCTCCCTCGAGCGACATTCCAAACATCTTCTGCACTTGGCGCTGAGATAGGCCAACTGAACTCATGACTGATACAAACTATCGGAGATGCACCATTAGATCCCTATTCCCGCTAAACATAGCCATATCAGGCATCTTGAACTGTGCCGGCAACTGTTCCTCGAAAGTTAGCGTGTCATAATCCAGTAAATCCTCATTCTTACCCCTCATCTTGCGGGTAACTGACTCAACATGATCCCGAAGCATCTATAACTCTGCCTGAGACCCAGATACTCTACCTGCTGCATACTCTGCCATATCATCATCAAAAGTTTGGATATCATCCCCCAATCTGTTCGGAGGTTCCTATTGCCTTACATCCCCAGAACTACCCCCAGCACGAGACCCGGCTATACCAGCCACATCAGTAGTCAAAGCTTGCAACTGTTCAGTGATCTTAGCGAGACCGTTCTCTAACTAATCCATACGGGATACCTCGTTACCGGATTCACTCATGCCTGTTACTGTTCTTTTAATGAGCCTTGTCCATTCTCTAACCCAAACGGTATCTATGATGTCTTTTTGAGACATAGAAGGTGTTAACATGATATATGTATATATGAGGTGCATGAGATGCATGTAACATATATAACATACTAAATCAACTAAAATTTTCAAACAAATCGGCCTGTTATCATTTTAGAAGCTTTTGGGCTAACTGTCATAGGAGTGAACTCATCCAAGTTTAAATGGCCCAACGAGTTCACATCTCATAGCAAGGAGCCCAACTAAATCCAAATGGTAATGTTCTGAACACAAGCACAAAGTGGCCCATCAACACTTAGAAGCCTTTGGCCCAATCATCATAAAATACGTTCTTGTCCCAATTTAAATGTCCCAACAAGCCCATATCCCATGACAAATGATCCGAATGGATCCAAACGACGATGTTCCCAAACACAAGCATAAAAGAAAGATAATGACAACATAAAACAATAATTTCTACAGAATGGCCCATCAACATTTCAGAAGCTTTGGGCCTAATGTTCATAACGTATGAACTCGTCCCAGTTTAAATGGCCCAGCAAGTTCGCATTTATGACAATAGTCCAACTGCATCCAAATGAGGATGGTCCACAAGCACATACTCAAGGAAATAATTGTTACTTTAACCATACAACCCCGGTCTATGGGTGGGTTCGCAAGATTGTAGACAAAGGCTCTCACCGGCGAAGGATGGCCCACAACTAGGTCTCCCCAATCAAGGGTTCGAGCGGCCAAGTGAGCGCACCCTTTTTTATACACTAAGGTACGTGCCAATGAGCTATGGTGTGTGACTGACTGTCAAATGGATTTCCCGTTGTAGATTCCCCAGAGGGAGGGTGGAGCGAGGCTCTCTTAAGTACCCTAACCTCTTAGGCTCTTATCGCTTGGTGACAGGAATAAACAACGAGTCCTCCAAATTAGTCCATCACAATAGGCTACGGGTAGATGGCTATATAGGTGCCTTCACAGCTTTTCCTTCTAGAAAGGTAGTGAATGAAGGAAGACACCAAACCATTACCTAGCCTCAAAATGCCTTTGATTAAACCCCCATTTTATCCACTATAGACACGGTCAATTAGAACATAAATCCAAACATTACAAGACAATATTTCGGGGCCGATTCTCTATCCCAATGGAGTCGCCAGACTGTGGGACACAGAAACTGGACGACGCATGCTATTCTAGGCTCGCGACCTAGTCGGGAGTACAAAGTAGCCACGGGGGACTAAATCGGAGAATAATGGAGTCGCCACCCGGTGTGAACCGGGAAAATGAGATTTAAGGCCACACTCACCCCTCGCAAGGGAAGACCTCAAACCGTTGGGTTCGTAATGGTCTCTTACTTTTGTCACTTGTAATGAAAGGATTTGTGTAATAATTTAATCAAGCTTAAGTAACACTTATTTCCAAGAGTATCATGCTTCTAAGTTCATATGCGCAAAAATAAAACTTACACCTAAATTTGTATATATCTTACATCTAAGATTCCATACTTGAAAGTAAGTCAAAGTAGCAACGAACATACAACTTCATTGGCATATTGTATTCATGGAAACACAAGCACACACTAACCATGCAAGCACACATAAAAGCGAATCAAATAATGGCGAACAAGTGATTTCATATACATATCATACTTATACGTGCGAAAGCATAAACAAATAGCCATTACAGGTCCATGCGTAAATAAAAGAGTCAACTAAGTACATAATGCAAAAAGACAATGAAGGATTCAATTAGGCATTAAAGTAGGCATGCCATGACGTGGTGCAAAATAAGATAACTAATATGGACACAAACACACATGTGAGTACTTTTCCAATGGGTACGTGGAATTGTATCCCAAGTACAGACTGCATTACCGTCCATTCAGAATCGGCTACGGAATTTATGTATGGGTTTCCATCCAATATACCACAAGAAATAATACTCAAATGCTATCATAACATGTTAAGCCAAGACTAAGGAAAATGATGCAACCAATGATGCGTACAAAGATAGAGATGACTATATGGGATTTCATAATACATGCGTGAATAGAGCAATGATGTGCTAAAAGATAAATGACATGGCAAGAAGCGCGGCAAAACATCATGGTAAAGGCTTTTAACCCCTCGACATAGAGGACCTTTAATCCCACTTATTAAGCCCATGCGCACATAATACAATGCATATATAAAGTAAAGAAAATGATATCGAGCTTTGCGTATCCGATTGAACACATCTCACACTCAATCGAATACACCTTATTCGGCGCGGCAAATCATCATGGCAAAGGATTTTAACCTCTTCAATTAGAGGACCTTTCATCACACTTACTAAGCCCATGCATAATTAATGCAATGAATATATATGAAACAAAAGTAAATACAAAGATATACGTTGCGGCGAACCATCGTGGTAAAGGATTTTAACCTCTTCAATTAGAGGACCTTTCATCACACTTACTAAGCCCATGCGCAATTAATGCAATGCATATATATATGAAACAAAAGTAAATACAAAGATATCCGGCGTGGCGAAGCATCGTGGTAACGGATTCTAACCTCTTCAATTAGAGGACCTTTCATCGCACTTACTAAGCCCATGCGTAATTAACAAAATACATATATATAACAAAAGTAAATACAAAGATATCTGGCTTGGCGAAGCATCGTGGTAAAGGATTTTAACCTCTTCAATTAGAGGACCTTTCATCGCACTTACTAAGCCCATGCGCAATTAACAAAATGCATATATATAAACAAAAGTGAATACAAAGATACCCGGCGCGGCGAAGCATCGTGGTAAAGGATTTTAACCTCTTCAATTAGAGGACCTTTCAACGCACTTACTAAGCCCATACGCAATTAACTCAATGCATATATATAAACAAAAGTAAATACAAAGATATCTGGCGCGGCGAAGCATCATGGTAAAGGATTTTAACCTCTTCAATTAGAGGACCTTTCATCTCACTTACTAAGCCCATGCGTAATTAACACAATGTATATATATAAACAAAAGTAAATACAAAGATATCAGATTTCGTATACCCGATTGAACATATCTCACATCCAATCGAATATACATCATCCGACGCGGCGAAGCATCGTGGTAAAGGATTTTAACCTCTTCAATTAAAGGACCTTTCATCGCACTTACTAAGCCCATGCCCTTTTCTCATCATTACATGAATAAATAACATGCAGAAATTTAAATGACGGAATAATTAAACAACTCAAAATAACAAAATTGGTGCCGTTTACTCGAGTGGTACGTGGAGTTGTTTCCCAAGTATAGACCGCACTACCGTCCATTCGAAATCGGCTACAGAATTTACGTATGGGTTTCCATCATATATCCCACAAGAGGCGACACACTTTCCATCCATCTAATACCCACAACACACATCATATTCATAATACATGTATATTTATCTACTCAAGGGCCACAACATGCATTTTATCATAATAATCATGCGAACAAAACTCAATAAATAATAAAAATAAAACAAAAAATGAATGTGGAAAATACCCTCAGGTCTAACCTTTTTTGCCGACTTTCGGACTTGCGTTTCACGGAGATCGGAAGGGTAAAGCTCCTCAACTTCTTCGGTTCACTGGTTTAGCGTCTTAGCTCACTGTTTTGCTATTTTGCTTGTTGTTTGGCCTCCGTTTTGCTGCTGTTTTCTCTGTATTTTTTGCTCACTATTTAGGTCACTGTTTTGACGTTTCAACAAACTGTTTTGGGTGTTTTTTTAAAGGTTTTAAGTGCAGTTTTTTGTGATTATTTTAAGGATTATAAGTGCAGTTTTTTATGTTACTGTTTTAAGGAGTTTAGAGACTGTTTTAAGAGGATTTTACTGCTGTTTTTGGGGTGATTTGGGCTGCTGCTCAGGCGTGTTTTAGGAGGTGCAGGGGCTGCTGTTTTTGGTGGAAAGAGGCTGCTGTTCAGGCACTCTTTAGCTGCTATTTGGGGTGTGTTTGGGCTGCTGTTTGGGGCATTTTATGGCTGCTGTTTGGGGTATATTTTCGGTGATGGAGGGCTGCTGTATGAGGGAGATTTTTGGTGATGTGTGGGGGTTTAGGGGCTGTGATATTTTTGGCTATGGAGTGGAGGAGATGAAGAGAATTGTTTGTGTTGCTTCTTGTTGCTATTGTCGTGAATTGTAAGAGGTTGGAGAGAGTTGGGCGTGAATTAAGAGGAGGGGAGAGGCTTGGTTTGGCTTTGTTTATATAGAGGAGCGCTAGGGCTTCTCCTTGTCTCAAAAGGAAAGGATTTTGACATTAAAGAGAGGATTTGATTTGGTGTTGGATAAGGAAATCAATGGATTGAGGGGGGGGGGGCAAATTTTGGTGATTAGGATGGTTGAATATTTGATTTGCTTGGTTTAGGAATACAATATTTTAATTGGTTAGGATTGATTTTAATTAGGCATAACATCTCTTTAATTTAGTATATAATATTTTGGATTAGGAAGTTACAATATTTAATTTGGTATAATTATATTTTATGTTTTATTTAATTTGGTATATCAATTAATTAATATTTTATTCAGTTAATGTTTAATTTAATTAATATTTGATTTAATTGGGTGTAATTTAAGGGCCTTGGGCGTGTGGGCCTCTCTTTGTGGGCTAGGTGTTGTGTTGGTTTGGTGAGTGGGCTTAGGTGGGTGGCAAGGGTTTTGGGCCAAGGTTAAAAGTTTTGCGGGTTTTTTTGGGCCAAAGGTGCTCTAAACAGAGGTCTAACAAGTGAGCTTGATGCTAAACAAGTGAATAAGGATCTAACGAAATACCGATTCCCTTCCGACGTCCGTTTCCCGCAGTATCCTTAACTAAAAAGGTAGTGCCTCCAACTGAGACTCATCATCGGGTTTCACATGCAAAAATGCAATGCCTACACATTGTTTCCTAGTGGGCTAGGATCCCGTTAAATAACACACAATCTTGACTTTGGCCAACAAATTGTATGATAATTAACTAGGTAGATCTCTAAGATCAATTGGATCCCATCCAATTCTTAGATCAAGTAGGTGGACATCCAAGTCCGAAACATATATCTTATATATGCCAATATATCCAATATATTGCCTAACCTTTTTCCTCTGAATCAACTAAGCCTTGGCTTTGGCACAACAAACTTAGTGGTCCCAATTAAGCGGAACCCATTGACCTTGGAAAGCTTCGTAATCAATGTCGATGGACAAGAAGTGATCTTGACTTTGGCCAACAAATCACAACTTGGACAAGACACCAATATGGAACAAAGCCTTCTTGATTCAAACACATCCGCGACGGACAAAGGTCTTGACGTTGGCCAACAAACCAATGCCAGTCTTGGATCTTGAGTAAGAATCACTCAATGGAAGGAAAAATGCTTAATATGATTTGAAGGTTTTTTTCGCTTAATTGGCAACCAATTAATTATCTTTGTTAAGGTCTCATCATCATACAACCTTAAACATGCATTCTAAACACATAATAAGGCGCGTAAAAAATAAATATAATAATGATATGCGGATGGATATTTAAACACATTATTTCTAGAACAAATCTCTCCATTTCCTCTCTCCCGCTAGCACAAGTCTTACTTCTACCCGATTACATAACACTTCTAAAGAAACCTCATTTACATTGAGGAGAATAGGTGAGAAGAGAAATACACAGAGTCAAGAGGTAATAGGCTGGACACGCAGGTCCAATTTAATAAATTCTAAATTTATTACAATAATTTCCAAAATTGCCCTCACCCATCTAATATCCATCCGATATACATTATTCATACATCGCATCCATGTATTCACACAAGCATGTTATCAATCAATCTAATCTAATTAATTAATCTGATAATTAATGACCATCCAATGTTCAAACAACGATTTGATTTTGCGCGAGTCCGACTAGTTTTAAGAATAAGTACTCAAAGTACGAATTCACGAATTATATTAAACTACAACATTAAATCCAATTTAATTTGTATTTAATACTAATTCTTTATTGAATTCCAAATTAAATATTACACTTTATTAATGAACCTTTAGCGACTTAGATTCTAAATCTAATCCTTACGGGTCTCAAAGCCCGATTAACATCCAATGTCAATTTAATTAAAGTCCAATGGGCTTTTAATTAATTTCATAAGGCATGGACTTTTGGTCAATATGGGTCAAACCCAAATACCAAAGCCCATATAAGGAATCACCCTTATTTGCCAAGAAACCAATTTAGGCCCATTAGGCCCAATTAATATTAAAGGTCCATTAAGTCATAATTGGACCTTTTTGGAGATGATTTTGGGCCCAATTGGATCCAACCAATTAGCCTAAACCAAACTTGGCCCAACCAAGCCCATTAAGCCCAATTACAACTTTAAAAGCCCAATTCCAAATTTAAGCCCAATTAATTTAATTTCAAAATTCCAAATTTCATAATTAAATTAACCAAATTTACAACATTTAGGGTTTTTATTGTTCGATTCGGTTTTAATTTAATTAAATCCACAATCAACATTCCCCAATTGATTTCTAATCATCCAATGATCAAAATCAAAAAATACCATGACTTAGGGCAAGCTACTAGCTTCGGCCAAGCCAACTAATTGGGGAAAAATTGATCCAATCAATATTTCATGAAATTGATCAAATACAACATCATTCAAACATACTCAATCAATTAATTTTATCAAATCATGCTCAAATTGATTTTGCCCAAATTTTACCTTAATCATGTTTCATGCTCAAAATGGCTCTGATACCATTGTTGGGTTTCTATTAAGTCACAACATCGATTTCAAGCAAGAAATTATGTGCGAATACAACAATGAAATATGGTGGAATCATACTTACATTGATTGGTTATGCGATGCGATGAAAAAAAATCCTTGTGCTCCTCCTAGAAGCTCTCGGCAGTGAGCTTTTTGTTCTCCTCCAAAATTTCGGTCATGTCCTCCATTGATGCTCCAAGCTCCAAATGATGATTCCATGCTCACAAGTTGGTTTCCCTATCACCTTCGCAAGACCCCGAATGTGTGCTAGCACTCTTGAAATTTTGCCACAAAATTTCTATTTCCCTTCTTGTTGTTCTCGGCAATTGCCAAAATTTGGAGAATGAAATGTGGTCCAAGACCGTGTGAGAGGAGAGAGTGAGAGGAGATAATGAGTTAAGTGTTGGTAGTTGGAGATTTGTGTATCTAATACCCTTTTTTTACTTTCAAAAAATCAAGGTAATAAAGCCAACCAACTACCACCATCAATCACTCATGACAAGTTGTCAAATCACTCAATGTGACTAGACATCACATCAATCGATTGACTAGTGATTTGACGCTTGATGTGACTTGTGGGCCGCACTTGAATTTGAAATGCGAGTGCGCCTGCGAACACTCCTGGGCTCGGGTTCGCTATTTCTGAATTAACGAATATTCCGTTGCGACGTAATTAAATCAAATTTAGTTAAATAATTATGCCTAGCAAAATTACTATTCACGTCGCTAACGAATTAATTCTAAATTAACTCGTTCGCCCGAATTAAAATCTAATTTTAATTCCGCATCGAAATCCAATTTCATATAATATATCGAATATATTATTTTATCGATTAATTCCAAATTAATCGTTCTCTCTCTTTAAATAATATTTTATCCCAGATAAAATATCTCTGTAATTAATCCCAGATTAATTTTCTCTCTCTTATAATTAATCTCAGATTAATAAAGTGCGAGTCATACGTCATCGGTGAATCTTCGGGAAACGACCCATGAGATCCATGGATATGTTGGCAGTAAATCCTGTCGTCGGACTATCCGAACACGTACGTACCTAGTACTACGTTTTTACCGATTTACAAGACATTGTTGGCTTCTAACAAAGCACCGTGCCTACCCAATTCTCTAGAAATATTCTTACTGGAATATGTGATCTATATCAGGCGTAGTATCCGTAGTATTGCGTATTTTGATCCAGTATCGGATGTCACGTGCAAGGCCTGGGGTTGGAATTGTGTCTGCCCCGTAAGAAGCACATATCGGATCTCTAGTAACTAGTCTCTATAATCGGATAATCATGACCTAGTCATATTATCCCGATGACTGTAGTAATAAGAACACCAGTTCCGTATCCTACGTGATCATCATCTCCACTATGACTGGAGTGATAATTTCGTCTTGACATCACACCCAATACACTACGATTCTCAATATACCAAGAACAGGCGTACACAGAACCTGTCAAAGCCCTAGACGATCAAAACAAAAGTATATTGATTGTCGCAAGTATTAGCGGTGCAAGTCTCAGGTTAAGACCAAATACACCTACCCTGATTCGGACTTCCATAGACACATAGTCATACTACCAATGGAATTCCGAGGGGTCTATCCAGAGCGAAGTTGTTTCCGTACCATCGGTAAACACAACCACCTATTACACTTGCATGAGTATCCAATACACAAATATATGAGAACTATGATGTTATGCTCCCACAACGCGCACAAGTGTAATACTAGTCTTTTACGCATTATCGATGTCCAATCTCGATAATACTCTGACTAGGGATATTTAATGATTAAACCTTCATGGATTGATACTGTCTCATATCATCTCAATCCGGAACTAATCATATGGACCTTTCATCATTTATACATCTAGGTAATCCAATTACAAATGATAAAAGGGCAATTTCCTTTATCACATGGTTAGTTTGTACAAAAACACCATGATCTATACAAATAGTGATGCTATGGGCCATAATTGTCCAACAAATTGATCTTGGGAAGACCTAGAAAACCCAACAATGGTATCAAGAGCCTTTATTAAGCATGAAATTGATGTTGGGTAAAATTGATTTGAGCATGATTTGATGAAATTGATTGTTTGAATATGCTTGAATGATGATAACATAGTGTTATGCATGATCAATTTGATGAAAATTGAATTAGATCAATTTTTCCCCAAATGTTAGGCTTGGCCGAAAGTTGGACATGCCCTAAAATTCATGGTAATTTTGTTTTTTGATCATTGGATGATTGGAAGACTTGGGAAATGTTGATTTGTGATTTCATTGGATTGAAATCGAAATCGGACAAAAAAACCCCAAATTGCCGTGAGCCATAAGCATGGAAATGAGATGATTTTTTGATTCAATAATGTTGGACATGTGCTGATGATGATAAGCATGATTAATTATGTTAATTGTTATTTTGGAAATGTTAATTTGAATAATTAATTATGGATAATACACTTGAAATAATTTAATTGTGATATTTGGAATATTGTGATTAAATTGGTAGGGCTAAATTTGGAATTGGGTTAATAAAGTTGTATTTGGGCTTATTGGGCTTGGTTGGACCAAGTTTGGTTTAGGTTAATTGGTTGGATCCAATTGGGCCCAAAACCATATCCATAAAGTCCAAATATAATATAATGGGCCTTTATAATTTTAATTGGGCCTAATGGGCCTAAATTGATTTTTGGCAAAAGGGTGATTCCTTATTGGGATTTGGTTGCCAAAGTCCATGCCTTATAAATTAATTGAAAGCCCATTGGAATTTAATTAAATTGACATTGGATGTTAATTGGGCTTTGAGACCCGTTAAGATTAGATTTAGAATCTAAGTCGCAAAGGCATATTAATAAAGTGTAATTATTTAATTTGGAATTAAATAAAGAATTAGTATTAAATACAAATTAAATTGGATTTAATATTGTAGTTTAATATAATTCAAGAATTCATACTTTGAGTACTTATTCTTAAAATGAGTCGGACTCGCGCAAATCAAATCGTTGTTTGAACATTGGATGGTCATTAATTTCAGATTAATTAATTGGATTAGATTGATTGATAATATGCTTTGTGTGAATACATGGAAGTGATGTATGAATAATGTATATCGGATGGATATTAGATGGGTGAGGGCAATTTTGGAAATTATTGTAATAAATTTAGAATTTATTAAATTGGACCTGCGTGTCCAGCCTATTACCTCTTGACTCTTTGTATTTATCTTCTCACTTATTCCCCTCAATGTAAATGAGGTTTCTTTAGAAGTGTTATCTAATTGGGTAGAAGTAAGAATTGTGCTACCGCGAGAGAGGAAAAAGAGAGATTTGTTCTAGGAACAAGTTGTTTAAATATCCATCCACATATCATTATTAATTTATTTATCGCGCCTTATTATGCTTTTAGAATGCATGTTTAAGGGTGTATGATGAGACCTAACCAAAGATAATTAATTGGTTGCCAATTACGCGAAAAACCCTCAACATATATTAAGCGTTTTTCCTTCCATTGAGTGATTCTTATTCAAGATCCAAGATTGGCACTGGTTTGTTGGCCAAAGTCAAGACCTTTGTCCATCGCGGATGTGTTTGAATCATGAAGGCTTTATTCCATATCGGTGTCTTTTCCAAGTTGTGATTTGTTGGCCAAAGTCATGATCATTTCTTGTCCATCGACATCGATTACGAAGCTTTCCAAAGTCAATGGGTCCCGCTTAACTGGAATCATTAAGTTTGTTGTGCCAAAGCCAAGACTTAGTTGATTCAGAGGAAAAATGTTATGGAATATATTGGATATATTGGCATATATTAGATATGTGTTACGGACTTGGATGTCCACCTACTAGATCTAGGAATTGTATGAGATCCAATTGATCTTAGAGATCTACCTAGTTAAATATCATACAGCTTGTTGGCCAAAGTCAAGGTTGTGTGTTATTTAACGGGATCCTAGTCCACTAGGAAACAAGGTTTCCCGAGTACTCAACAGAGGGTTAGAGGCTCGCCGAAAAATAGTGGGAGGCAAGTATTAAATTTGCAAATTCGTTTAGATACTTGCCAATACGCGCTCATTTCAATTTTTCGTCATTAAATTAATACATTAGTTGGACTAATATTTAATCGTTGTTTTAAATAAACAGTTGGACTGTATTCAAACTACTTCAAATTAATAGTTGATTATATAATTGGATTATAGTAATCAATATATTTGAATTTAACCAATTAAATTATAGTTGATTATATAGTTAGACTATAATAATCATTATATTCAATAGTACCTGAAATCGTTGATTGGATAGTTGGACTATAGCAATCAAGATAACTGAAAGATTAGCGTTTAAAACATAAACCTGGGTTAAAATGTAATTAAACAGCTTCAATTTTCAGATTGGGAATTGAACCTCAGAATAGTCCTGGGAATTGAGAAGTTATTCTATTTGATAGAATCACATCTCGGGCCTAAGCTCGGAGTTGAGCAAATAGTAGAACATAATCTTTGGAAGATTCTTGTGATGATAACTTTAGTTCTCAATCCATTATGCTTGCCATAAAGACTCCTTAATTTCTACGTCAGAATTAAGGATTAGATCCTTATAGTATGATATTGAAATTGAAGGATCTTCATAGATCTATACTTAGATCTTAGAAGTACTAATTGCAATAGAAAACTCTTGGAGAGTTAATGGCTATGCTCAAGGAGACAAAGCTAGAGTTTGCAAAAGGGTAAGAAACGCAAGACGCATCTTACTTCGACATCCCAGAAGGCCAAGGCTTGACCGAAGGCTTCTGGGGTGTGGAAAAAGGCAAAGGAAAAATCGTCACAGTCTTCTTGAAAGACAAAAAGACATATCCCAAGATGTCTGCCTCAACTGTGGCAAACGGGGTCACTGGATGCGTGACTGTCGTATGGACAAGGCAAACATGAAGGAAGTGAAAGCGGGACTAGGCTCCGGCTTTAAGTAAGTTTGTCATAAACATGTTCGCTATTAGTTTCAAAATTGGATTTTTGATACTAGATGTGGTACATAAGATATGTACTGATGTGCGGAATCTGCTGATAAGCAGGATACTGACTTCAGTTGAGATTGATCTATGAATCGGAAACGGGACGAGAGTCGCTGTTTTAACCGTAGAAACCTAAGTTTAGGAACTACCCTTCGGGTGTGCACTTAAATTAGGAAACTGTTAAAATATACCTAGTTTGACTAGAAACATTATCTCTATATCAGGGTATAACTCATTGCGGGTATACCTTTATATTCTAGAACACTAAAGTGTTTTATTTTATAAAAATGTTATTGAGATAAACACATTAGATGTGAAGAACATTATTTATATTTTGAATATAAATTAATCTCAAATGTATAACATGACAAACAAATAGCTCAAACTGATTTGATCAGATGAGACTTATTTATGGCATTGTTGTCTGAGACACATTAAACAAGACTCGTATATCCACACTTTCGAAGAGTGGGTACTAGGACAGATTTGATCCAATTCAAATGATGTCTACAAATCTAGTTTGTTAGGCAAAGTGCCTAAAACGCATTTTACTTGGTAAAAAGTGCAAGTGTCATCGATCTGTTAGCCCTCGTTCATAGTAACGTAAGTGGGCCCATATCTAGCTAGGCTAGAGGTGGATATGAATGCTTCACAACCTTTACGGATGTGGCATCACGTTATGGTTATATGTTTCTTGTGAAACATAAATTGGAGACTTTTGATAAATCAAAGAGTTTCGACACGAAGTAGATAGACATATCAGGTAAACTATTAAAACCGTCACGGTTAGACCGTGGTGAAAATACTTTAGCAATAAGTTTCTCAAATATTTGAAAGAGTATAATATTCTTTCATAGTGGACTCCTCCCGGAACACCTCAATTTAACGGTGTGTCCGAACAGAGAAACCAATTTTTTTAGACATGATAAGGTTAATCATGAGTCGCTCTAAGCTACCATTTCCCTTATAGGGATAAGCATTATACAGTGCAATACTTATTTTGAATAAGGTTCCATAAAAATATGTTTGACATACTTCATATTAGATATGAACATGAAAGAAACCGGGTTTTCTCATTCCTGATGATTTGGGTATGCTTGGCATATGTTTGGATAATACCAAACTAAAACCCAAATCGGATAACTGCCTATTTGTAGGTTATCCTAGGGAAACCAAAGTATAGTACTTATACAACTCACAAGAGAACAATGTAATTGTTGCTCTCCATGCGGTTTTACTAAGAGGAATACCTATATGTAGTGGTAAGTGGGAGGAAAGTAACCTCGATGAAAATCAGAGTGATACTGTTCCAGGCACCAATTCCTTAATGGAACACAAACAGTTCATCAGGTATGAAACTGTACCACAATCTTCGAATACACAAGAACCATATAAGTCGGAGAGAGTTAGAAAACAACCTGGGAGGTATGGGTTTCTGATCTCACCTCAAGTATATGTCAATCTTATTGAGGAAGACAAACTGGCTACGTATGAGGAAGTGATACAAGGTATCGACTCCCTATTATGGCAAAGTTCCATGATGTCCGAAATGGATTCCATGTATACCAACCAAGTTTGGACATGGTTGATGTACCGGAAGGCATTGTGACTATTGGTACTATATGAGTCTTCAAGGAAGACATACATTGATAGCAATATACCAACGTACAAAGCTAGGCTTGTAGCGAAAAGGTATCGTTATCAACATTGTGTCGATTACGATGAAACCTTTTACTCGTTGCCATGGTTAAATCCATTTGGATAATGCTTGCTAATGCTACATATTTCATTTATGAAATATGGCAACTGAACGTCAAAATCGCTTTCCTTAAACATAAACCTTTTGGAGGATGTTTACAACATCCTAACGGTTTTCTCGCACCAAAACGAGCAAACAAGGTTTGCAAGTTATTTGATCCATTTATGGATTGAAGCAAGCATTGTGATCTTAGAACTATCATTTTGATGTAATCATAATAGTATATGATTTAATTCAAAACGAAAATGATTATTGTGTATATAAGGAGGTTAGTGGGAGCGCACTGACAGTGATTGTCCTAAATTATGATGATATATCATTTCTTGGAAATGATATTCCCATATTATAATCAGTGAAACCTTGGCTTTCATGAAAATTTTCCGTAGAATTCTTGGGAGAGACAACCTTTATTCTAGGAATAAGGATCTTCTAGGATAGATCTAAAGGTTGTTGAGACTCTCCGAGAACTCGTGCATTGAAATAAACGTACGTGACCTGGTGTCTCATATTCTTTGAGCATATGGAGTCACAATCAGGCCAATCCAGGTGATAGTCACTGGATTGATGTTAAGAACATCCTTAAGTATCTTAGATGAACTAAGGATGCTTTCTTAAGCTATGGAGAATGAGAACTTGAAGTGACTGGGTTCACCGTTGCAAGTTTCCTAACCGATAAAAATGACTATTAGTCGTAATAACGGTACCATATAGTTTGAATAACGGAACAATGAGCTGGGAATCTTCCAAGCAAGATACTGTTGCCGAATAAACAACAAAAGCGGAATATTGTTGCAGCTGAGGCAGCAATTGAAGTAGTTCTGTTAGCAGCTGAGCTAGGCTACAACACAGGCTAAAGAATTAATGGTCTCATCAATGATCCAAGTATTTACTTCAACTATTCATCTGATTCGTTCTGATCATACATCGGGCGATGTGATGATCGAATAAATCGCATCATATGATAACTTTGCAAGTCCGCTGACGAAAACAGTTACTCAGCAGAAGTTTGAGCGAACAGTACATAGTTAAAGTGTAGGACATTTGAGTGATTGCTATAGGCCAAGTGGGAGATGTTGGACAATTATGACCTATAGCATCACTATTTGTACAGAACATGGTGTTGTTGTAAAATTAACTATGTGACAAAAGGAAATTGCTCTTTTATCATTTGTAATTAGATTACCGGGATATATAAATGATAAAAGTCTATATGATTAGTTTCGGATTGATAAGATATGAACAATATCAATCCATGAAGGTTTAATCATTAAAACATACCTAGTCGGAGTATTATCGAGATTGGACATCGATAATGCGGAATAGACTAGTATTGCACTTGTGTGCGTTGTGGGAACATAACGGTATAGTTATCATATATTTGGGTATTGGATACTCATGAAAGTGTAATATGAGGTTGTGTTTACCGATGGTACGGGAACAGCTTCGCTCTGGATAGAACCCCTCAGAATTCCATTGGTAGTATGACTATGTGTCTATGGAAGTCCGAATCAGGGTAGGTGTATTTGGTCTTAACATGAGACTTGCACCGCTAATACTTGCGACAATCAATATACTTTGCTTTTGGTCATCCAGGGCTTTAACAGGTTCTGTGTACGCCTCTTCTGGGTATATTGAGAATCGTAGTGTATTGGGTGTGATGTCAAGATGGAAGTATCACTCCAGTCATATGTAGATGATGGTCACGTAGGATACGGAACTGGTGCTCTTATATACTGCAGCTATCGGGATAATATGACTAGGTCATGCTTATCCGATTATAGAGACTAGTTACCAGAGATCCGATATGTACTTCATACGGGCCAGACACAATTCCAGCCCCAGGCCTTGCACGTGACATCCGATACTAGATCGTAATACGCAATACTATGTATACTACGCCTGATATAGATTACATATTCCTTTAAGAATATTTCTGGAGAATTGGGTAGGCACGGTGCTTTGCTAGAAGCCAACCATGTCTTGTAAATCGGTAAAAACGTAGTACTAGGTACGTACGTGTTCGGATAGTCCGACGACCGGATTTACTGCCAACATATCCGGGGATCTCATGGGTCGCTTCCCGAAGATTCCCGATGACGTATGACTCGCACATAATTAATCTGGGATTAATTAATAGAGAGAGAAAATTAATCTAGGATTAATTACGGAGATATTTTATCTGGGATAAAATTTATTTTAAGAGAGAGAACGATTAATTTGGAATTAATCGATAGAATAATATATTTGATATATTATACGAAATTGGATTTCGACACGGAATTAAAATTAGATTTTAATTCGGGCGAACGAGTTAATTTAGAATTAATTCGATAGCGATGTGAATAATAATTTTGTTAGGCATAATTATTTAATTAAATTTGATTTAATTACGTCGCAACGGAAAATTTGTTAATTCGGAATTAGCAAACCCGAGTCCGGGAGTGTTTGCGGGCCCACTCACATTTCGAATCGAGTGGGCCCCACAAGTCACATCACGCGTCACATCATTAGTCATTCTTGTGATGTAAGTCACATCAACTTTGAGTGATGTGATGGATGTCACTTTTGAGTGATGTGAGTAGATGGAAGGCTTAAATGCCTTGTACAATTTTGGAAAATAAAATTGGTATTAGATTTTTGAAATCCAAATAAACACACCCACTTCATCTTCTCCCTCTCTCTCCCTCAACATTCAGCCAAGGGCCAATTTTCTTCTCTCAAATTTTCTCTCATGGCCGAGAGATACAAGAAGCTTTAGGAAGATCTGTGGCAAATTTTCCAAGATGCTAGCACATCCAATGGGTCTTACAAAGGTGATAGGGAAACCAACTCTTGAGCATGGAATCCACAATCAAAGCTTGGAGCTTGGAGGACATCCATGGAGGAGCATGACCGAATCCAATGAGCACAAACAAAGGGCAATGCCGAGAGCCTCAATGAGGATTTTTGTGTTCATCGCATCGCAAAAGCCGATCAAAGTGAGTATTCCGCAACTTTACTTTGATGTATTCACATGTTTTCATTGCTTAATTGATCTTGGGAAGACCTAGAAAACCCAACAACGACTATGTCTCTTCTTGCAGTTCCTTGGCTATTTTTGTTTCTCCCTCCACAAAACCCATAGGATTTTTGAGATATTTAGCCAACTACAGTGTTGTTAGGTACATTTTTGCGTGTTATTGAAACGTAACATCATAGTTCTCATATATTTGGGTATTGGATACTCATGCAAGTGTAATAGGAGGTTGTGTTTGCCGATGGTACTAGAACAGCTTCGCTCTGGATAGACCCATCGGATTCCCATTGGTAGTATGACTATGTGTCTATGGGAATCCGAATCAGGGTAGGTGTATTTGGTCTTAACCTAAGACTTGCATCGCTAATACTTACGATAATCAATATACTTTGGTTTTGGTCGTCCAGGGCTTTAACAAGTTCTGTGTACGCCTCTTCTAGGTATACTGAGAATCGTAGTGTATTGGGTGTGATGTCAAGAATGAAGTATCACTCCGGTCATATGGAGATGATGATCACGCAGGATACGGAACTAGTACTCTTTAGTACTGCAGTCATCAAGATAATATGACTAGGTCATGATTATCCGATTATAGAGACTAGTTACCAGAGATCTGATATATGCTTCGTACGGGGCAGACACAATTCCAGCCTCAGGCCTAGCATGTGACATTCGATACTGGATCGCTAGACGAAATACTATGTATACTACGTCTGACATAGATTACATATTCCTTAAAAGAATATTTAGGGAGAATTGGGTAGGCGCGGTGCTTTGCTAGAAGCCAACCATGTCTCGTAAATCGGTAAAAAATGTGCTACTAGGTACGCACGTGTTCGGATAGTCCGATGACCGAATTTACTGCCAATATATCCATGGATCTCATGGGTCACTTCCCAAAGATTCACCGATGACGTATAACTCGAACATAATTAATCTGGGATTAATTGGAAGAGAGAGAAAATTAATCTAGGATTAATTACGGAGAATTTTATCTGGGATAAAATTCAATTAGAAGAGAGAGAACGATTAATTTGGAATTAATCGATTAAATAATAAATTTGATATATTAAATGAAATTAGATTTCGACGCGAAATTAAAATTGGATTTTAATTCGGGCAAACAAATTAATTTAGAATCAATTCGCGAGTGACTTTAACGGTAATTTTGCTAGGCATAATTATTTAATTAAATTTGATTTGATTAAGTAGCAACGGAAAATTCGTTAATTCGGAATTAACAAACCCGAGCCCATAATGTGTTTGCGGGCCCACTCGGATTTTGAATTAAAGTGGGGCCCACAAGTCACATCAATTGTATATTTTAGTGATAGAAGTCTTGTCAACTTTAGGTGATGGACATCTAGTCACTTTATGGTGATGGAGGTGGTTGAATGCATTAAAATAATAAAAAAAATCCAATACTAAAACTGAAATTGAAATGAAATAACTAAATAAAAATAAAAAATAAGATGGAACGAAATTACTGCTTTGTTGTTGACCAAGCAAACCTGCTCCAGTTGATTGTAAACCGTCTCCCCGGCAACAGCGCCAAAATTTGATGATGCCCAAAAAGTACTTGCGGTTATCACAGTATAGTTGGGGTATCGATTCCTCAGAAAGATGGTTATAAGGAACTAATTCACTTAAAGAAAATGTTAGCAATAACTTGATTAAAGAAAAAAGTTTAATTGGTAATGTGAAATAAAAATGATGAAAAATACGTAAGAGTTATCAGTAGAGAAAAGCAGCAAAGCATCAGGAATCCCTCTTGTATCAAATTCCTATATTCAGTAATTGATTCCTTTTGTTACTCAATTGAAGATTTCACATCCCAAACCAACAATCGGAAGATATTTCAATCAAAACATATTAAATTCTAAGGTAATTGATGAATTATTTTCTCTATGTTAACAATACACAATGTCATCGTTATGACCTATCTAACGTCGACAATATACCCTCAGACAATACTGCAGTAGAAGATCAATTCATAAAATAACATTACCAGTCAAAACCGGGTTCCCCAATCACACATAGAAGAAGCATGACTATTTCTATATGCAAATTGGTAAAATACAATCTCTGGATTCATAATCAAAAGATAATAAAAAATATCAAGATATCAATTGTATTAAATGTTAATGAACTTTCAAGAATCAAAAACATGAACATAAGAACTTAATTACAAGACTTCATCTTTAGCTTTGCCTAGGAGATTAGTTCTCCATATAGAAGAGAGACATAGCCTTGATAGATCGAAGGAGCATCCTGTCTGGCATGAAGCTTCCTCGTTCTTCTCTCTCCAATATGTGACTTCAACTTTTTGTTATGTGTTTTCTCTCTGTTTTTCTTCTTTTTTTTTTCCTTCTTTTCTCATCTTCTAGGGTTGGATGAACTTGGGTTTATATAGGGAAGTACCAGAGTCCATATATGCGTGAAACACGTCTAAACTAAGTTTTTGGAGTCTGTCAGGGCGCCGCTGCGCCCAACTTGCTGGAAAACATATGGAGTGAAGCAGTGGAGGCGTCACGGCGCCAGAAAGTGGGCGGCGCGGCGCGAGTACTTTTCTCTGGTTTCGTCGATTCTGTGATTGAGCTCTTCCCGCGTGCTTCTGATGCGTCTGTAAGGTCCCGAAACATGTGTAATTGCTCCAATCTCCATGTTCCATTGCTCCCTAATAACAAAACACAAAATAAACTATAATTAAGATTAAATACATGATAATAGAGCCGAATTAGTGATGTTTAAAGTACACTTATGCACTTATCAACGCGTTCGAACGAAACTGTCCAAAAGACTTGCATTCGAGTTTCTTTTGAATACGCATTTGAATGAAAACGTGAAATATAGTGTTTTTCTGTATGCGTTCTTTGGGCGCTCGAACGCCCTTACGTATTTTTCATGCCCAAGATACATTTTCAAGGAAGAATATTATTCAAACATGCTAAAACAAATATAATAACACATGTAAAGTTAATAACTTCTTAAGATTGTTGTCATATATGTGTTATTAAATAATTTTAACATGAGAATTAATCATTAATCATTCACTAACATATCAAAATCAGAGCATAAACCAAGAGACTTAGAAAAACCTGGAAATGTGTTGAAGAAGAAGATGATATTAAATCAAGTAGAGTTGCACATGTCCTTAAGAACTTATTAGCCCTACCTCGGTCTCTACGGATGTCTTTTGGCTAATGTTCTCCGACGATTACTTGATTTCTTCTTGTAGAATGAGCAATTTTTTCTCCAAGAACATGAATTTCTTAAACTTAAACTTGACTATCTAACTATAAATAAATGTTGGAATTTCTTGATGGAAAAGAATGAACCCAAGGCCCTTTTTTTATAGGCATGGAAATGTGCCTTTGTGGGCACCCTTTGGTTTACGGTGTAACCCTTCTAAGGGTTATACCCATTCCTTATACCCTTTAGAGCCTAGAGATGTGTTCTTCCAATTTAGAGGACGTGTAACTTCAACTTGTGCCATTCTCATAAGACACTTCTTAAGGGACATGTCTCTCATATACTTATAATATATATTTAGTGAATTTACATTTATTTTTAAGGTGCATATTTATACACCCCATCAAGAGTCTTTAGCCCATTTTGGGCTCCATATGTTTTGATGAGTTCTATGAACTTAGTTGGTCATATCAATCTATTTCGCATGGATTTTCTCATTGAGCAAATCTTTAAAGTCAACTATTCATTTTGAGCTATATAGGGTTGTTGACAACTATTTTTCATTCAAAGGTGATTTGAGAATTAGTCCCCTTGAACAAACCTCCTCCAATCATTTGGCAAACTTTGCAAGCAAATAGAAAATCAAAGAGAAAATAAAGGATTAACGTGGTTCGGCGGAGAGTGACTCCAACCTACATCCATATGAGCAAAGAAAGGAAATTTTATTACGAGCTCGGGTTAAGATCAACCAGCTTTCTTCCTTTATCATAGAGCTTTTGGGCTCTATTTATAAATAGTAAAATGTAGAAATTGCAAACAAAAAGGATCCAACCGTCGAAACTGAATCTTTGACTCCTTTATATAGGCTACCAAATCCATCGTTCCATCAACTCGTGATGTCATCTCACGTCAGCATGTCGTTGTCGTCCATGCTTCTTTCCCCTAACTGCTTTGCAAATAGTAGCTCTGGTCTTCTGATTAAGCCACCATTTGTCAGTAAAAAGCCAGCATGCGTACTTTTATCCTATAATACACGTTCTGCCCATGTGACAACCTGTAATTCAACCACTCCAACGTTGTTTCGTGTGTCAGAAGGAAAGTCTCTGAACAACTCCTATTATGTCAGCCTGTTGGAGGCTCAAATTTTAATATAGGGCACGAAATATTGTAACCCTGACCTAGGAATCCGGGTTGGTGTGCCAAGAGTAATAGCGTTGGATCCTCCTCCTTATTTCTTTAACAGGTCGAGTCGGTAATCATGGGACCACCTCGGGTCAGAATTCAAAGAGGCTCAAGTGGGGTTATCTAATACCTTTCCATCAGATCGGGTCGGTAGCCTAGCCTATCCTCAACTTGCTCTTTCCTCGGGTGTTCCTCTTAACTACTAGATTGGGTCACTCATCTGATTTCTCATCCTCGCAAGGACCTTGAACCATCTATTTAAGTGTAAATCCCCCTTATACCCCTTCAGTTTTCAGAGTTCCTCGAGGCTGAAAATCATCATCAACATTTGTCCCCTAGTTCTCGATATCAATGAGTTGGTAAGTTGATGCATGGAACTATAATAAAGGTATAGATTATGCCCATGTCCTCAGGTCGGTAATTACGGGACCACCTCGGGTCAGAATTCACAAAGGCTCAAGTGGAGTTATCTAATACATTTTCATAAGATCGGGTTGGTATCCTAGCTTATCCTCAACTTGCTCTTTCCTCAGGTGTTCCTCTGAACTACTGGCTCGGGTCACTCATCTAATTTCTCATCCTCGCAAGGACCTTGAACCATATGTTTAAGTGAAAATACCCCTTATACCTCTTCAGTTTTCATAGTTCCCCAAGGCTGAAAATCAACATCAACATTTGTCCCCTAGTTCTCGGTATCAACGAGTTGGTATGTTGATGTAGTGAACCAAAATAAAGGTATAGATTATGCCCATGTCCTCGGGTCTCAGCTTGTGACTATTCATACTACCACGACCCTTGGGTCAGGGAGGCATAAGTATCGCCAAAGATTCCATTTTTTTATAATGATTGCCTTCATTTCACCGCCAACTTGAAGAGTCTTTCTAGGGTTTCTAAACCGCCTCTAGGAAGATATGAAATCTTAAATGGCTTTCCTTAAATGCCCGTCATGCCTGTTAGGCTGCCTTTTTGCTTCATCTCCCCGATTCGCCAGGTGTCACGTATTTATGGCTTGCGCGCCAAAACCAATGTCAGTTGTGTCCAACCCAAACAATAGCTTCAATCTTGGCCTTTTGTTTGAATTCGATGGTCGAGATCATCCTTGCACGTGTCTCTGACCCTATGCACCTGCCTCAATTTGATGGTCCAAAACCATACCAAGTAGCCCTATTTAAAGATTGTTCCACTTCAAGCCATTCTTTTACCATTTTCATCTGACAAAGAAATCTCAGAACTTCAGAGTCTGCAACTTCGAACCTTCAACATCTTCACGTGTTTTCCAACCATCTTCGAAGAGCAAGATCAGTCATATCACAAACAAGTACATTGACCCGAGCCTAGTCACCCCAAGCTTGACTTCGTGAACCTTGACATGGATAGGGCTTCAACAATAACCGAGATCTGCATAAACTGAGGGAAATATTTGACATCCCCGAGGCCATTAGACTACGTGTCCCCACTGAATGAGATCAGACGAGCCGCCATACGATGACCAAGTGGCGCTATGCATGGACTTCTTTGGTATATGGTTGCATTTGCCCATACAAAAGTACTTTGCAAAGATGCTGAAACCATGAATCTAGCCCCATGCCAGCTGAACTTGAATTGATGGAGGGTATTGGACGGCCTCTATGTGATATGGAGCCGAGCCAAGCTAGAAGAGCCAATATTTTCTGAGTTAAAGGGGTTATACTGAATGAATTCCAACCCGAAAGAGTATAAGGGTTGGTATTACATTTCCACCAATGCCGGGGTGCCCCGCATTATCACCAATCTCCCAGCCAATAATAAGAATTTTAAGGACAAGTGGTTCTGGGCCGTGGGTCACTGAGGAAGGCATCAGTGGGCTGAGGGTAAACGTATCACTGTCCCTTACATATTCTGAGTTGGAGGTAATGACCAGAACTCTCTTTTCCTTCTGACCAATCTTAATGATCTACTAAATTTCGAGCCTTTTACAGCTTGTTGGGGTGACCTCCCAAAAGTCCACCATGAGACCCAGGCCAGGGTAAAGAAGGCACTTGAATTCAAAGGCCATTATAGGGACCTCGTCAGTCCTTCTGCCCTCACCGGCTAGGGCCTCACCCCAAGCTCTCAACCACCCAGTCCAGGCAAACTGGTAAGTTCTAATTGGCCTACTGACTTCGTGCTTGCTGTCTTGTCATTTTCTTTTTGTTGCTTGGCTCATTTTCATATTCTTACTTTCTTTTGTTTTCAGGTATGTCTGGTTTCAAGAGTCTAATTCAGATTATTCAGGAGGCTATGCGAGCTTCTCGGGGTGGGCCCAACAGCCCGTCTACAAGTTACTACCCCGATTCTGCCAGAAGATAGACAGAAATCAACACATGAAGTTGATCATCCTCCCAGGCCCTTAAGTTCCCATTCTTCCAGTCAAATACCGACCTCTACACATCCAACCCCAAACATTCCTTAGCCAACCCAGACAACACGCACTCCCCAGCCGTCCCAAATACATGCTCACTCCCAACCCTCCAAAAGGTGTTTCCACCAGGTCGGGGGGTGAGGAAATCAAAGAGCCTGCGTAGAGGGCTCCGATGAGGAAGACCATGGGTAGGAAAGTCAAAGCCTTAACCGCCCATTCTCAAGACTAAGGAGTGACTACACCTTTCTGGATCAATAATTTCATCGAGGACGTGCGGGAAGGCGTAGCCCATCTTCTCCCCACCATCAACTATCTGGCCAATAACGTAAGCCTTTACTAGGACACGACTTATAAAACCCTGCCTCCCGAGGACGTTCTCAACAAGTCTGGCAAATTCCATGTGAAGGTAAAATAAACTTATTCTTTAAAAATATTCTATCTTATGTGACATTCTGACCTTAACTTTGATCATGCAGTTGGCCTATCTCTTGACCACGAATATAGATGTGTTGAAAAACACACTCTCGATGGGGGGCCGACTCCTGAACCAGCTGACCGAGAGGGAGGTTAAGTTGACAAAGTAATTGGATGAAGCGAAGGCAGAGATTCAGGGCCTAAGGAAATCTAAGTAGAAGGTCAAAGCTAAGATTGCCTCCTTCTGTCGAGCTTCTGAAATTACTAAGAGGGAGACGGACGAGGCCAAAACAGAGGCTTCCCAAAAAAATGGATGAATTAAAGCCCAAGCTAGCCTGAGCTGTCACAACCGAAAGCTAGCTTGAAGAGAGGAATGGCCAGCTGGAGAAGGCTTGTGATGAATTGGCAAAGTCCTAAGACAAGCTGAAAAGATTACATGCCGAGCTGGCCGGATGCCTAGAGGTCGTGAAGTATGAGGCTAAAATAAAATGGCTGGAGGAATCTATTGAGATGTTCGAGATGACGCAATTCGGCCTAGACTTAGAGATGCTTCATAAGGTCCTGAAGGTGGCCAAGAGTGAGATTACACAAGAGCAATACTTTGGCCCTACTCCAGAAGAACCCGAGGCCATCCCTGACCCTGTACCAGTGTTAGTGGTGCCTTCGACTCAGGGGGATCCAAGCCCCTCATCATTTCTTACAGCCCAACCTGATCATACATCTGGCCCATCTGGCTGAGCTTATGTATTTCCCCTTCCCATTTTCAGCTTCCTTTTGTATAGGTAACCCCGAGGGGCCCAATGTATAAAATTCTTGTAAATGAAGATATACTATTTGCATTAGCATTTCTCACAATGAAGCATACACCAAACAAAGACCCGAACTGGTGTAACTTCCACTTTTAACACGCTGAAATAATCACAACTTAGTAAATTTTGCCAAACTCATCCAAACCATTCCCTTAAGAGACCATATCATTAGCATCAACATTGATGTCTGAGCCTAAACTCATGGCTCTACCCTTGGGCTTCTTCAATTAGCGAATTCCGAATCGTTCAAACAAGAAGCACCAAGTGTTATATGAGTTACCATCTTCAATATTCCTAGAACTAACCTGGGGCAAACTAGGCAACGAGGGAATAGCTCCGACCTCATAACAACAAGAAAAATAAGGCTTTAGTGGGATGTAACCTGACCCTGAGCCGATAAAAACACTTGGCCACAAGGAAATATTCCATCTTTGTTTTGTTCAACACTTGGTCATGGGGAGAAACTCTAACCTCATGCTGACAAACATAATAAGGCTTCAGTGGGACGTAACCCAACCCCGAGCAGATATAATTACTTGGCCACAATGGAATTTTCCCTCCTTATGCCATTCAACATATGGCCATGGGGGAGAAACTCTAACCCTTAGCCAACAAATATAATAAGGCCGCGGTGGGACGTAACATAATCCCGAGCCAATACAATTACTTAGCCACAAAAGAATGTTCCCTCATTGTGCCATTCAACATGGCCATGGGAGAGAAACTCCGACCCAATGCCAACAAGCAAAATAAGACCTCAAAAGGACGTATCCAACCCGGAGCCACTATAAACGTGGCCACAAGGGAATGTTCCCTCCTTGTGCCATTCAACTATGGCCATGAGGGAGAAACTCCAACCCTATACCAACAAATATAATAAGGACTCGGTGGGACGTGACCCGACCCCAAGCTAATATAATTACTTGGCCACATGGGAATGTTCCCTCCTTATGCCATTCAATACTTGGCAATGGGGGAGAAACTCTGACCCCATGCCAACAAGCATAATAAGGCCTCGGTTGGATGTACCTAACCCTGAGCCGCTATAAACATGGCCACAAGGGAATGTTCCCTCCTTGTGCCATTCAACACTTGGCCATGGGAGAGAAACTCCAACCCCCATGCAAATAGCACAATAAGGCCTCAGTGGGACGTACCTAACCTCGAGCCGCTATAAACGTGGCCACAAGAGAATGTTCCCTCCTTGTGCCATTCAACACTTGGCAACGATGGAGAAACTCTGACCCCATGCCAACAAGTACAATAAGGCCTCGGTGGGATGTACTCAACCCTGAGCCGCTATAAACGTGGCCACAAGAGAATGTTCCCTCCTTGTGGCAATCAACACTTGGCCATAAAGGATAAACTCTAACCCCATGCCAAGGAGCACAATAAGGCCTTGATGCGATGTACCTAACCTCGGGCCGCTATAAACGTGGCCACAATGGAATGTTCCCTCCTTGTGCCATTCAACACTTGGCCATGGGAGAGAAACTCCAACCTCATACTAACAAGCACAATAATGCCACGGTGGGCCGTACCAAACCCTGAGCCACTATAAACGTGGCCATAAGAGAATATTCCCTCATTGTGCCATTCAACTATGGCCATGGGGGAGAAACACTGACCCCATGCCAACAAACATAATAAGGCCTCAATGGGATGTACCCCAACTCGAGCCATTAAAATCATATTTAGAAGGCTTAGGGGGGAAAATTCTCAACCCCCGACCATCCTTACAAACATTGGCAATGGCATCCCACACCAAGTTGTGCAGAAAAGAAAACAAGATGACAAACATGATGGCGTGACATATCACACACCCCACACTGACAAAAGAAAATAGGGAGGGAACTAAGGCATCGTCCTGCCCCATGTTACCCAAAACAATAATTTTGGACCTTACAATCCAGACGTCCCGGTGAGGCGAGCTATGGACCGGAGGGATGACCAACGCCATAAGGAGATTGTCCTTATGTTAGGAAAAACCCCAACCTCACAAATTCCACAAAGGCCTTCTTGCATTTCCTTTCCCTGTGCTAGGCGCATCCCGAGGCTACAAACGTCACAGAGGCCCGCTGGCCTTCCCCGTGCTATGTACCTCTAATACTGGGAGGTGAACGTCGTGGGGGAATTATTCCTCCCCACACTATGCGAACCCGAAGGTACCGTAGTACCGTAGCTGTCTTCAATCCATATGTGCTATAATTACCTTGGGGCACCAAACGGAACACCGACTATTTCGACGAGCGTGCTATGGATACCCGAGGTGCCAAACACCACATAGGCCTTCATAATGATCCCTCAAAGGTATAAGTCAGTAGGTAGTAATGTTCCGACTCGGAGGTTGGATAATGACACATGGATTGGTGTGCCACGGGAGTTTGCATTTTTCCCATTTTCTCTGCACCCCTTGATGTATCCAGATCATGAGTATTTCTGATGAATATTGGACAAATCTTTCCCATCCAAATAACATACAAGTATAGATGAACAAGTTTTCATTTAAAAGGAGAAAGTCTCATCCATATTATTACGATCTACCTCCCATTTTACAACTCTTTGATGGTCATTCTAAGAGAGGCTCTATTGGTAATATCTCCTCAGTATCTCTACATTCCAAGTCTTCTTAAGCCGAGTACTGTCCAGCTACTTCAAGTGATAGATACGCGACCTGAAAACTTCAGTAACTCTGTACGACCCTTCACACTTGGCTCGTAAGGAGCCCTCATAGGGCCTTCTTATACTCCAAGGTGGAAGGTTCACTCCCGAACCCTTTTGTTGTAGAAGCATGCCATCCTTTGCTAATATAATACCATCTTTAGTGCCATCTTCTCTCTCTTTTCCTCTTCGCCCTTACTTCTTCAATACATAAAGTCTCTCTCGAAACGACATCAAAGCAACTCTTCACAATCTTTTGGCTCCCGCAAAGTACCAAGACTCCTTATTTGGTCGGGAATTTCAGCTTCAAATAGTAACTTGACATAGCCGCCCTTGACTTCATCATAAAGGGCCTTCCCAAAATTACCTGATAGCTACTCAAACAATCCAAGATGGCAAAATCCATCATGATGATCCAGGTATGAGGGTCGTCCCAACCGTCATTGTTAGCTATACGCGTCCCATTGGGACAACCATTCAACCATACACATGTACAATGAGGTTGTGTCCTGGATTAAGGTTGTGAACTCCACGCTTAAATCTTTCAGGGCCTCCTTGGAGATGATATCCATCGCGCTCCTGAGATCTACCAATATCCAGTCCAATTTTGTTCCGCCAATATTGGCTTTGATTATAAATTCATCATCGTGAGGGTAACTTACACCTTGGGCATCCTCCTCGGTGAATATTATGGGCACTGGCCTGGCCTTTTAGATATTTGGAGACCTCTCTATTGTCTGTACCTCGGGGCACTTGATCCGATAATAATTCTTTCTTGCTCGATTTGAATCTCCAGCCAACATCATCCTCATGCTATTGTGAACATTGGCCTTTTCTCTCATCACTGCCGGATTCTCATAGCCTTATGGTCAATAAATTCCTTTCAGTAGTCGTTCCTCACAAGGTCCTCCACCCATTCTTAGTATCTCTATGTGGCATGCCTGTAGGCACTGCATTTTTACACATAAGTCCCTATGATGAGTCTCATTTTGGAGACACTACCATTTAAGTCACGGAGGTCACGGGAAACGGACATCGGAAGGGGAAATTCAGAATAAACAAGGTTCACTGTTTTCGTTGGTGCTACGTTCGTGTATACGTTCGAACGTCAAACAGATTGCGGGCGTTCGTGCTGCGTTTGATGATGCGTTCGAACGGTGTCGGTAATTCTGGTTTTGCTGCTAGCCTCACATCCAGCCCATTTAGCCCCCCAAGCCCATAAAACACATCCCAATTTAAATAAATAAATATTAATTAAAACATTAACTAAATAAGATAATAATTAAATTAATTAAATAATAAATAAAACATATACCAAACATAAAATAAACATTACCAACTTAAACTAAAATCATGCCTAAATTAAACAAATCACATACTAAATCAAAATATAATCATGCCTAATTAAAATCAATCAACCAATTATATTCCCAATCTAATAAGATTATTCCCAAAACTTAAAATATTTTATTCCTAATCCAAGCCAATCAAATATTCAACCTTCCCTATCTAGCCAAGATTTGTCCCCCCTCAATCTTTGACTTCCCTTAACCAAACCAAATCAAATCCCTCTTCAATTAGCCAAATCCATTTCCTTGTCAAGCCCAACCCTTTGCCTATAAAAAGAACCCTTCACCAACCTTCTCAACCCTAGTCCCTAGTCCCTAGCTCATACACAACACACAAAAAAATTACAGGAAGAACACACCCAAGAAAAAAAGGAAGCAAAAGATAAAGAGGAGACGGCAGCGAAACCACAAGGAAACAGTAGCAAAACGGACTCAAAAAAGTAAAGACAACGAATGAGAACAGTGAACCAGTGAACCGGGAGAGTTGCGGAGCATCCACCCTTCCGACGATCGTGTACCGTACATCCGAGAGGTGATTTAAAAGGTTAGACCTGAGGGTACATTTTCATTAGCTTATATTCGTTTTTTTATTATTATTATTGAATTCTATTCTCATGAGAGTCGTTTATGGATGCATGTTGTGGCTTGAATGAAATGGAAGAGTGTCGTCTCTTGTGGTATATAGGATGGAAACCCAGACGTAAATTCCGTAGCCGAATCCGAATGGACGGTAGTGCGGTCTGTACATGGGACACAACTCCACGTACCACCTAAGTAAACGGCACCTTCTCTTGTGTGGAGTTGCTTTGGTTTATTTATTTCTTGTCATTTAAATCCTGTATGTTGCTTATTCCCGTATGATATGATCGAGTGCATGGGCTTAGCAAATTCGATGAAAGGTTCCCTAATTGGAGGGGTTAAAATCCTTCACCACGACGCTTTGCCGCACCAATCGATGTGTGTTTGGTTGAATGCGAGATACGTTCAATCGAGCATACCTAGTTTGATATGATTGTCTTTATTTTCGTATGCATGATTCAACCGAGCGCATGGGTTTAGTAAGTGTGATGTGAGATCCCCTATGGGGAGGGGTTAAAGCCCTTTACCACGATGCTTTGCCACGCCGGTTGATGTGTGTTCGGTTGGATGCAAGACACGTTCAATCGGACATACTTAGAATAGTATGATTGTCTTTATGTTTGTATGCATGATGTGATGTGACGCGTATGGGCTTAGTATGTTGGTCTAAAGGTCCTCTCTTTGAGAGATCAAGAGCCCTCAAAAGGCCACCTTTACAGCAGTACTTCGCCGCGCCCCTTTATCTTGCTGTTTATGTATTGCGTCCCATTTCATGCATCAGGTCTGTTCCCGTTCGAACGCGTTTACGAACGCAACTCGAACGCGCATGCATTTTTGGCTTATCATGCATCAGGTCTCACTTACGTTCGAACGCGTCCACGAATGCCATACGAACGCGAGCATTCTGTCTCATTTCCGTTCGAACGCGTTAACAAACGCCATACGAACGCGAGCATTCTGTTTCATTTCCGTTCGAACGCGTTTACGAACGCTACTCGAACGTGAGCATTCTGTTTCATTTCTGTTTGAACGCGTTTACGAACGCGACACGAACGCGAACCTTCTGTTTACCGTTCGAACGCGTTTACGAACGCTACACGAACGCGAACACACTGAACTGAGTCTGTCTTATCATATTCATGCATAATTGCCTCTTGGTTGATCGTTCTTGTGTTATATAGCCAACCGTATTATTTGTATTCCTGCATTTATCCATTCCATGTGTTCTTGGGATTGTATTCAAGCATGATTAGGCTGTTAGCATGTTTATTCCATTGGTTGCGTCGTTTGCCTTGGTCTTGATTTAACGCATTACGATTCATATGCCTATGCCATGATGACTTTGGAGTATTATTTCTTGTGGTATATCGGATGGAAACCCAGACATAAATTCCGTAGCCGATTCCGAATGGACGGTAATGCGGTCTGTACTTGGGATACAATTCCACGTACCACTTGGAAGAGTGCTCACATGTATGCTTGTGCGGATACTACGTATGCTTGTGTTTTCATGAATATGATATGCTGAATGAAGTTGTATGTTCATTGTTACTTTGAGGTATTTTGTTAGACATGTGTTATTAGATATGAGATATATGCGAAATGTATGTATGAGTGTTATTTTGTACCCATGAATATAGAAGCATGATATTCTTAGAAATAAGTGTTACTTAAGCCTGATTAAATTATTACATAAATCCTTTTATTACAAGTGACATAAGTAAGGGACCATTCCGAACCCAATGGTTTGAGGTCTTCCCCTGCGAGGGGTGAGTGCGGCCTTAAATCTTATTTTCCCGGTTCACACCGGGTGGCGACTCCATTATTCTCCGGTTTAGTCCTCTGTTGACTACTCCGTACTCCCAACTAGTGCCGCGAGCCTAGAAACAGTATGCGTCGCCCAGGTCCTGTTGTCCACAGTCTGGCGACTCCACTGGGGATAGAGAATTGGCCCCGAAATATTGTCTTGTAATGAGTGGATTTATGTTTTAATTGACCGTGTCTATAGTGGATAAAGTTAGGGTTTAATCAAGGGCACTTTGAGGCTAGGTAATGGTTTGGTGTCTTCCTTCACTCACTACCTTTCTAGAAGGAAAAGCTGTGAGGATACCTACATGGCCATCTACTCGTAGCCTTTGTGATGGACTAATTTGGAGGACTCGTTGTTTATTCCTGACAACAAGCGATAAGAGCCTAAGAGGCTTGGGTATTTAAGTGAGCCTCGCTCCACCTCTCCTCTGGGGGATCTACAACGGGAAATCCATTTGACAGTCTGTCACACATCATAGCTCATTGGCACGTACCTTAGTGAGAGCCTTTGTCTATACTCTTACTAACCCACCCATAGACCGGGTTGGCTAAAGTAACAATTATTTCCTTGGATATGTGCTTGTGGACCATCCTCATTTGGATGCAGTTGGACTATTGTCAGAAATGCGGGCTTGCTGGGCCATTTAAACTGGGGCAAGTTCGTACCTTATGACTATTAGGCCCAAAGCTTCTGAAATGTTGATGGACCATACTGTAGAAATTATTACGTTTGCATTATCTTTCTTCTATGCTTGTGTTTGGGAACATCGTCGTTTGGATCCGTTTGGACCATTTGCCATGGGATATGGGCTTGTTGGGCCATTTAAACTGGGACAAGAACGTATCTCATGACTATTGGGCCAAAGGCGTCTAAGTGTTGATGGGCCACTTTGTACTTGTGTTCGGAACATTACCATTTGGCTTTAGTTGGGCTCCTTGTCATAAGATGTGAACTCGTTGGGCCATTTAAACTGGGATGGGTTCACTCCTGTGACAATTAGCCCGAAAAATTCTAAAATGGTAACTGGCTGATTTGTGTGAAAATTTTAATTGATTTAGTATATTATATATGTTACATGCATCTCATGCACCCCATGCATACATACATCATGCTAACCCTTGTGTTCTAAAAGCCATCATAGACTCCCGTTGGGTTAGGAAAAAGGGAAGACTCACCAAAATATCGAGAACAGACATGAGTGAATCAGATACTGAGGCATCCCGGATAGATCAGTTAGAAAATGGTTTCGCCAAGATTACTGGACAGTTGCAAGCCTTGACTACTGCCATGACAAATATGGCTGTACCCCGTGCCGAGGGAGATTCTGAGAACGTAAGGCGTGAGGAGCCTCCGAATGGGTTAGGGGATGATGTCCCCACTTTTGATGATGACATGGCAGAATATGCAACAGGCAAAGTGATTGGGTCTCAGGCAGAATTTCAGAAGCTTCGGGATCAGGTTGAAACAGTTACCCGTAAAATGAGGGGTAAGAACGAGGATTTGCTAGATTATGAGGCAATGACCTTCGGAGAGAACAGCTGCCAACTCAGTTTAAAATGCCCGACATGGCCAAGTTTAATTGGAACGGAGACCCGAGGGTCCATCTGCAGCAATATGTCTCGGTCATGAGTTCAATGGCCTATCACAGCGCCAAGTCCAAAAGATGTTTGGGATGTCACTCGAGGGGGCACCTGTGGTTTGGTATCATAGCCTTGAGAAGAAGGTTAAGGAAGATTGGAAGGAACTAGCTGATGCCTTTCTGAAGCAGTATGTTACAGACTTAGAGATTGACTTGTCACTCCGTGATTTGGAGAACACTAAGCAGAAGCCGGAAGAAAACTTCAAGGAGTATGTAGACCGCTGGAGATGCCAGCTTCTGAAAATGCAGACTCGGCCCTCTGAGAAGGACCAGATTAAAATGATCATCAAGGGCACTAAGCCCCGATCTATGGCAAGTTGAGGAGGATGACTTCAATGATTGCGGATTTCCGATAGTTGAGGGAAACTGTCATGGATATTGAGGAAGAAGAGGCTGAAAACAGAAGGTTTTATGGCCAGAATAGAAGAACTTTTGGGGGCCTGCTGAGACCAAGCCCGCTACTGCCGAGGTGGCTACCGTCAAGAACCGGCATTTCTCTAACCTGGGGAGGCCGTTATCTAAGGTACTTGAGAAGTTGAAGGGACAAGGGCTCCTAAAACCCTTAGAGCCTAAACCAATTCCAGATCCTATACCACCCAACCTTAACCTAAGCTTGTATTGTCACTTCCATCAGAGGAGAGGCCACGAAACTGACAGCTGCACCCGTCTTAGGCATGAAATCCAAAACCTCATTGATGCTCACAAAATACCTGACCCAGAAAGAGAACAACCCAACGCATACAGAAATCCCCTACCCAACTACATGATCAACTCTGGCCTACCCGAAACCCTTGTCTTCCAAACTCTCAACCACTCAGCTTCATTCATAGGAATAAGGGATGACAACGGTGGAGAACCATAGGCCAAGAAAGAAAGAAATGTTGCGAATGATGAAATCATTCCTCCTAGTTTATCTGATCATACATTTTTAATATAGACATTGACTTGGTCTACATGTTCGAATCATTTTTCTTTAAATGATAATAAAGACATTATTTCACTGAATCTCTCCTACAATATGAGTATGTTTGAGAAAAACATTCAACCTTGGCACTATGAAATTCAGTGATGTTTAGAACACGGGGAATCTTCAGGAAACAACAACAGTACAGTCAGTTCCAGAAATGAATCAGTTTGGGGATGAGTCCCAGGGCCGAGGCCCGCATCAGTATCAGCTTGGGGGCGAGGCCCACATCAGTTCAGTATCAGTTCTGCCGGGAATGGCATTATGTGGGGCGAGGCCCGCATCAGTATCAGCTTGGGGGCGAGGCCCACATCAGTTCAGTATCAGTTCTGCCGGGAATGGCATTATGTGGGGCGAGGCCCGTATCAGTATCAGTCTGGGGGGGCGAGGCCCATATCAGTATCAGTCTTGGGGCGAGGCCCATATCAGTATCAGTCTGGGGGGGCGAGGCCCATATCAGTATCAGTCTTGGGGCAAGGCCCATATCAGTATCAGTCTTGGGACGAGGCCCATATCGGTATCAGTTTGGGGCGAGGCCCACATTATTATCAGTAACGGTTCGGAAATGGACCATTATCACATCTCGCCGAAAATGGCACTCCGAAAATGGATATGGTTCGAATGGACCATCATCTCATCACTTCCGAAAAGGGCACTCCGAAAATGGAGCATGGTTCGAATGGACCATCAACCTCATCACTTGCCGAAAAGGGCCTCCGAAAATGAGCATGGTTCGAAAATGGACTACTTTCCACATCTCGCCGAAGCGCACTCCTAAAGGGAGCATCAGTTCGGAAAGGACCAAGGAAGGCCTAACCCATCGGATATAATACATATACATGCATACATGTGTTGGAGTTTCTAGAGGTCCCAAGATCAAAACTCAAGCATGAATCATAAGCGAATACAACGATTTAAGTGCGGAATACTTACATCGAGCGGTGGAGATGCGATTTGGCAACAAAAACGAACTCACTGCCCACTGCCACTGCTCACGGCAGTTCACTGTCATGTGCGCCCACTGCTGCAGATTTGGCTTCTGTTTTGTGCCATTTTGATCAAGAAAAACGAGCTCCAAGCTTCATCAAAACGTTCCTTGCTCATGGGTATACTTCCCTTATCACCTTGGCATGATCCCGGAGTGTGCTAGCACTCTTGTTTTGCCACAAAACACACTTGCTTCCCTCCATTTCCTTTTGTTCTGTTCGGCAGTTCACTGCCTTTTCAAAACCAGAAAATGTCGTGAAGAAGAAGAGGAGAAAAGAAGAGAGAAGGAGGGAAAAAGGGAAAAATGAAAAAGGTATACGGTTTTTGTGTTTCTTTATGCATCAAATGCATTTGAATTTCATTTGAAATTCATTTCAAACACATTTGGTTATAATTCCCAACCACACACATCACCTTTTTAAAATTCATTATATGCCATCATTACCACTCACTTTGAGAATAGAGACAATGTATCATCCCTCAAATGTGTCTAGATACATCCATCATCTATTCGTGTCAAGTAATGAGATATCGCGATGTGATTTGCGGATTCCACCCGTTTCAAAATACGAATGTGTCCGCAAACACTTTCGGGCCCAAATTCGCTAATTCCGAATTAACTAATTTCCGTCGCGACGAGAATTAAATAATTACGCCTAGCGGAATTATTATTCACGTCGCTAACGAATTAATTCTAAATTAATTCGCTCGCCCGAATTAAAATCTAATTTTATTCCGCGTCGAAATCTAATTTCGTTTAATATATCAAATATATTAATTCCTCGATTAATTCCAAATCAATGTTTCTCTCTCTTCAATTGATATTTTATCCTAGATAAAATGTCTCCGAAATTAATCCCAGATTAATTCTCTCTCTCATCATATTAATCCCAGATTAATATAAGTGCGAGTCATACGTCATCGGTGAATCTTTGGGAAGCGACCCATGAGATCCCCGGATATGTTGGCAGTAAATACGGTCGTCGGTGTATCCGAATCACGTACGTACCAAGTACTACGTTCTACCGATTTACGAGACAAGGTCGACTCCTAGCAAAGCACCAAGTCTTCCCAATCTCCGGACATATTCTCATAAGAATATTAAGATCTGTATCAAGCGTAGTATACTAATGTATTGTGCATATCGGCCCAGTATCGGATAATCACGTACTAGGGCTGGGGCTGGATAAGTGTCTGCCCCGTCCGAAGCACATATCGGATGTCTGGTAACATAGTCTCTATAATCGGATATTCATGACCTGGTCATAATATCCTGATTGGCTGCGCAGCACTCAAGAGCACTAGTACCGTATCCTGCGTGACATCATCTCCAATATGACTGAAGTGATACTTCCGTCTCGACATCACATCCAATACACTACGACTCTCTGATAAACCCAGAAGTGGTGTACACAGAACCCGTTTAAAGTCCCCTACCACCAAGACCAAAGTCTATCGATTATCGTAAGTATTAGCGATGTAAGTCTCAGGTTAACCATACACACCTACCTTGATTTCGGCCTCCCATAGACACATAGTCATAATACCAATGGGATTCCGAGGGGTCTATCCAGAGCGAAGCTGTTTCCCGTACCGTCGGTGAAACACGACCTCCTATCGCACTTGCATAAGTATCCAATACTTATATATATGAGAACTATGCCGTTGTGCCCTCACAAACGCGCACAAGTGCAATACTAGCCTATTCCGCATTATCGATGTCCAGTCTCGATAATACTACGGCTAGGGATATTTAATGATTAAACCTTCGGGGACTGATACTGTCTCATATCATTCTCAGTCCAGGTACTAATCATAGGGACCTCTCTTCATTTATATATCTATGGTGATCTAATCACAAATGATGAGAGTGCAATTTCTTTGTCACATAGTTAATTTGCTACAACAACACAATGATCTGTGCAAATAGTGACGCTATGGGTCATAATGTCCAACAATCTCCCACTTGGCACGTAGCGAGTCACTCAAGTGTCCTACACCTGAACTATGTACGGTTCGCTCAAATTGCTGAGGAAAGGTTTTCGTCAGCGGATTTGTTTGTTTATCGTTTGACGCGATTTATACGATCATCACATCGCCACGATGTATGATCCGAACGAATCAGATGATATAGAAGTATATCTGGATCGTCGATGAGACCTTTAATTCTTTAGCCTGTGCTGACGCCTAGCTCAGCTGCTAACAGAACTATATCTAATCTAATTAGATTTATTATCGATCCAAATGGCTTCTATTGCTGCCTCAGCTGCAGCAATAATCCGCATTTGTTGTTTATTCGGCAACAGTTATCTTGCTAGGAAGATTTCCAGCTCACTGTCCCTGTTATTCAAACTTTATAGTACCGTAGTATTTAATTGTTTGGAAACTTGCAGCAGTGATCCCAGTCACTTCAAGTTCTCCTTCTCCATAGTTTAAGACAACATCTTTAGTTCTCTGAGATACTAACAGATGTTCTTAACTTCAATCCAGTGACTATCACTTGGATTGACCCGATTGTGACTCCATATGCTCGAAGCGTATGAGACACCAATACAGTACATTTTAAATGTACAATTTCCCAGAGAGTGTTAACAACTTCAAATCTATCCCAGTAGATCTTTATTCCTTGAATAAAGGTTGTTACTCCCCAGAATTCTACGGAGAATTTCTATTGAAAGATATCCATGAAAGCCAAGCTTTCACCAATTGTTTTATGGGAATTTCATTGTCAGTGCCCTCTCCCACTAACCTCCTTATATACACAAGAATTATTTCGTTTTGAGTCAAATCATAAATCATTATGATTATTTCAAAACGACAGTTCCAAGAACCTTATGCTTGCTTCAATCCAAACATGGATCGAATAACCCGCAAACCTTGTTTGTTGGTTATACAAAATCGTCAGGATGTTCTAATCATCCTCCAAAGGTTTCCTTTTCAGGAAAGCGATTTTGATCTGTAACTGACACATTTCATAAATGAAATATGCAGTTATTTTCAAGCATTTTCAAAATGGATTTACCATGGCAACAGGTAAAAGGTTGAACCGTTATTAACACAATGTTGATAACGATACCTTTCCGTCAAAAGCCTAGCTTTGTACGTTGGTATGTTGCCATCCATGTATGTCTTCCTTGAAGACGTATAATGTACCAATAGGCACAATGCTTGTGGTACAACAACTAGTATCCATAATAGTCGTTATACATGGAATCCATTTCGGACTCATGGCACTTTGCCATAACAGGGAGTCGATACCTCGTATCACTTCCTCAAAACGTAGTCGGTGGATATACCTTCATAAGATTGACATCTTAATGAGGTTAGATCAGAAACCCATACCCTAGGTTGTTTTCTGACTCTATCCGATCTACCCGATTTCTTCTGTGTATTTGAAGATTAATGGTACAGATTCATCATAGATGATTGTTTGTGTTCCATTAAGGACTTCGTGCTTTGAATAGTATTACTCCGATTTTCATCGAGTATCACTATCCTCCCACTGACCACTGCATATCGGTATTCCTCTCAGGAAAACCGCATGGTGAGCAACAATCACATTGTTCTCATGTGGGATTTATAAGTACTATACTTATGGTTTCCCTTAGGATAACCTATATTGGCACTAATCCAATTTGGGTTCTTTTTGGTATCATCCAAACTTTATGCCTGGCATACCCAAATTATCAGGAATGAGAAACCTCGTTTCTTTCCTGTTCATATCCTATATGATATCTGTCAAACAGATTTATATGGAACCTTATTCTAAATAAGTTTTGCACTGTTAATACATATCCTATTGAAGGAAACAGTAGCTCAGAGCGACTCGTAATTAGCCTTATCATGTCTAACATGATTTGGTTAATTCGTTCGGACACACCGTCACTTTGACGTGTTTCGGGAGGAGTCCTCATATGAAAGAATATCATACTCTTTCAAGTATATATGAAACTTACTGCTTGAGTATTTTCCATTACGGTCTTACCGTGGCGGAATAATACTATAGCCGATCTGTTCATTTACTTCGTGTCGAAACTTTAAAGTTTCTGATTTGTGTTCTTCAAAAGAAACACATAACCATAACGTGATGCCACATCCGTTAAGGTCACGAAATATTCATGTTCACATCTAGCCTAGCTAGATATGGGCCCACTAACTTCACCATGAATAGGGCTTACAGATCGGTGGCCTTTACACTATTACCCAGTAAATAGTATTTTAGGTACTTTACCTAGTAAACTAGAATCGTAGACCTTATTTGATTAGTCAAATCAGTCTAGTACCCACTCTTCAAAAGTGTGGATATACGAGTCTCGTTTAATTGTGTCCCAGACAACAATGCCACAAATAAGTCTCTATTGATCAAATCAATATGAGCTATTTATTTGTCATTTTATATTTTGAGATTTTATTTATATTCAAAATATAAATTCTGTTATTCACATCTAATGTGTTTATCTCGGTATCATATATATTTTATGTACCACACTAAGTATTTAAAATCTAATTTCAATACTAGTAGTGAACATAACTTAGACAAATATATTTAAAGTCAGAGCCTCGCCCTTTCTTTAATTCCTTCGTGTCTTCCATATCCAAATGGTAGTCACTTCGGGATATGTCAATTATCCTTTTCAATATTTTACAAACCTTTGGCCAAGCCTGGGTTTTTAATAATATCGAAAGGATATGCACCTTGTGCTACATGCCCAATTGCAAACTTTGACTTTTCTCCACTAGAATAGTCAATTAATTCTCCAAGAATTATTAATTGCAATTTTAATACTTTTAAATCTAAAGATAGATTTATTATAAGTATATTAATTAAGCATTAAAGTCATCATCACATAAATCTTCCAAAGATTTTATGCTCTACTATTTGCTTAATTTTGGGCGTACGTATAATAAGTTATTTTATCAAATAAAGTAACCTATTATTTATTCCCAATTTGAAAATTAAATCATTTAAAATATTTTAATCCCAGATTATATTTTAAATATCCAACTTTTCAATTTCTTATCTTGATTACAATAGTCCAACTATTTAATCAACGATTAGTGGTACTATATATATTATAATGATTATAATAGTCCAACTATATAATCAAATATAATCCAAATTAATTAACCTCAATTACATTGATTACTATAATCCAATTATAAAATCAACTGTAAACTGAAATTAATTAATTCAAATATATTGATTAATATAATCCAATTATATATAATCAAGTATAATACAGTCCAACTGTTTATAAAAACAACAATTTAAATATTAGTCAAACTAACATTTAATATAACGACGAAATAATTTAAATGAGCGTGTTTAGCGAGTAATTGAACGAATGTTGCAAATTCAAAACTTGCCTCCCACTATTTTCGTCGAGTCTCTAACCCTCTGTGGAGTACTCGGGAAACCGTGTTTCCTAGTGGGCTAGGATCCCGTTAAAGTATCATACAATCCTGACTTTGGTCAATAAAAAATTGTATGATAATTAACAAGGTAGATGTCGAAGATCAATTGGATCCCATCCAACTCCTAGATCCAGTAGGTGGACATCCAAGTCCGAAACATATATCTAATATATGCCTATATATCGAATATATTACCCTACCCTTTCCTCTGAATCAACTAGGCCTTGGCTTTGGCCAAAAACAAACCTAGTGATCCCAGTCAAGCGTGGACCCATTGACAGGGAAGCTTCGTAATCAAATGTCTATGGACAAGAAGTGGTCTTGACTTTGGTCAAAAACAAACCACAACTTGGACACGACACCGATATATAACAAAGCCTCGTGATTAAAGCACATCTTTGACTGACAAGGGCTTGACTTTGGTCAAAAACAACCCCTGACAATCTCCGATCTTGAGCAAGAATCACTCAATGGAAGGAAATGACGCTTGATATTTAACGAGGGTTTTTCGCGTGCAAATTGGCTACCAATTTAATTATCTTTGTTAAGGTCTCATCATCATACACCCTTAAACATGCATTCTAAATACATAATAAAGCGTATATGAAAATAAATAATAATGATATGCGGATGGATACTTACACATTGATCCTAGATCAAATCTCTCACTTTCTCTCTCCCGCTAGCACTTGTATTATTTCTACCCGTTACACTACACTTCTAAAGAAACCTCTTTTACATGGAGGGGAATAGGTGAGAAGAGAATACAAAGAGAATAAGGATAAGGCTGGACACGCAGGTCCAATTTAATAAATCGAATTTATTACAACAATTTCTAAAATTGCCCACCCATCTAATATCCATCCGATATACATTATTCATGCATCACAACCATGTATTCACTCATATAAGCATGCTATCAATCAATCTAATCAAATTAATTAATCTGATAATTATGTGATCATCCAATGTTCAAACAACGATTTGATTTTGTTCGAGTCAAACTCGTTTTTGCGAATAAGTACTTAAAGTACGAATTTTAGAATTAAATTAAACTACACAATTAAATCCAATTCAATTTGTATTTAATTCTAATTCACTATTTAATTTCATATTAAATATCACACTTTATTAATAAACCTTTCTAATTAAATTCCAAATTTAATTGTTACGGGTCTCAAAGCCCGATTAATATCCAATATTAATTTAATTAAAGTCTAATGGGCTTTTAATTAATTTCTTAAGGCGTGGTCTTATGGTCAACTCGGGTCAAACCCGCAACCAAAGTCCAATCCGGGATTACCCCATAAGCCTTTAAATTAATTTTGGCCCATTAGGCCCAATTAAATTACAAAGGTCCATTAGTTGCATTTGGGCTTTATGGTTAAGGTTTTGGGCCCAATTGGATCCAATCCATTTGGCCTAAACCCAACTTGATAAAATCAAGCCCAATAGGCCCAATTACAACATTAGAAGCCCAAATCCAATTTAAGGCCTCAAATAATTAAATTACATAAATCCAATTTAACAATTTAATTACTTAAAGTGCATTACATGATTAATCAACTAAATCAACATTTCCAAAACACTAAATTAGTCCAATTAATCATACTCAATTTCATCATCACATGTCCAACACATTAAGATTAAAATCAAACTCATTACATGCTCACTTTGTTCTCGGCAATGAGGTTAATTACATGTCCGATTTGTTTCAATCCAATTAAAAACAATTCGACATTAAATCAATATACCCTAATGATTTTCAACACATCCAATGTTTCAAAAAATCAAAATTCACCAAGAACACAAAGGGGCATAACTCTCGGCCAAGATAAGATTTTGGGCAAATTTGTTCCAACCAAATTTGATCAAATTGATCCAACCAATCATCAATTAAAATACATTCAAGCATACTTTATCATCCAATTTCATAATTGCATGCTTAAATCAATTTTACCCATTTTTAAGTTTCATGACATACTTTCAAAATTGGGGAAATTTGTTCCAAACAATATTTAATCAAATTGATCCAACCAATCATCAATTAAACATGTATTAAGCATACTTAATCATCCAATTTCATAATTGCATGCTCAAATCAATTTTACCCAATTTAAAGTTTCATGACATACTTGGCAATTTGGGGATTTTTCGTCCAAATCGAATTCAATCCAATTGATTCCGCAATTGACGTTAAATCATCATCCCGAATGATTTCCAACACTTCCAATTGTCAAAAATCAAAAATCCCAAGACATTAAATCATCATCAATTTTCGGCCAAGGTAGTAATTTGGGGAAAAATTGATCCAATCAAATTTTCTTCAAATTGACCTAATCAATCTTCAATTCAAACACAATTAAGCATACAAATCCATCCAATTTCATTTATCATGCTCAAATTCAAGTTTGCCCAAATTTTAGCCCTAACATTTTTCATGCTTTTAACCTAAGCTCTTGATGCCATTGTTGGAGTTTCTAGAGGTCCCAAGATCAAAACTCAAGCATGAATCATAAGCGAATACAACGATTTAAGTGCGGAATACTTACATCGAGCGGTGGAGATGCGATTTGGCAACAAAAACGAACTCACTACTCCACTGCCCACTGCCACTGCCACGCTCACGTTCACTGTCATGTGCGCCCACTGCTGCAGATTTGGCTTCTGTTTTGTGCCATTTTGATCAAGAAAAACGAGCTCCAAGCTTCATCAAAACTTTCCTTGCTCATGGGTATACTTCCCTTATCACCTTGGCATGATCCCGGAGTGTGCTAGCACTCTTGTTTTGCCACAAAACACACTTGCTTCCCTCCATTTCCTTTTGTTCTGTTCGGCAGTTCACTGCCTTTTCAAAACCAGAAAATGTCGTGAGAGAGAAGAGGAGAAGAAGAAGAGAGAGAGGAGGGAAAAATGAAAATGAAAAAGGTATACGGTTTTTGTGTTTCTTTATGCATCAAATGCATTTGAATTTCATTTGAAATTCATTTCAAACACATTTGGTTATAATTCCCAACCACACACATCACCTTTTTAAAATTCATTATATGCCATCATTACCTCACTTTGAGAATAGAGACAATGTATCATCCCTCAAATGTGTCTAGATACATCCATCATCTATTCGTGTCAAGTAATGAGATATCGCGATGTGATTTGCGGATTCCACCCGTTTCAAAATACGAATGTGTCCGCAAACACTTTCGGGCCCAAATTCGCTAATTCCGAATTAACTAATTTCCGTCGCGACGAGAATTAAATAATTACGCCTAGCGGAATTATTATTCACGTCGCTAACGAATTAATTCTAAATTAATTCGCTCGCCCGAATTAAAATCTAATTTTATTCATTCCGCGTCGAAATCTAATTTCGTTTAATATATCAAATATATTAATTCCTCGATTAATTCCAAATCAATGTTTCTCTCTCTTCAATTGATATTTTATCCTAGATAAAATGTCTCCGAAATTAATCCCAGATTAATTCTCTCTCTCATCATATTAATCCCAGATTAATATAAGTGCGAGTCATACGTCATCGGTGAATCTTTGGGAAGCGACCCATGAGATCCCCGGATATGTTGGCAGTAAATACGGTCGTCGGTGTATCCGAATCACGTACGTACCAAGTACTACGTTCTACGTTCTACCGATTTACGAGACAAGTCGACTCCTAGCAAAGCACCAAGTCTTCCCAATTCTCCGGACATATTCTCATAAGAATATTAAGATCTGTATCAAGCGTAGTATACGATTGTATTGTGCATATCGGCCCAGTATCGGATAGTCACGTACTAGGGCTGGGGCTGGATAAGTGTCTGCCCCGTCCGAAGCACATATCGGATGTCTGGTAACATAGTCTCTATAATCGGATATTCATGACCTGGTCATAATATCCTGATTGGCTGCGCAGCACTCAAGAGCACTAGTACCGTATCCTGCGTGACATCATCTCCAATATGACTGAAGTGATACTTCCGTCTCGACATCACATCCAATACACTACGACTCTCTGATAAACCCAGAAGTGGTGTACACAGAACCCGTTTAAAGTCCCCTACCACCAAGACCAAAGTCTATCGATTATCGTAAGTATTAGCGATGTAAGTCTCAGGTTAAGACCATACACACCTACCTTGATTTCGGCCTCCCATAGACACATAGTCATAATACCAATGGGATTCCGAGGGGTCTATCCAGAGCGAAGCTGTTTCCCGTACCGTCGGTGAAACACGACCTCCTATCGCACTTGCATAAGTATCCAATACTTATATATATGAGAACTATGCCGTTGTGCCCTCACAAACGCGCACAAGTGCAATACTAGCCTATTCCGCATTATCGATGTCCAGTCTCGATAATACTACGGCTAGGGATATTTAATGATTAAACCTTCGGGGACTGATACTGTCTCATATCATTCTCAGTCCAGGTACTAATCATAGGACCTCTCTTCATTTATATATCTATGGTGATCTAATCACAAATGATGAGAGTGCAATTTCTTTGTCACATAGTTAATTTGCTACAACAACACAATGATCTGTGCAAATAGTGACGCTATGGGTCATAATGTCCAACAACAATGCAATATTATCACATACATGCAATGTTTGTTTCGTGTTCGCAGGTTTATAGCAGCAAAGACCATCATCATCAAGTAACGGTTTCAAAAATGACCACAATCTCACAACAGCACATTCAGGAAATGGACCGCTACCATATAAAAACGCACAGACCGACGGCCGTAATGGCACTCTCCAAAATGGAGCACTCTCACAAACAGACCCTGAACTGGCACTCCCAAATGGAGCACTCACAACAGACGCGGAAATGGTACTCCAAAATGGAGCACTCACAACAGAGCCGAAAAACGGCGTTCCAAAATGGAACACACACACATCAGATGCCGAAAATGGCGTTCCAAAATGGAACACACACAACAAATGCCAGAAATGGCGCTCCAAAATGGAGCACATACACGAAAGATGCCGAAAAAGGCGCTCTAAAAATAGAGAACGATTCGGGAATGAACCAGGGGTCGCAGCACCTCACCACCAAATCAACTCAACTCGACACATGGTAAGTCAAGTGGCAGCTGGCGAGCCAGCCAGGTAAGTAGAATGCATTGCATAACTTTGATAGGATTGTCACTGTTGCACATTACAAATCCCATCAAAGTGGGGGGGGCTGTAGGCACTGCATTTTTACACATAAGTACCTATGATGAGTCTCATTTTGGAGACACTACCTTTTAAGTCACGGAGGTCACGGGAAACGGACATCGAAGGGGAAATTCAGAATAAACAAGGTTCACTGTTTTCGTTGGTGCTACGTTCGTGTATACGTTCGAACGTCAAACAGATTGCGGGCGTTCGTGTTGCGTTCGATGATGCGTTCGAACGGTGTCGGTAATTCTGGTTTTGCTGCTAGCCTCACATCCAGCCCATTTAGCCCCCCAAAGCCCATAAAACACATCCCAATTTAAATAAATAAATATTAATTAAAACATTAACTAAATAAGATAATAATTAAATTAATTAAATAATAAATAAAACATATACCAAACATAAAATAAACAATTACCAACTTAAACTAAAATCATGCCTAAATTAAACAAATCACATACTAAATCAAAATATAATCATGCCTAATTAAAATCAATCAACCAATTATATTCCCAATCTAATAAGATTATTCCCAAAACTTAAAATATTTTATTCCTAATCCAAGCCAATCAAATATTCAACCTTCCCTATCTAGCCAAGATTTGTCCCCCCTCAATCTTTGACTTCCCTTAACCAAACCAAATCAAATCCCTCTTCAATTAGCCAAATCCCTTTCCTTGTCAAGCCCAACCCTTTGCCTATAAAAAGAACCCTTCACCAACCTTCTCAACCCTAGTCCCTAGTCCCTAGCTCATACACAACACACAAAAAATTACAGGAAGAACACACCCAAGAAAAAAAGGAAGAAGCAAAAGATAAAGAGGAGACGGCAGCGAAACCACAAGGAAACAGTAGCAAAACGGACTCAAAACAGTAAAGACAACGAACGAGAACAGTGAACCAGTGAACCGGGAGAGTTGCGAAACATCCACCCTTCCAACGATCGTGTACCGTACATCCGAGAGGTGATTTAAAAGGTTAGACCTGAGGGTACATTTTCATTAGCTTATATTCGTTTTATTATTATTATTGAATTCTATTCGCATGAGAGTCGTTTATGGATGCATGTTGTGGCTTGAATGAAATGGAAGAGTGTCGTCTCTTGTGGTATATAGGATGGAAACCCAGACGTAAATTCCATTGCAGAATCCGAATGGACGGTAGTGCGGTTTGTACATGGGACACAACTCCACGTACCACCTAAGTAAACGGCACCTTCTCTTGTGTGGAGTTGCTTTGGTTTATTTATTTCTTGTCATTTAAATCCTGTATGTTGCTTATTCCCGTATGATATGATCGAGTGCATGGGCTTAGCAAATTCGATGAAAGGTTCCCTAATTGGAAGGGTTAAAATCCTTCACCACGACGCTTTGCCGCACCGATCGATGTGTGTTTGGTTGAATGCGAGATACGTTCAATCGAGCATACCTAGTTTGATATGATTGTCTTTATTTTCGTATGCATGATTCAACCGAGCGCATGGGTTTAGTAAGTGTGATGTGAGATCCCCTATGGGGAGGGGTTAAAGCCCTTTACCACTATGCTTTGCCGCGCCGGTTGATGTGTGTTCGGTTGGATGCAAGACACGTTCAATCGGACATACTTAGAATAGTATGATTGTCTTTATGTTTGTATGCATGATGTGATGTGACGCGCATGGGCTTAGTATGTTGGTCTAAAGGTCCTCTCTTTGAGAGATCAAGAGCCCTCAAAAGGCCACCTTTACGGCAGTACTTCGCCGCGCCCCTTTCTCTTGCTGTTTATGTATTGCGTCCCATTTCATGCATCAGGTCTGTTCCCGTTCGAACGCGTTGACGAACGCAACTCGAACGCGCATGCATTTTTGCCTTATCATGCATCAGGTCTCACTTACGTTCGAACGCGTCCACGAACGCCATACGAATGCGAGCATTCTGTTTCATTTCCGTTCGAACGCGTTAACAAACGCCATACGAACGCGAGCATTCTGTTTCATTTCCGTTCGAACGCATTTACGAACGCTACTCGAACGTGAGCATTCTGTTTCATTTCCGTTCGAACGCGTTTACGAACGCGACACGAACGCGAACCTTCTGTTTACCGTTCGAACGCGTTTACGAATGCTACACGAACGCGAACACACTGAACTGAGTCTGTCTTATCATATTCACGCATAATTGCCTCTTGGTTGATCGTTCTTGTGTTATATAGCCAACCGTATTATTTGTATTCCTGCATTTATCCATTCCATGTGTTCTTGGGATTGTATTCAAGCATGATTAGGCTGTTAGCATGTTTATTCCATTGGTTGCGTCGTTTGCCTTGGTCTTGATTTAACACCTTACGATTCATATGCCTATGCCATGATGACTTTGGAGTATTATTTCTTGTGGTATATCGGATGGAAACCCAGACATAAATTCCGTAGCCGATTCCGAATGGACGGTAATGCGGTCTGTACTTGGGATACAATTCCACGTACCACTTGGAAGAGTGCTCACATGTATGCTTGTGCGGATACTACGTATGCTTGTGTTTTCATGAATATGATATGCTGAATGAAGTTGTATGTTCATTGTTACTTTGAGGTATTTGTTAGACATGTGTTATTAGATATGAGATATATGCGAAATGTATGTATGAGTGTTATTTTGTACCCATGAATATAGAAGCATGATATTCTTAGAAATAAGTGTTACTTAAGCCTGATTAAATTATTACATAAATCCTTTTATTACAAGTGACATAAGTAAGGGACCATTCCGAACCCAATGGTTTGAGGTCTTCCCTTGCGAGGGGTGAGTGCGGCCTTAAATCTTATTTTCCCGGTTCACACCGGGTGGCGACTCCATTATTCTCCGGTTTAGTCCTCTGTTGACTACTCCGTACTCCCAACTAGTGCCGCGAGCCTAGGAACAACATGCGTCGCCCAGGTCATGTTGTCCACAATGCCCCTCACATTAAAGTGCGCACAATAGGACTTGTGATCTATTTTCTCACCGGGAATCTCTTTGGGTCGAGCTCAGTTAGCAAGTTCATATCTAAAATCTCCCGAGCTATTTGAGCCAATGGTTTTTTAAGGCGTGTGTACGTCGTCTCTCCTGCAACATGAGCAACCTTGATCGGGCACCTCCTCTCGGGTGCTGGATTTACTTGAGCTATCGGCCTAAATTCCTTATACTGTGGGGCCAGTCCTCTTTGATTCTCGTCGACATCACACCGATTCTCTTTCCTTGGTGCTTTTGGCACCTGAATATCTCCTCCTCTGACTGCCTTCTCATTTTATTCCAGTAATATAATTTTCCTAGCCGGTTCCAGGGCAGCGGCATAGTCCGGTACCTCCTGGATCCTTAAGTGGGACCATAATTTTCTGACCCTTAAAGTTCATTTAAAACTATCCAGTGCCTCCACAGATTCATACACCCCGAGCTCTAGTACCAATATGTGGTATCTGTCAATAAATTTCTTAAGGGCTCGTCATCTCTATACTTCATCATCCTCAATGACCCCCATCGTCTTGCTTGGTGTGCAGGTTCATTTGAAATGACGCACAAAGGATTTCCTCAGCTGTAAGAAACTACTGATACTCCCTGGAGTCAGGTTCCTGAATCATAAGCTGACTGACCCCCCCAAAGTTAGCGGGAACACCTTGAAAATCGCATCTCCTACCATTCATTGAATCTCCATCAATAAAAAAAAACTTTTCAATGTGGGACTTGGGGTCCGTACCGCCCTTATAGACATCCATCATGGGCCTGGTGAACCTTCTTGGAAACTCCACCGCCAATACTTCCTTCACGAAAGAGGATGTTGTCTCTATATCGTGGTCACCTCAAGCCTCTTCCTTTAGACTTTCCTCCAATTACCTCATTTCCCTCCGAAACCAATCCCTCATTTGGCTTTCGGAGCTATCGTGCCCCCGTCCAAGGGCCTCTTCACACCTTCCACTTTGAGTGCGGTATCTTCTATGACTGGGAACCTCACCTCCTATTTCTAGATATCGTTCTATGTCACTTTCCTTGAAACATGGGCTGTTACTGGATGACTCTAGGGTTTGCCTGTCTTCTTCTTCCTACGACTCTCCTGCTTGCTCGGAGCTAGGAACAACTAGAAACCTCACTCTTTGTGCATCACTTTTTCAATTTTCTCGATCTCCATCTACTCCGGCGATCCTTTTCCCTTTGGCTATCTCTTCTTTCCTTTTGTTGGACCCAATACCCTTGTTCTCCTACCTTCTTCTCCAACTTCTCAATTTTTTCCATCATAGTTTTCATGAAGACTTGAGTTGTTTTCCTCTATTTTCGAGAATCTTCCCTTTCATTTCGTAGGGTTTTTTCCATGTTCTCCATATACTCCATTGTCGAAGCCTCTGAAACCCTGTGGTTTCCATCTTCTGCCATTGTCTTAGTGTGTTTACTGCTTTTTGTGTTGTTCCCCAAAGACAACGTCAGCTGTTGACTGGTGTTTTTCATTCCAAAGGCGATTTGAGAATTCGACCCCTCAAACAAACCTCCCTCAAATAGTGAATTTATTTTGTTAGTTGGGAACCAAAGCAAACTTGGCAAGGAAATAAAAAATCACAGAGAAACCAAAATTAGCATTGTTCGGTGGAGAGTAGTTCCAACCTATGTCCACGAGAGCAAAGAAAGGAAATTTTATTAGAGCTCGAGTCAAGATCAATTATTTTTCTCTCTCTATTACAAAGCTTTCGGCTCTTTTTATAAATAGTAAAATGAGAATTGTAAATCAAAAGAAACCAATCCTCGAAACTGAATCTTCGACTCCTTTGTATAGGCTCCCAAATCCACTATTCCAGTAACTCGTGGTGTCAGTTTACGACAACCTATCATTGTCGCCCATGCTCATTTCCCCCAACTACTCTGCAAACAGTAGCTCTGGTCTTCTGAATCAACTATCTCATGTCATCAAAAAGCCATCATTCCCACCTTTATCCTATGTTACACATTCTTCCCATGTGACAGCCTGCAATTCAACCACTTCAACGATGTTTCGTGTGTCAGAAGTAAAGTCTCTGACAAACTCCCATTATATCAGCCCGTTGGAGGTTCAAACTTTCATGTAGGACTTACGCCATTCATACATAAGCACCAGATACTACAACCCCGACCTAGGTTCATTGGTCGGTATGCCAAAAGGAATAGCGTTGGATCTTCCTCCTTATTTTGTTAACAGTTCTGGTTGGTAACCACGGGGCCACCTCGGGTCAGACTTCACCGATGGTGAAGTGGATTTATATGGTACCTTTCCATCAAGTCGGGTCGATATCCCAGCCTATCCTCAACTGGCTCCTTCCTCTGGGGTTCCTCTGAACTACTGACTTGGGTCAATCATCTGATTTCTCATCCTCGCAGGACCTTGAACCATCTATTTAAGTACAAATCCCCCTTATATCTCCTTCAAATTTCAGAGTTCAGCGGAGCTGAAAATCTCCTTAAATAATGGTTTTTTTAAAAATGAAATTCATTCATTGATAAAACACTACAAGAAAAAAACTAATTACGAACCAATAATTAGGTAGGTAAATAATATATTTTGATCGGAATAATATACTACCGACTGATTACCATCCAAATATTATGTCGTCGTGTAATGTCGTCTGACTGACATAAATACTGACCGATTACCTACCAAATAAATAATTTATCGGAAAAATTTACCGATAGAAAGGTAAATAATCAGTCGTTAAGTAAATGAATTTCGGTCAGTGAATAACTCAAAATATTACCGACCGACATAATATATGGTCGGTAAGAACATTTACCGACCATTATCGGTCAGTAATTTATTGATTTACCGACCGTATAGTGTTATCGGCAAGGTTTAAAACACCATAAGAATTTAATTATATGGTCATAATAATTCGAAAATAAACTTAGGATATCCTAAAATTTAATGATATAAAAAAATTTATGTCTTATATGTTTCCTATAACTAGCATGTATAAATATTCATACCTAAAAACTTAGGTACATGAGGAATTATGAGACCATCAACTTTTAATGCAATTAATTAAAAAATGGTCACGTAAAAAAATGAGAGAGAAACATTCAAAGAAAAAAATTAGAGTTTTTTTAATTTATAAATATTTTAAATGTAAGGAATGGGTTAAGTTGATTTTGTAACCTCATTGCTTAAAATTCACACACTTGTAACTGACTAGCTAATGAAAAATAATTGAATATTGCTTTGCTGTTAAAAAAAAACTAGAGTTCACGTTGAGCTATAATATTAATTGTTGGGGAATTAGTGTCATTACATTGAATTCGAAAAGACCCTCAGTGAGGTATCATTTTCCTATATAAACATCATTCTTGGTCAATACAAACTTTTAAGAAACAAATACAAGCTTAAAACCATTCTTGCTAAGGAGAGAGCCCGAGACCAAGTTCTTCCGAATATCTGAAACATGCAAAACATTCTTCAATGTAAGCTCATTTCTGGATGTCATCTTCAGAACCACTGTGCCTTGTCCAACCACTCTAGAGGTAGACGAGTTTCCCATAGTCAGATGATCGCCACCATCGACCTTCTGATACGAGGAAAACATCTTGCTATCAGCACATTTATGATGAGTAGCCCCAGTGTCTACCTACCTGTTAGTGTCCTATACATGCCACGAGATCTCTAAGCGTGATTAGTGTGTGAAAAAATGAAGAAGTTTGCGGGATTAACTTACATTGATCGGCTTTGACTTTCAAAACTTTTCATGGATGTGAGGAAGCTCCAAGCTTTCTTTGTTGATTCAAACTCAAGGGTGAGAATCCCTATCACCTTCACTTGACTCCTTTAAGTGCTAGCTTGAACAAAATAAAGCAAATTTTATCTCCCAATGAGAAGCAAATTCACCCAAGAGAGAGGGAAGCAATCGGTTTTGAAGGGACAAGGCCATTCGGCCAAGATAAACCCCAATCGGCCATGAGCAATGGCCATTCGGCCAAGAACAAATGCCATTCGGCCAATGTGATTCAAGGCCATTCGGCCAAAGCAGGGAGGGAGAGAGAGAACATTTGATATCTTTGTTTTCTAAAAACAATTGATCATTAAAGTCAATTCCATAAAGTAATGTATATATTTCAAAAATAAAAAGCAAGTGTGTTGTGTAAGTTACCATAATTACACTCAACCACTTCTATCAACTTGAATGACAAATGATGTAAGTTAGTGGGTCCCACAATTAAATTCAAAATTCAAGTTAGATGAGACTACACATTTTGGGCTCGGGTTCGTTTAATCCGAATGAACGAATTTTCCGTTGCGACGTAATTAAATCCAATTTAATTAAATAATAATGCCTCACAAAATTATTACGAAAGTCGCTTACAAATTAATTCTAAATTAATTCATTCGCCCGAATTAAAATCCAATTTAAATTCCGCTTTGAAATCCGATTTTAATTAATATATCTAATATATTATTTAATCGAATAATTCCAAAATAATCGTTCTCTCTCTTCAATCTGAATTTTATCCCAGATAAATTCTTGGTGCAATTAATCCTAGATTAATTTTCTCTCTCATAATAATCCCAAATTAATTTTGTTCGAGTCAAATATCATTGGTGAATCTTTGGGATGTGACCCAAGAGATACCTGGATATGTTGGTAGTAAATACGGTCATCGGACTATCCGAACACGTGCGTACCCAGTACCACGTTCTTACCGATTTACAAGACATGGTTGGCTTCTAGCAAGACACCGTGCCTACCAAATTCTCCAAAAATATTCTTCTACGGAATATAAGATCTTTGTAAGGCGTAGTATATATAGTATCGTACATTACGATCCAGTATCGGATGTCACATGCTAGGCCTGGGGCTGGAGTTGTGTCTGCCCCGTAAGAAGCATATATCGGATCACTAGCAACTAGTCTCTTTATGATCCGAAAAACATGACCTAGTCATACTTTCCGGATGGCTATAGAACTATAGAGTATCAGTTCTGTATCCATGCGTGATCATCATCTCCATATGACTGAAGTGATACTTCCATCTTGACATCACACCCATTACACTACGATTCTCAGTATCGTATACCGAAGAGGTGTACACAGAACCTGTTAAAGCCCCGGATGACCAAAACCAAAGTATACTGATTTTCGCAAGTATTAGCGATGCAAGTCTCAAGTTAAGACCAAATACACCTACCCTGATTCAGATTACCAAAGACACATAGTCATACTACCAATGGGACTCCGAGGGGTCTATCTAGAGCGAAGTTGTTCCCATACCATCGGTAAACAGAACCTCCTATCACACTTGCATGAGTATCCAATACTCAAATATATGAGAACTATGCCATTAAGCTTCCATAACGCGCACAAGTGTAATACTAGCATATTCCGCATTATCGAAGTCCAATATCAATAATACTACGACTATGGATATTTAATGATTAAACCTTAGTGGATTAATACTGTCTCATATCTTATTAATCTGGTACTAATCATATGGACTTTTATCATTTATATATCCAGGTAATCCAATTACAAATGATAAAAGAGCAATTTCCTTTGTCACTTAGTTAATTTTGTACAAGAACACCACGTTCTTTTCAAAATATTGATACTATGGGTCATAATTATCTAACAATCTCCCACTTGGCCTATAGCCAATCACTCAAGTGTCCAACACCTGAACTATATACGGGTCGCTCAAACTTCTACTGAGAAATAGCTTTCGTCAGCGGATTTGCAAGGTTATCATCTGATGTGATTTATTCGATCATCACATCGCCATGATATATGATCTAATGAATCAGATGAAACAGTTGAAGTACATACTTGGATCGTTGATGAGACCGCGGTTCTTTAGCCTTTACTGTAGCCTAGCTCAACTGCTAACAGAACTACTCCTAATCCAATTAGGAATTTATAAATCCAAATGCTTTTTTTACTGCCTCAGCTGCAGCAATGTTCCGCTTTTATTGTTTAATCAGCAACAGTATCTTGCTTGGAAGATTTCCAGCTCACTGTTCTGTTATTCAAACTAAATATATATACCCTTATTGCGACTTACAGTCATCTTTCTCGGTTTGGAAACTTGCAGCGGTGAACCCAATTACCTCAAGTTCTTATTTCCCATATTCTTAAAAAGCATCCTTAGTTCATCCAAGATACTCAAGGATGTTCTTTACTCAATCCGGTGACCATCACCTGGATGGGCCTGATTGTGACTTCAGATGATCAAAGTATATGAGACATCAGGTCACGTGCATAACTAACATAGTACGGGCTCTTGGAGAGTGCCATCAAATTTTAGATCTAACCCAGTAAATCTTTATTCCTAGAATAAAGGTTGCCTCTCCTAAGTATTCCTAAGTATTCCATGGAGAATCTTTATTCCTAGACCGGCTACAGTATTATACCGTCACGGTAAGACCGTAATGGAAAATACTTAAACAGTAAGTTTCAAACATACATGAAAGAGTATAGTATTCTTTCATATGAGGACTCCTCCCGAGACACGTCAGTTAGACGGTATGTCCGAACAAAAACCAAATTTTGTTGGACATGATAAGGTTTATCACGAGTCGCTCTGAGCTATCATTTCCTTCAACAGGATATGTATTAACAGTGCAAAACTTATTTAGAATAAGGTTCCATATAAATCTGTTTGACAGATATCATATAGGATATGAACAGGAAAGAAACAGGTTTCTCATTCCTAATAATTTGGGTATGCCAGGCATAACGTTGGGATGATACCAAACTAAAAACTCAAATTGGATAAGTGCCAAATATAGGTTATCTAAGGGAAACCATAAGTATAGTACTTATAAATCTCACATGAGAACAATATAATTGTTGCTCACCATGCGGTTTTCCTAAGAGGAACACCGATATGCAGTGGTCAGTGGGAGATAGTGATACTCGATGAAAATCGGAGTAATACTATTCAAGGCACGAAGTCCTTAATGGAACACATATAGTTCATCAATGATGAAACTAAACCATTAATCTTCGAATACACAAGAACCTCGTAGATCAGAGAGAATCAGAAAACAACCTGGGGTATGGGTTTCTGATGTAACCCCTTAAAGATGTAAATCTTATGGAGGTATACCAACCGACTACGTACGAGGAAGTGATACAAGGTATCGACTCCCTATTATGGCAAAGTGCCATGAGTCCGAAATGGATTCCATATATAACAACTATGTTTGGATACTAGTTGTTGTACCGCAAGGCATTATGCCTATTGGTACAGTAAACGTCTTCAAGGAAGACATACATGGATGGCAACATACCAACGTACAAAGCTAGGTTTTGACGGAAATGTATCGTTATCAACATTGTGTTGATTACGGTTCAACCTTTTACCTGTTGCCATGGTAAATCCATTTTGAAGATGCTTGTTGATACTGCATATTTCATTTATGAAATGTGTCAGTTAATGATCAAAATCGCTTTCCTGAAAAGGAACCTCTTGGAGGATGCTTACAAAATCCTGACGATTTTGTATAACCGACAAACAAGGTTTGCGGGTTATTCGATCCATGTTTGGATTGAAGCAAACATAGGTTCTTGGAACTGTCGTTTTAAAATAATCATAATGGTTAATGATTTGATTCAAAATGAAATGATTCTTGTGTATATAAGGAGGTTAGTGGGAGCGCACTGACAAGTAAATTCCCATAAAGCAATTGATGAAAGCTTGCTTTCATAGAATTCTCCGTAGAATTCTGGGGAGTAATAACCTTTATTCAAGGAATAAAGATCTACTGGGATAGATTTGGAGTTGTTAACACTCTCTGGGAAATTGTACATTTAAAATGTACTTGATATGGTGTCTCATACGTTTGAGCATATGGAGTCACAATCGGGTCAATCCAAGTGATAGTCACTGGATTGAAGTTAAGGACATCTATTAGTATCTTAGAGAACTAAAGATGTTGTCTTAAACTATGGAGAAGGAGAACTTGAAGTGACTGGGATCACTACGCAAGTTTCCAAACATTTAATACTACGGTACTATAAAGTTTGAATAACGGGACAGTGAGCTGGAAATCTTCCGAGCAAGATACTGTTGCGGAATAAACAACAAATGCGATATTTTGCGCTGAGGCAGCAATAGAAGCCATTTGGGTCGATAATAAATCTAATTAGATTAGATATAGTTCTGTAGCAGCTGAGCTAGGCGTAAGCACAAGGCTAAAGAATTAAAGGTCTCATCGACGATCCAGATATATACTTCTATATTCATCTGATTCGTTCGGATCATACATCGTGGCGATGTGAGATTGTATAAATCGCGTCAGACGATAATCATACAAATCCGCTGACGAAAACCTTTCCTCAGCATCAGAGTGAGCGAACCGTACATAGTTCGGGTGTTCGACACTTGAGTGACTGGCTATGTGCCAAGTGGGAGATTGGATAATATGACCCATAGCGTCACTATTTGTACAGATCATAGTGTTGTTGTACAAATTAACTATGTGACAAGGAAATTGCACTCTCATCATTTGTGATTAGATCACCTTAGATATATAAATGAAGAGAGGTCCCTATGATTAGTTCCTGGATTGAGAATGATATGAGACAGTATCAGTCCACGAGGGATTAATCATTAAATATCCCTAGCCGGAGTATTATCGAGACTGACATCGATAATGCGGAATAGGCTAGTATTTCACTTGTGCGCGTTGTGAGGGCACAACAGCATAGTTCTCATATATTTGGGTATTGGATACTATGCAAGTGCGATAGGAGGTTGTGTTTCACCGATGGTACGGGAAACAGCTTCGCTCTGGATAGACCCCTCGGAATCCCATTGGTATTATGACTATGTGTCTATGGGAGTCCGACATCAGGGTAGGTGTGTATGGTCTTAACCTGAGACTTGCACCGCTAATGCTTACGACAATCAATATACTTTGGTTGAGGTCGTCTAGGACTCTAACCGGTTCTGTGTACGCCATTGCTGGGTATATTGAGAATCGTAGAGTATTGGGTGTGATGTCAAGACGGAAGTATCAATCCAGTCATAGTGGAGATGATGTCACGCAGGATACGGTATTAGTGCTCTTAAGTGCTGGCCGGCCATCGGGATATTATGACAAGGTCATGTATATCCGATTGTAGAGACTACTTACCAGACATCCGATATGTGCTTCGGACGGGGCAGACACTTATCCAGCCCTAGCCCTAGTACGTGACTATCCGATACTGGGCCGATATACACGATACTTGGTATACTACGCTTGATATAGATCTTACATATTCTTAGATGAATATGACCGGAGAATTGGATAGACTTCGTGCTTTGCTAGAAGCCGATCTTATCTCGTAAATCGGTAGAACGTAGTACTTGGTACGTACGTGATTCGGATATTCCGACGACCGTATTTACTGCCGAATTATCCGGGGATCTCATGGGTCGCTTCCCGATAATGCACCAATGACGCATAACTCGCACTCATTAATAATCTGGGATTATATAAAAGAAGAGAATTAATCTAGGATTAATTACGGAGATATTTTATCTGGATAAAATATCGTCTAAAGAGAGAGAATGATTAATTTGGAATTAATCGGTAATTAATATATTCGATATATTAAACGAAATTAGATTTCGACGCGGAATGAAATTGGATTTTAATTCGGGCGAATGAATTAATTTAGAATTAATTCGTTAGCGACGTGAATAGTGAATTCGCTAGGCGTAATCATTTAATTACGACGCAACGGAAAACTCACTAATTGGAATTAGCGAACCCGAGCCCGAGTGTGATTGCGAGCGCATTCGTATTTCGAATTCGAGTGCGGCGACGCAAGTCACATCAAGCGTCAAATCATTCGTCACATCAAGCGTCAAATCAAATGTCACTTTGAGTGATGTGATTGATTGATGTGATTGATTGATTGAATGACTACATGTCACTTTGATAAAGTGAAATGAATAGTTGATGGAAGTAGATAAATAGTGTTAGTTGTTGAGACTTTTACCATTTTATTATTTTGATGTATTTTTGGTAATTGTTTTAACATTTTTTTGGAAAATATATAAAGCATTTGGAAAATGCTTTGACAACTAATACACATTTTTCTCTCCTCCATCTCTCTCTCACAATTCACGCCCAAGGGGCTTTCATTCTTTCTTCTTCACAGCCCACTGCCGTGAGCTTCAAGGGAGCAATGAGTGAGTTTTTTTGTGGCAAAAACTCAAGTGCTAGCACACTTACGGACTTGCGAAGGTGGTTAGGGAGGTTCACCCATGAGGCGGGATCCAATTCGACGAAGTTGGAGCTTCAAATTTGGATCCAAAACTGCCCAAAACAGTGAGCAAATCTGCAGCAGTGGGCGTGACCAAGGCAGTGGAGTTTTGGCTTCATTCGTCTTCAAATCGTCTCAACCGATCGATGTGAGTATTCCGCAACTTCGTCGATATGTATTCGCAATGTTTTTCATGCTTATAATCGATCCGGGACCTTAATAGAAACCAACAATGGCATCAAGAGCCTAGGTTTGAGCATGAAAATTTTAGGGCTTAAAATTTGGGCAAATTGAATTTGAGCATGATTTTGTGAAATTGGATTGATGAATATGCTTAAATGTGTTTGTATTGAAAGTTGATTGGATCAATTTCATGAAAATTGATTTGGAATAATTTTCCCCAAATGTATCATGTTGGCCGAATGTAATGTTATTTTGGAAATCTTGGATTTTTGATTTTTGATTCATTGGATGAGTTAGAATCATGTTGGATGATGTTAATTTGAAACTAATTGGATTGGATTTTGAATTGAACATAAATCCCCAAATTAATCATGTTGGCCGAATTGGACTTAATGCCCTAATGTCTTGGTGATTTTGATTTTGTGACATTGGATGTGTATGAAATCAAATTGGATGTTGATTTAATGTCGATTGTGGGTTCGATTGGATTGAAACCAAATCGGACACAAAATCACTCCCTTGGCCGAGACTAAGTAGCATGTAAAATGGGTTTGATTTTTTCATTTATGTGTTGGACATGTGATGATGATAATGAACATGATTAATTGGACTAATTTCATGTTTTGGAAATATTGATTTGGGTGATTAATCATGTAATGCACTTTAGGTAATTAAATTGCGGAATTGGATTCATGTAATTTAGTTATTTAGGCCTTAAATTGGATTTGGGCTTATTATGTTGTAATTGGGCTTATTGGGCTTTGTTGTCAAAGTTGGATTTAGGCCAAATGGATTGGATCCAATTGGGCCCAAAGCCACTTCCGTTAAGCCCAAATGCGACTTATAAACCTTTAAAGTTTAATTGGGCCTAATGGGCCTAAATTGATTTCTAGGCTTATGGGGTTACTCCTTGATTGGGCTTTGGTTGCCGAAGCCCACGCCTTAAAGAAATTAATTAAAGCCCATTAGACTTGAATTGAATTGACGTTGGACGTTAATCGGGCTTTGAGTCCCGACGCGATTAAATTTGGAATTTAAGTCGTTAAAGGTTTATTAAATAAAGTGTAATATTTAATTTGGAATTGAATAGTGAATTAGTATTAAATACATGTTAAATTGGATTTTTATGTAGTTTAATTTAATTCAAGAATTCGTACTTTGAGTACTTATTCGCAAAAACGAGTTTGACTCGAGCAAAATCAAATCGTTGTTTGAACATTGGATGATCACATAATTATCAGATTAATTAATTTGATTAGATTGATTGATAGCATGCTTATGTGTGAATACGTGGTTGTGATGAATGAATAATGTATATCGGATGGATATTAGTCGGTGGGGCAATTTTGAAATTGTTGTAATAAATTCGATTTATTAAATTGGACCTGCGTGTCCAGCCTTATCACCTTTATTCTCTTTGTATTCTCTTCTCACCTATTCCCCTCAATGTAAATGAGGTTTCTTTAGAAGTGTAGTGTAACGGGTAGAAGTAATACAAGTGCTAGCTTGAGTGAGAAAGGGAGAGATTTGATCTAGGATCAATGTGTAAAGTATCCATCCGCATATCATTATTATTTATTTTCATACTCGCTTTATTATGTATTTAGAATGCATGTTTAAGGGTGTATGATGATGAGACCTTAACAAAGATAATGAAATTGGTAGCCAATTTGCACGCGAAAAGCCCTCATCAAATATCATGCGTCTTTTCCTTCCATTGAGTGATTCTTGCTCAAGATCCTAGATTGGCATGGGTTGTTGGCCAAAGTCAAGCCCTTGTCCGTCGAAGATGTGTTTGAATCACGAAGCTTTGTTCCATATTGGTGTCTTGTCCAAGTTGTGGTTTGTTGGCCAAAGTCAAGACCACTTCTTGTCCATCGACATTGATTACGAAGCTTCCATGGTCAATGGGTCCGCGCTTGACTGGGATCATCAGGTTTGTTGTGCCAAAGCCAAGGCCTAGTTGATTCAGAGGAAAAAGGTTAGGGTATATATTGGATATATAGGCATATATAAGATATATGTTTCGGACTTGGATGTCCACCTACTGGATCTAGGAGTGGATTAGATCCAATTGATCTTAGAGATCTACCTAGTTAATTATCATACAATTGTTGGCCAAAGTCAAGATTGTGTGATATTTAACGGGATCCTAGCCCACTAGGAAACACGGTTTCCCGAGTACTCGACAGAGGGTTAGAGGCTCGACGAAAAATAGTGGGAGGCAAGAATTGAATTTGCAATCAATTATTCGCCATTCAATCAACGCATACGACTCGCTCAAATATCACTCGTCATATATTAAAAGTATTAGTTGGACTAATATTTAATGTTGTTTTAATAAACAGTTGGACTGTATTATACTTGATTATATATAATTGGATTATATTAATCAATATATTTGAATTAATTAATTTCAGGTTACAGTTGATTTTATAATTGGATTATAGTAATCAATGTAATTGAGGTTAATTAATTTGGATTATATTTGATTATATAGTTGGACTATTATAATCATTATAATATATATAGTACCACTAATCGTTGATTAAATAGTTGGACTATTGTAATCAAGATAAAATTGAAAAGTTGGATATTTAAAATATAATCTGGGATTAAAATATTTTAAATGATTTATTTTCAAATTGGGAATAAATAATAGGTTACTTTATTTGATAAAATAACTTATTATACCTTAAGCCCAAAATTAAGCAAAATAAGTAGAGCATAAAATCTTGGAAGATTTATGTGATGATGACTTTAATGCTTAATTTAATATACTTGTCATAAATCTAATTTTAGATTTAATAAGTATTAAAATTGCAATAAATAATTCTTGGAGAATTAATTGACTATTCTAGAGGAGAAAAGTCAAAGTTTGCAATTGGGCATGTAGCACGAGGTGCACATCGTTTCGATATTCTAAAAACCCAAGGCTTGGCCTAAGGTTCCTGAAATATTGAAAAGGATAATTGACATATCCCAAAGTGACTACCATTTGGATATGGCAGACACGAAGGAATTAAAGAAAGGGCAAGGCTCTTACTTTAAAAATGTTTGTCAAAGTTATGTTCACTACTAGTATTGAAATTAGATTTTAAATACTTAGTGTGGTACATAAAATATATGTATTGATGTTCAGAATCTGCTTTGAGCAGGATACTGACTTCAAGCTGAGATTGCTCTGCGAATCGGAAACGGGACGAAAGTCGCTGTTTCGACCGTAGATACCTAAGTTTAGGAACTACCCTTCGGGTGTGTACTTAAATTAGGAACTGTTATAATGTAACTAGTTTGACTAGAGACATTATCTCTATATCAGTGTTTAATCCATTGTGGATAAACCTTTATATTCTAGAACACTAAGTGTTTCATTATATAAAGATGATACTGAGATAAACACATTAGATGTGAATAACAGAATTTATATTTTGAATATAATTAAAATCTCAAAACATATAAAATGACAAATAAATAGCTCAAATTGATTTGATCAATAGAGACTTATTTGTGGCATTGTTGTCTGGACACAATTAAACAAGACTCGTATATCCGCACTTTTGAAGAGTGGGTACTAGGACTGATTTGACTATTCAAATAAAGTCTACGAATCTAGTTTATTAGGTAAAGTACCTAAAACACTATTTACTTGGTAATAGTGAAAATGCCATCGATCTGTTAGCCCTATTCATGGTGAAGTTAGTGGGCCCATATCTAGCTAGGCTAGATGTGAACATGAATATTTCGTGACCTTAACGGATGTGGCATCACGTTATGGTTATGTGTTTCTTTTGAAGAACACAGATCGGAAACTATTAGAGTTTCGACACGAAGTAGATAAACAGATCGGCTATAGTATTATACCGTCACGGTAAGACCGTAATGGAAAATACTTAAGCAGTAAGTTTCAAACATACATGAAAGAGTATAGTATTCTTTCAGATGAGGACTCCTCCCGAGACACGTCAGTTAGACGGTGTGTCCGAACGAAAACCCAATTTTGTTGGACATGATAAGGTTTATCACGAGTCGCTCTGAGCTATCATTTCCTTCAACAGGATAGGTATTAACAGTGCAAAACTTATTTAGAATAAGGTTCCATATAAATCTGTTTGACAGATATCATATAGGATATGAACAGGAAAGAAACAGGGTTTCTCATTCCTAATAATTTGGGTATGCCGGCATAACGTTTGGATGATACCAAACTAAAAACCCAAATTGGATAAGTGCCAAATATAGGTTATCCTAAGGGAAACCATAAGTATAGTACTTATAAATCTCACATGAGAACAATATATTGTTGCTCACCATGCGGTTTTCCTAAGAGGAACACGATATGCAGTGGTCAGTGGGAGAATAGTGATACTCGATGAAAATCGGAGTAATACTATTCAAGGCACGAAGTCCTTAATGGAACACATATAGTTCATCAAGGATGAAACTAAACCATTAATCTTCGAATACACAAGAACCTCGTAGATCGGAGAGAATCAGAAAACAACCTGGGGTATGGGTTTCTGATGTAACCCCTTAAAGATGTAAATCTTATGGAGGTATACCAACCGACTACGTACGAGGAAGTGATACAAGGTATCGACTCCCTATTATGGCAAAGTGCCATGAGTCCGAAATGGATACCATATATAACACTATGTTTGGATACTAGTTGTTGTACCGCAAGGCATTATGCCTATTGGTACCGTAAACGTCTTCAAGGAAGACATACATGGATGGCAACATACCAACGTACAAAGCTAGGCTTTTGACGGAAAGGTATCGTTATCAACATTGTGTTGATTACGGTTCAACCTTTTACTGTTGCCATGGTAAATCCATTTTGAAGATGCTTGTTGTACTGCATATTTCATTTATGAAATGTGTCAGTTAATGATCAAAATCGCTTTCCTGAAAAGGAAACCTCTTGGAGGATGCTTACAACATCCTGACGATTTTGTATAACCGACAAACAAGGTTTGCGGGTTATTCGATCCATGTTTGGATTGAAGCAAGCATAAGGTTCTTGGAACTGTCGTTTTGAAATAATCATAATGGTTAATGATTTGATTCAAAACGAAATGATTCTTGTGTATATAAGGAGGTTAGTGGGAGCGCACTGACAAGGAAATTCCCATAAAGCAATTGGTGAAAGCTTGGCTTTCATAGAAATTCTCCGTAGAATTCTGGGGAGTAACAACCTTTATTCAAGGAATAAAGATCTACTGGGATAGATTTGGAGTTGTTAACACTCTCTGGGAAATTGTACATTTAAAATGTACTTGATATGGTGTCTCATACGCTTTGAGCATATGGAGTCACAATCGGGTCAATCCAAGTGATAGTCACTGGATTGAAGTTAAGGACATCTGTTAGTATCTTAGAGAACTAAAGATGCTGTCTTAAACTATGGAGAAGGAGAACTTGAAGTGACTGGGATCACTACCGCAAGTTTCCAAACAGTTAAATACTGCGGTACTATAAAGTTTGAATAACGGGACAGTGAGCTGGAAATCTTCCGAGCAAGATACTGTTGCCGAATAAACAACAAATGCGGATTATTGCTGCAGCTGAGGCAGCAATAGAAGCCATTTGGGTCGATAATAAATCTAATTAGATTAGATATAGTTCTGTTAGCAGCTGAGCTAGGCGTCAGCACAAGGCTAAAGAATTAAAGGTCTCATCGACGATCCAGATATATACTTCTATATTCATCTGATTCGTTCGGATCATACATCGTGGCGATGTGATGATCGTATAAATCGCGTCAGACGATAATCATACAAATCCGCTGACGAAAACCTTTCCTCAGCAATTTGAGCGAACCGTACATAGTTCGGGTGTTCGACACTTGAGTGACTGGCTATGTGCCAAGTGGGAGATTGTTGGATAATATGACCCATAGCGTCACTATTTGTACAGATCATAGTGTGTTGTTGTACAAATTAACTATGTGACAAGGAAATTGCACTCTCATCATTTGTGATTAGATCACCTTAGATATATAAATGAAGAGAGGTCCCTATGATTAGTTCCTGGATTGAGAATGATATGAGACAGTATCAGTCCACGAAGGATTAATCATTAAATATCCCTAGCCGGAGTATTATCGAGACTGGACATCGATAATGCGGAATAGGCTAGTATTGCACTTGTGCGCGTTGTGAGGGCACAACAGCATAGTTCTCATATATTTGGGTATTTGATACTCATGCAAGTGCGATAGGAGGTTATGTTTCACCGATGGTACGGGAAACAGCTTCGCTCTGAATCCCATTGGTATTATGACTATGTGTCTATGGGAGTCCGACATCAGGGTAGGTGTGTATGGTCTTAACCTGAGACTTGCACCGCTAATGCTTACGACAATCAATATACTTTGGTTGAGGTCGTCTAGGACTCTAACCGGTTCTGTGTACGCCAATGCTGGGTATATTGAGAATCGTAAAGTATTGGGTGTGATGTCAAGACGGAAGTATCACTCCAGTCATAGTGGAGATGATGTCATGCAGGATACGGTATTAGTGCTCTTAAGTGCTGGCCGGCCATCGGGATATTATGACAAGGTCATGTATATCCGATTATAGAGACTAGTTACCAGACATCCGATATGTGCTTCGGACGGGGCAGACACTTATCCAGCCCCAGCCCTAGCACGTGACTATCCGATACTGGGCCGATATACACGATACTTGGTATACTACGCTTGATATAGATCTTAAATATTCTTAGATGAATATGACCGGAGAATTGGATAGACTTCGTGCTTTGCTAGAAGCCGATCTTGTCTCGTAAATCGGTAGAACGTAGTACTTGGTACGTACGTGATTCGGATATTCCGACGACCGTATTTACTACCGAATTATCCGGGGATCTCATGGGTCGCTTCCCATAATGCACCGATGACGCATAACTCGCACTCATTAATAATCTGGGATTATATAGAAGAAAGAGAAAATTAATCTAGGATTAATTACGGAGATATTTTATCTGGGATAAAATATCGTCTAAAGAGAGAGAATGATTAATTTGGAATTAATCGGTAAATTAATATATTGATATATTAAACGAAATTAGATTTCGACGCGGAATTGAAATTGGATTTTAATTCGGGCGAACGAATTAATTTAGAATTAATTCGTTAGCGACGTGAATAGTGAATTCGCTAGGCGTAATCATTTAATTACGACGCAACGGAAAACTCGCTAATTTGGAATTAGCGAACCCGAGCCCGAGTGTGATTGCGAGCGCATTCGTATTTCGAATTCGAGTGCGGCGACGCAAGTCACATCAAGCGTCAAATCATTCGTCACATCAAGCGTCAAATCAAATGTCACTTTGAGTGATGTGATTGATTGATGTGATTGATTGATTGAATGACTACATGTCACTTTGATAAAGTGAAATGAATAGTTGGAAGTAATGAAATAGTGTTAGTTGTTGAGACTTTTACCATTTTATTATTTTGATGTTTATTTGGTAATTGTTTTAACATATTTTCTTGGAAAATATATAAAGCATTTTGGAAAATGCTTTGACCACTAATACACATTTTTCTCTCCTCCATCTCTCTCTCACAATTCACGCCCAAGGGCTTCATTTCTTTCTTCTTCACAGCTCACTGCCGTGAGCTTCAAGGGAGCAATGAGTGAGTTTTTGTGGCAAAAACTCAAGTGCTAGCACACTTACGGGACTTGCGAAGGTGTTAGGGAGGTTCACCCATGAGGCGGGATCCAATCGACGAAGTTTGGAGCTTCAAATTGGATCCAAAACTGCCCAAAACAGTGAGCAAATCTGCACCAGTGGGCGTGACCAAGGTAGTGAGTTTTGGCTTCATTCGTCTTCAAATCGTCTCAACCGATCGATGTGAGTATTCCGCAACTTCGTCGATATGTATTCGCAATGTTTTTCATGCTTATAATCGATCCGGGACCTTAATAGAACCAACAGAGGTTATATCAGAACCCATACCTCCCAGGTTGTTTTCTGAATCTATCCGACATACGCGGTTCTTGTGTATTTGAAGATTGTGGTACAGTTTCATCCCTGATGAAATGTTCATGTTCCGTAAGAGAGTCGGTGCCAGGAATAGTATTACTCCGATTTTCATCGAGTTTTACTTTCGTCCCACTTACCACTGCATTTAAGAATTCCTTTTCGAGGAAAACTGCATGGAGAGCAACAAATACATTGTTCTCTTGTGAGTTGTATAAGTACTATACTTTTGTTTCCCTAGGATAACCTACAAATAAACACTTATCCGATTTGGGTTCTAGTTTTGTATCATCCAAACGTTTAGAGTATGCCCAGTATTCCCAAATCTTCAGGAATGAGAAACCCGTTTCTTTCCTATTCATATCTAATATGAAGTCTGTCTAACAGATTTTCATGGAATCTTATTTAAAATAAGTATTGCACTGTTTAATGAGTATCCTCATAAGGAAATTGGTAGCTCAGAGTGACTCATCATTAACCTTACCATGTCCAACTAAGTTCGGTTCCTCCGTTCGGAAACACCGTCCAACTGATATTTTTCGGGAGGAGTCCACTGTAGAAGAATAACATACTCTTTCAAGTAATCTTAAAACTCATATGTTTAAGTATTTTACACTATGGTCCGACCGTAATATTTTTAATACTTTTACCGGTCTGTTTTCTTACTTCGTGTCGAAACTCTTTCAATTTCTCAAAAGTTTCCGACTTGTGTTTCATAAGATACACATAACCATAACGCGATGCCACATCCGTAAAGCTTACAAAGTATTCATATACACCTCTAGTGTAGCTAGACATTGGCCCACTTACGTCACTATGAACGAGGGCTAACAGATCAGTGGCACTTGCACTTTTAATTAAAAGGTGTTTTAGGCACTTTGCCTAATAAACAAAATTCGCAGACATCATTTGAATTAGGATCAAATCCGTCCTAGTATCCATTCTTCGAAAGTGTGAATATACGAGTCTTGTTAAATGTGTCCGAGATAATAATGCCACAAATAAGTCTCATTTGATTTATTCAGTTTGAACCTTTTGTTTGTCATGTTATGTGTTTGAGATTCATTTATATTCAAAATATAAATACTGTTATTCATATCTAATGTGTATATCTCAATATCATCTTTATAAACAAAACACCTGGTGTTCTGGAACATAAAGGTATACCCGCAATGGGTTAAACTAGATATAGAGATAATGTTACTAGTCGAACTAAGTACATTATAACACTTTCCTAATTTAAGTACATGCCCAAAGGGCAGTTCCAAAACTTAGGTTCCTGTGGCCAAAACAGCGACTCTTGTCCTGTTTCCGACTTGTAGGTCGATCTCATATGAAGCCAGTCTCCTGCTAATCAGCAGATCTCGCACATCAGTACATATGTATGCACCACACCTAGTATCAAAATCCAATTTTAAAACTAGTAGTGGACATGTTTATAACAAATATACCTGAAGTCGGAGCCTTGCACGCCTTCACTTCCTTCATGTCTGCCTTTTCCATACGGTAATAACACTTTTAGTGACCACGTTTGCCACAATTTAGGCCGACACATTGGGATATGTCTTTTGTCTTCCCAGAAGACTGTGACGATTTAGCTTTGCCCTTTTGCTTCACACCCTCAGAAGTCTTCGGCCAAGCCTTGTCCTTCTGGGATGTCGAAGTAAAATGTGTCTTGCACTTCTTGCCCTTTTAGAAGTTCTGGCTCTGCCTCATTGAGTATAGCAATTAACTCTCCAAGAGTTCTCTTTTAGTTTATCATGAACCCTCCCCCCAGCATTCGGGCAGAGACTATAAGATCAAATCTATGAAAGTCTCGGCCTCGTAGGTAATGCCCAGCTAACCTAGCTGTTTGATGTCAACAATCATCTGCGACACCCAGTGCTCGACAGATGTACCCTCTGACATAAGCGAGCGTAATAGCTTCTTTTTCAATTTATACTTCTAAGATCTAAGAATAGATCTATGAAGATCCTTTAATTTCAACATCATGGTATAAGATCTAACCCTTAGTTCTAACGACGAAATTAACGAGTCATTGTAGCAAGCATAACAGATTGAGCACTAAAGTTATCATCACGATGAGTCTTCCAAAGCTCAAGCTCTACTATTTGCTCAACTTCGGGCTCAGGCCCGAGAGGTTTCTCTATTAAATATAGTAACTTCTCAATCCAGGACTATCATGAGATGCATTTCCCAATCTGAAAATTTAAAGTTGTTATAAACATTTTCACCCATGATTATGTCCTTTGACGCTAATCTTTTCGGTCATCTTGATTGCTATAGTCCAACTATCCAATCAAAGATTTCGGGTACAATAAAATGTAATGATTACTATAGTCTAACTATATTAACCAACTATAAATGATTGGTTTAATTCAAATATATTGATTACTATAGTCTAACTATATAACCAACTACAAAGAAGTAGTTTGAATACAATCCAACTGTTCAATTAAAACAACAATTGAATATTAGTCCAACTAATATATATAAATTTAATGACGAAAAATAAAATGAGCGGGTATTGGCAAGTATCTAAACGAAATTGCAAATTTAATATTTACCTCCCACTAATTTTCGGCGAGCCTATAACCCTCTGTGGAGTACTCGAGAAACCTAGTTTCCTAGTGGGCTAGGATCCCGTTAAATAACACACAACCTTTACTTTGGCCAATAAGCTGTATGAAACTTAACTAGGTAGATCTATAAGATCAATTGGATCCCAACCAATTCCTAGATCCAGTAGGTGGACCTCCAAGTCCGAAACATATATCCAATTATGTAAATATATCCAATATATTTCCTAACCTTTTTCCTCTAAATCAACTAAGCCTTGGCTTTGGCTCAACAAACTTAATAATTCTAGTTAAGCGTGACCCATTGACAATGGGAAAGCTTCGTAATCGAAGTCGATGAACCAGAAGTGACCTTGACTTTGGCCAACAAGTCACAACCGCCCAAGACATACGATATGGAACAAATCTTATGCGGGTCAAACACATCGCAATGGACAATGTCTTGACTTTGGCCAACAAACCAATGCCAATCTTGGATCTTGAGAGAGAACCACTCAATGGAAGGAAAAACGCTTAATTATAATTGAGGGTTTTTCGCGTAAATTGGAAACCAATTTATTATCTTTGATTAGGTCTCATCATACACCCTTAAACATACATTCTAAAAGTATAATAAGGCGCGATAAAATTTAATAATGATATGCGAATGGATATATAACAAATTGTTCCTAGAACAAATCTCTCAATTTCATCTCTCCTGCTAGCACTATTCTTACTTCCACCCAATTACATAACACTAATAAGAAACCTCATTTACATTGAGGGGAATTGGTGAGAAGAGAAATACAAAGAGATAAGAAGCTGAAGGGCTGGACACGCTGATGAGCGGAAAATATATCAATATTTACTGCCCCTTTAAGTTAATATTTTGTTTAGTTTCTCGGGTTTGATGAACGTTTTGATGTGTTTTAGTTTATTTTGCAGATAAAATAATATCTGATCTCAATGAAATCATTTAGGACGAAATATGGGTCAAATAAGGGCAATTATTGGACTTGATATTTTAATTTTGGAGATTGGAAACTTGAAAGGGCGTTTTTGACGAAGTGCAGTTTTGGAAATTCCAGTTTTGCGAATCTGTCGTATTTTGGCATAATGTTTACTCCGATATCGGATTGAGCTGATTCAAGTTCCAGATTAAAGAAGACTCAAAGATCTACAGCTTTGAAAGACAAAATAATTTCGAATTCTGAAGATTTCATGCCCGAAATTGATGAACCATCCAGAAGTGTGTTGTGTGTAATTATTAAAGTCACTTTCAATCATTTTCAAAGCAAAAAAAAATTAATAAATAAATAATAAAAATTATCAAATCATCACCAAACATGATAAGAGATTAGTGGAGCAATTAATAATGGATTTGGTGGAGCAATTAGTGGAGCAATTAATAATTGATTTGGTGGATGATTTGATGGAGGCAAAATTTTGCCTATAAATACCAAGCCATTTCATTTGTAAAATTCATACTTTCTTCTAAGGAATTCCTTAAGAATACTAAGAAGATTGTATCTTGTTTGTTTATTTACAGCTTTCAGTAATTAATTTCCGCTTTCGCACTTTCTTTTCTTTACTTTTTAGTTTTTACTTTCCGCAATTTACTTTTACGCACAGTACTTTTCTTTCTTTAATTTTTTGTTTTTACTTTTCTAATTTACTTCAGCAATTTACTTTTCAGCAATTTACTTTCAACAATTTACTTTCATAATTTACTTTCAACATTTAATTTTCAGTATTTAATTTCAACATTTACTTTCAGCATTTACTTTTCAGTATTTAATTTTCAGTATTTTACTTTATGTCTTTTATTTTATTTAAGTTTGTTTTACTACCCGTAAATATGTGTCGTAACTAAGCCAGTTATCTGGGGTTGTGATGAAATCCAATATCACCGGTTTATAAGGGGTTAGATTATAGCTTGGGTAATATAAAGATTTATTTATTGAGTCTTAATCTTAATGCTTTTTCATTAACTGGCCATTAATAAAATTGAACTGGGAAACTTAAAATGAACTAGACATAGGATTTTAAGTTTAAGACCTTAGACTCAATAGTCCACGATCTTCCTTGAGGATAGATAACCCTTTAATAGATTTCCTTACAGGATAGACATATACCTGTCGGGCGAGGGTAGCCATAATTGGAACTTAAACTTAATGAATCCAGATAATTTGGTTGACATAGACATATGGTTCAATTGGGTTAAACTGGGTATTTGTGTCTGACCATCGACAGAGGCTTACACATAATTTAGTGTTCCAGGTTAATAAATCAATATTTACCCAACTTTAAGATAACCACTTCATCTTTAAAATGATATTGGAAGAAATCACAACCCTAGATAGTTTTTAATATTGAATTTTCTTAAAACCTACTTTCGAACAATTTTATTTACTTGTTTTTAAATTTAGAATCATCACCATTTCAAATCAATCAAACAACCTGTTAGATACTAGTAATCATTTGACCTCATAAAATTAATAGATTAGATATTAAGTCCTCGTGGGATCGATATTTTATACTACTTGAACGATACGTGCGCTTGCGTTATACGTGTGTGTTTACGCCAGTCAAGTTTTTGGCGCCGTTGCCGGGGATTATTTATCTTTTACTATTAGTTTAGGGGTTAGATACGTTACTTGTATCTAATTTTTTTTACTTATTGTTTTTGTTTTTCTTGTGTTTCAGGTTCTCAGAAACTACATGAGACGAACCAGAAGCTTTGAACTCCGACCGATTGACCCAGAAATTGAAAGAACCATCAGACAGTTGAGAAGGGAAATGCGAGAAGGCCAAAAAGCTTTAGTAACATGGAACCTGAACCGTTGGAGGTTGCACCACCAATTCCCATTCGAGACAGAACCATTCCGGTGGTTGACAGACTCATTTCCTATATTGTACTTCCACCTTACCAGCAAATGCGTGTGACATCAAAACATGCATTCAGATGATTCAGCAGTCAGTTCAGTTCGGGGGAATGCAACTGAAGATCCTAATGCCCACATCAGTAACTTCCTGGAAGTTTGCGGTACTTTTAACTACAACAAAGCATCAGAAGAAGCAATGAGACTGCGATTTTTTTCCATATTCCTTGAAAGACAGAGCTAAAGCTTGGCTACATTCACTACCAGCAGGTTCTATCACAACTTGGAACACTTTAGCCACCAAATTTCTTGCAAAGTACTTCCACCAGCCAGAACCGAAAAGCTGAGGAATGACATCACATCCTTTGTACAACAAGATTCAGAATCCCTCTGCGAATCTTGGGAAAAGTACAAAGATTTTTTCCGAAAATGTCCTCACCATGAGATTCCAAAATGGCTTCAAGTCCAAACATTCTATAATGGACTTTCTAGAATAATGAGAACCACAATCGATGCTGCTGCTGGAGGAGCCTTGATGGAAAGGAGAAGATCAGGCCTGTGACCTAATCGAAGAAATGCCAACAAAATTCCTTGTGGCCAACAGAAAGGAGCATGATCCAAAGAATTGCAGGAATTTATGAAAGTGAAGCCAATACAGCAGTCAACGCCAAACTAGATCAGATATGCAAATTCATGGAGACTCTTACCACTGGATCCACAGTTTCCCATATGGAGGAGCACCAGAGTCGAACCAACTTGAAGAGACGGTGAATTATGTCAACAATTTCACAACAGGGAACAATCAATATTCCAACACCTACAACCCAGGGTGGACTATCCACCAATTCACCACCAACCCAGGGTGGACTATCCACCAATTTTTCATGGAGCAACAATTCAGGCCAACAGCAGAACTATCCACCACCTGAATTCCAGCAACAGAACAAAAGCCAGTGGCAAGCAAATGAACCAGGAATAACAGAAGTGTTGACCCACTTGAAAAAGATAGAAGCAAAACACGACTCTCAAGCAGCAAAATAGATACTATTTTCAATCTCAAGCAGCAAGATATGATGC